>CM060129.1:13958967-14553967 GCA_030522415.1 Channallabes apus | reverse complement strand
CTTGGCGTATTCATATTCAGTAACAGCTTTATCTTGATGCGCAAAACCTATTTTAGGAAGATTAAGTATGAGGTAAGAGTACACACTGGATGTGATACCAATCCAACACAAGGCCTATTTTTCTTTTTCACAACTTGTACACTGGAATATGCTGTTAATTTTACTGTATACACCAGGTACTGTAGCTTCATCACTGCATATGCACTGATCAGAATATACAGTAGAAGTAGAATTCCACCTTTACTCATGCAGATGTGCAATTTAAAACATTGTCCTTTAGGGTCCTTCTAGACATTTAGAAGTCTTGTATGAATAGAAATTATGACTAATATTCAATAGATTTTTATTTCATAAAGTCAGCATGCTTATTATATTTAATCTGTCTGACTATCTGGAATATTTCCTCTCTTTTGCCTTGATAGATGCAGCCATGCGTGCATATCCATTGATTAGGACTGAAAGAAAGACTTTACACATTTAATTAGGAATCAGTATAATATAAAAAATGACTGTGAAATCACAGGCATTGTGGATCTAAAGGCTAACGTGGTCTCTTTAGCAAGGCCCTTAACTCTCAACTGCTCATGTATCATGAGATAAAATGTAAGTCGCTCTGGGTAAGTGCATCTGCCAAAAAGCCTAAAAAAAATTCACACACTCATTTGCACATGCCTTTGGACAATAGGAGGAAACCAGAGAACCCTGTGGAAACCTAAGCAGAATGGGGAGAACATTCACACAAGCCTGTGGTTGGAAGTCCACCATGGAACCTGGAGCTGTAAAGGGGAAATGCTCCCTGCTGTCATTCAGGATGCCAGCTTAGGCATAACTCTTGTCTTTTAACATGTTTTCTTTAATGCCTGCTTTTATTTGCTTTTTTTAAAGCCTATGGTTTTCCTGAGCTACAGGTTCAACATTTTGCCAAGAGAACGTGTCTTGGAGGCACAGCACGTGTCCTGTTTACTGTAGTTGAGCCAAGGTGCTGTCACATTCCTCAATGTCTCATAACTTTTTTTGGCATCATTTATTTACATCAAAGATTTCATTTAATTGTGTTCCTGTTCGAGCTTTACCTCCTTCCTTTGATTCTGATAAATGTGGAATAATTATTGAAGACAATGGGCACTAAAGATATGTCAGGGGACATTTGGTTGAACTGATCTGACCTCTAAGAGTTATTAGGAATTGTTGGAACAATGCCATGACCACTCCAGGACTTCTGTATGCAAGATTTAAAAAAAAACAGCCATGCATAATGTACAGCTTTATTAAACATTTATATAGGAGATTTAGCCTATATAACACAAAGATTGCATACCAAAATCCACAATGCCATATCCAATATTTCCTGTTATAGAGGTTTAATATGCAAAAGATGGAATATGTTATTTCTAGTTCAGCTACTGTATATACTGTAACCCTGTCATGATTGTTAGTTAGTAATAATTAAATCATAAATAGACATTCTGTAATGTAGATTGTAAAGTGATTATTTCATATAATAATATCTTATTTGGTTGTTTTAGTCCTCTTATACATGAACAGGTTGTTCACAACTACAATTTTAATTTATTAATAAACAACACAGTGTGCTTTTTCTGTGGTTAAGTAGAGTCATCGTGTGGAACATTCTAGTTATCATTCATGTTACATTATAACACTGTTGTTCAATCTGAATGACTGCTTGAACCACTGTCAGAGCCATGCTGGTATTGCAAATTAACCTACAACTTCTGAGCAATCACTCACTCTCACTCATTGTCTATACCGCTTTATGCTGTATAGAGGGTTGTGGGGGGCCTGGTGGCGTCCCAGTAGACTTAGGGCATGAGACAGCGTACACCCTGGACGGGGTGCCAATTCATCGCAGGGCACACACATAAACACAGTCACACACTCATTCACACACTACAGGCAGTGTACCTGCATGTTTTTGGACTGTGGAAGAAAACCGGAGTACCCCGGAGGAAACCCACCAAGCACGGAGAGAACATGCACACACAGGTGGGAATCAAGCCTAGTCGGGAATCGAACCCGGACCCTGGAGGTGCAAGGCAATAGTGCTAACCACTAAGCCACTATGCTCAATCATATTTGAGAATATAACAGTAATGTGGTATTACAGTATAAACTACATATTTTAAGTTGCATTAGAAACTAATAAAACAAATGCATATTCATTTAAAAAGTGCATATTTAGGTCAGTATCTTGATAGATTTTTAGAAGAGGGCACTAGATAGATCTAGCACTAGAAGTTCTATCTTTTGTAAGAATTTATTATTTAAAAATATGTATTATTTTATAATATTGTGGAGAAAAACCCCTCTTGAAAAAAGCTGCCTTGATGATCCACATTTAATTTGGACACTTCCTGTTCCTGTGCTGAAGTCAAACATTCCTTAATTCATTAATGTGAAAAGTGCAACCCTGGCATATATCATTGTGTGCTTATTAAACAACAGGTTTTTGGCAAAGGTTTTCTTTTTCTCTTTTTTTCGGGAAGCTGCAGTTGGTGCGGTAAATATGTCATGAGTCAGAGGATGCTGAGAAGTTATTTATCTGAGTCAGAAGAGTGAAAGGGTCACCGTGGATAAGAGTTACTGTAGGTGTATGTGTGTGTGGGGGAGGGGTGTGAGAGAGGTTAACTTTTTATATAAAAACTATTTTAATTTTGACCACATTAAGGTACATTTGCTTGGACAGACCTTATAAAATGTTCATTTAAATATACAAATAAAAAAATAAAAAGCACAAATCAATAAATAAATAAGTTTTTCTGTGGATAATGGGTTAAAGGTATATTTAGGTGCATATTTATATGCATAGCTGTAAGTAGCCGCATTAGTAATTAATAAATCAGTTGAAAATTCTTGAGTATGTGTGTTTTGCAGGATATTAGAAATGTTCAGGGATCACAAAAAAGCTGATTTCAAGTTAACCAACCTAATCCTAGACATTTCCGTAGCTTGGTGAGAATCTATAGCAACACTAATTACAGTACAATGTAACAAGTAACATATTAGTTCAGAGAGTTCAGTTTTTGTTTATGATTTCTTAGGTTTTAGAGTTCTGTCTATTTATGATTTCACTATTTTTAAATTCACATCAGACACACAGCAGTTTAGTGACCTTGTCAGTCATCCAAAATCTCCCATTTTCAATCCTGCCTTATGGATTGGTTTACATGGCTGCAGCAAGAACTCTTACTCTTTTTTTGGGTACATTAATATTTCACACACACCCTTTTCTCTCCACCCCTTTGTGCTTTCTCTACTCCCTCCTTCGCTCCTTCTGACCCCACTGGTGATTTATACAACTTGCAGACACACAGCTGTGTCAAGGTCCCAACGCTGACCAAGGGGTACTATTCACCATGACTAATCCATCCCAGACTTCAAAAAGCAGAGGGAGAGAGAGAAAGCATCAAAGCCTGAGATATACACTAAACTACACTGGTGCTCAGGAGCCTACACTGATGCTACAGTACATTATAGGCTATACTTTACAAAACACTGCAGAGGAGAGGAGGATTCTCAAAAAGAAAATGTATAGGGAGGAATAGAAAAAATGACTTAAAGTATAACATAGGATTAAAGCCAAAGCCATATTGATATTTATTGATAAATTTATGGAATTATTCCGTTACTCCCTGACGTTATGTTCATTATACTGTATATACAGACTTCATCATGTTTTAGTTTAATTCAATCTGAGCATGTTTATATGTTCATATTGACATTTGCATGGGATCACTAACTCACTGACGTGCAGTGTCCGTTTCCCTGATTTCCTCACAAAAGCCTGTGGGTGTTTTGCTGGATCAGCCAGGCGGTTTTTCAAGCTGCCAGTCTTAGTGCCACATACAAAGGGAGTCTAACTGTTCATTTCCTGTTTTTACCCTTTGTGCCCACTGCTATTGAAAAGATGAAAGGAGCTTGACCTCTTCCAATGCCGCTGCTGGCACACTAAACAGTCCCTTCCGTGTCAAGACAGTGGGCATCAGGGGAAATCCTTTTAGTTGTTTTAATGAGAGCAAGAAATATGAAACCTCATGGTGCCTTTGTTTATGTAGGCTATGCATTCCTTCTATACAGGTGTCAAGAATAATACTGTATTTAAAAATAATTCATAATGAGCTTTAAAAAAAATTTAAAGCCATAAATAAACCATAAAGACATACATTTTCCCCCAGGGTAATTTCATATTTTCTTTGTCTTTTAAACGGTGACTTCTAATGTCAAAGAAATGTGGGGAGAAAAATTACTGCCAGCAAATTAGAGTATGCCTCATTATAATCAATAACATACACATGGCTGTAAAAGCAATTATTATATTCGATAAATGTACAGCCCCCAATACAGTGCATGAATTGTAATATATGGAAGGTATCCACAGAAAATATATATCATAACAGAATACATATAAGCCATGGATGAATAGCAGTCAAAAACAAAGGCTGTTGGAATACCACACAAGTTAAATGATTAACTATCTGCATCTGCAAACAATAAGCGTAATCAATTTCTTGAGCAAGTCATTGCCATATTGTAGTGTCACATCTTACAATAAAACCGTGCACATTGAAATCTGATAAAAAATATACTTTATTAATTGTGGGATTCACACATTTTGTAGAAAAAGTTCTATAAATTCTCTTTAAAACAAGAAGATTTATGCACTGCATTAAATGTTCAAATACATGAAAAAAATCAATAAAGAGCTGTCTTTTGAATCTCTTACGAGTCCTTGAGTCTCTGCGTGCTCCAGCGCAAGCTCTCGGTGCGCTTCTCCACGTGCGCCCCTCTGTCTCCTTCTCTTCTGTCTCTCGCTCTCTTTCTCTTTTTCTTCATGCTCCCTGAGTTTGGTCACCTTAATCTCTATCGGCTACCGGCGGCTCATGCGTAGGGAACTGATTCCCCGCATCCTGAGACAATCTTTACCGTCTTTTACCTGCAAATAACACAAGCATGGCTTTAAAATGCATTCCATTGAAATGTGTATCCATGCATAATAATAAGAATAAATGTATAATGTATAACAGATGATGATTATTATTATTATTATTATTACTTTAGTCAATCTAATTATGTTTCTCTTTACCTGACAGCTGTGAATGAGTTTCAGTAATACATTAACTTTTGACCTCGATATTATTATGGTCTGAATAAAACTTTACACCGGGAACAGATCTACTGTACCATGTGGGTCAGTATATTACTGTATTTAAAGTACAACGACACGTGTGTGGATATCGTGTACAAGAGTATCAAATAGTTTAAAATATATTCGATCTAGTGAGAACGCTCCTTTTATTTATGTAGTACAACAATGTGGTGTTAATAAACAGAACCAGATTTGTTGACCTCTATCTTTTCCGTGAACCCTATGAATAAACAAGTCAACAGTGAACTTTAAACATCCTGTTTCCTTACCCCTTTCCTTTGGTTGCTGAGGCAGAAGGTGCAGATGGTTCGTGGTTGTTTGCCTCCAGTTTCTCCCTGCGCGCTGCACACTGCGCTTAGACACGGCTGCGCATCCTCGCCGCCGTCCCCTATGAGCAGCACGTTGGCCAGGTGGGAGATGTAACTAGACGCAAGGCGCAGGGTCTCAATTTTGGAGAGCTTCCTGTCCACCGGCTCGGTGGGTATGAGAGTCCGTAATGCCGTGAAGGCGGTGTTGACGCTCTGCGTGCGGTCGCGTTCCCGCGCGTTCGCCGCGTTCCTCTGTTTGACGATGAGCACACCGCCCACGGCCGGTTTGCGCGCCACGCGCCGCCGCTTCTCCGCGCAGCAGCCGTAACTCTGCTCCGAGCTGCCGTCGCTCTCACTGCGCGTCTCCTCGTCCTCAGACAGCATGCTGTGGTCCGGGTACGCGAGGTGAGTCGCCATCGGCCGCAGCATGGCGAACGCCATCATCAAAACAGATTTTCTCCTATTATAAAATCTAATAAAGAGTATCCAGGATGGCCAATAAATAAAAGCCACAGGCTGCCTTTCATGCACTGGTTACACAAGCATTGTGCAAACTCGAAGCTCGGCGTATTTTCAGCTAGTCATGAACATTTCTCCGTACTTCAGCTTCTTCTAGGACATTCTGCGTAAAGCACAGCTGCTGTCAGTGTGACACAGAGCAGAGTCTTATAGCCGGAGAGGAGGAGTCAGGGAAGAGCATGCAAATGAACAAACTGAAAATTTAACAGACAAAATTACCATGATAATTTACAGAACATTATTTAGAATTATGCTTGGCTGGAGTTTATTATTATTATTATTATTATTATTATTGTTGTTGTTGTTGTTGTTGTTATTGTTGTTGTTGCTGTTGGTATTGCTAACACTTTACTAAAATTATGCTCAAACTTAATGAGGTTTTCTTAAGTTGCTTAAAGAAACTAAGTACTGATTTTTTAAGAAGGAAAAAAACATTATTTTTATCAGTTTCTCCACTTTAGGATTTTAGTGAATTTATTACACAACAAAACATTAAATAGGTACATATTGTCTGAAACGTTAGAAAGTGTAGAAAAATAAAATATATAAAATAAAAGAGGAATAGAAAATATTTCCAAAACCACGGTGAATAATAATAATAATAATAATAATAATAATTGGATACCCGTTTTGCGCAAACGTCGACGTCCAAGTGCGCAGACAAAGCTGCTGATTGGAAAACGTTTGGTATCCATTTGGGGGGAAACAAAACTCTCTTTTGGTGCGAAGCTGGAGCTGTGGATGTTTTAAGCTTGCCATTTGACGCGTTAGTGTCACCTCGACCCTCACTGTGTGCCCCTCATACTGTATCAGAAACTGTTCCCCTTTATTTCTGTGCTTGTAGCTAATATTCTCACTGATTTCCCAATTCTTTGAAAACGTTTTCTAAGCTACGTTGTCTACAGCCATGTCAGGGAAGCAATTTTGAATTGAACTGAATTGTTGACATTGGCCACATGCAGATAGATAGATAGGTAGATAGATAGATAGATAGATAGATAGATAGATAGATAGATAGATAGATAGATAGATAGATAGATAGATAGATACCATATACTGAAATTTTATTAGGAGGTGCATGTCACACGGTTATCATGCTGTAACATGGAGCACATTTTGTAGACCCCCCCAACGTCTATGCCTGTCAGGTTAACATATATATAGGAAAACACACACACACACACACACACACACACACACACTGAGCGATGTGATTCGTAATTTTTCACATTAAGTATATACATTACATTTATATACTGTATGAAATATACTTTTTTTACACGTCCTGCTGCTGCAGCCCCGCCGCGCGGTTTGCTTTCTCTCATTGACAGCAGCATGGAGAGACTTGCAGGAGGGCATCTCTGTGTGTGTGTGTGTGTGTGTGTGTGTGTACAGTAAGTGACACACTTACAGGTACACACACACACACACACACTTAAACTGTTAACCTCGAACACCACATGTCTGGCACCTATACAGTCACTACTTTGCGTTATAGACAGACATATTTTTCGACACATTCTGCATGTAAAATTTTCCATTCAGTTAAAGTGAAGATTTAAAAGCGAATATATGTTTCAGAAACATTATTTACATTTGTACAATTTAATTCTAGGGCAGCACGGTGGTGTAGTGGTTAGCACCGTCGCCTTGCACCTCCAGGGTCTGGGTTCGATTCCCCGGCCAGGCTCGATTCCCGTCTCTGTGTGCATGGAGTTTGCATGTTCTCCCCGTGCTTGGTGGGTTTCCTCCGGGTACTCCGGTTTCCTCCCACAGTCCAAAGATATGCAGGTTAGGCTAATTGGCGTTCCCAAATTGACCGTAGTGTGTGAATGAGTGTGTGAATGTGCGTATGAGTGTGTGCCCTGCGATGGATTGGCACCCTGTCCAGGGTGTACCCTGCCTTGTGCCCGAAGCCTCCTGGGATAGGCTCCAGGTCCCCCGCGACCCTGAATAGAGGATAAAGCGGTACAGAAGATGAATGAATTTAATTCTATGAATTTATCAGGATCAGAACTGTTCCGGGAGTTTCATCAGGTGCAAAGTGAAACTTACTGAGATATTTGGAATCTTATTCAAAATGGAATATATATTTTAAAAACTTTTTTAAATGAGTTAAATCCAAACCTCAGTAGGTTTCCAAATATCACTTTGCATCAGATACTGTACATGTAGACCCCATGGCTTGGATTGGCAGACTGCTGGTGATTATCAGACAGGTGTAGATTCTTGTGTTTGTGTGTGTGTGTGTGTATGAGAGTTGAGAGAGAGTATAAGCTGTCTGAACTCCCATGAGGAATGAATGTGCTGGTATGACTATGATATGTGACGTGATTGTAGGCTCACATGCTGTTTCTCAATGGAAATGAATGACTAAATGCCCTGACCTATGCCTTTTCAACTTTGCCCTCTCTCAGCTTGTGTGCTTCATTTAAGAGGTCATTTCTTCAGGTCACATTTTGCTATGTTGGTGTTTTTTATATATATATATATATATATATATATATATATATATATATATATATATATATATATATATATATTTAGAATTCTTTAATATACTGTATTACAGTTAAGTTTACAGTTTTTCTCGATACACATTTGCCCACTCTGACATCACATTTTCAAAACAGTTAACACACAGGAATAAACTAAAACTCAATGGCCAAAATGACTCCTTTTGTTAGCAAAATGCTCTAAAACTCACAAAACATTAAAAACATGCAACATAAGCAAATATTTCCATCAAACTCCACAACTTGTGGTCAAATTAATTTATTCTTTCAATCAATCATTACACGATGGATAACAAAATACAACCATCAATATGCAATATAATACTTTACAAACTCAAGTGGATACTGAAAAAAAAAACTACCAAAGAAAACTTATGGGTGGAAATACCTTTAAAAAAAAAAAAAAAAATACATATACAGTGGTGTGAAAAACTATTTGCTCCCTTCCTGATTTTTTATTCTTTTGCATGTTTGTCACACTTAAATGTTTCTGCTCATCAAAAACCGTTAACTATTAGTCAAAGATAACATAATTGAACACAAAATGCAGTTTTTAAATGAAGGTTTACGTTATTAAGGGAGAAAAAAACTCCAAATCTACATGGCCCTGTGTGAAAAAGTGATTGCCCCCCTTGTTAAAAAATAACTTAACTGTGGTTTATCCCACCTGAGTTCAATTTCTGTAGTCACCCCCAGGCCTGATTACTGCCACACCTGTTTCAATCAAGAAATCACTTAAATAGGAGCTACCTGACACAGAGAAGTAGACCAAAAGCACCTCAAAAGCTAGACATCATGCCAAGATCCAAAGAAATTCAGGAACAAATGAGAACAAAAGTAATTGAGATCTATCAGTCTGGTAAAGGTTATAAAGCCATTTCTAAAGCTTTGGGACTCCAGCGAACCACAGTGAGAGCCATTATCCACAAATGGCAAAAACATGGAACAGTGGTGAACCTTCCCAGGAGTGGCCGGCCGACCAAAATTACCCCAAGAGCGCAGAGACGACTCATCCGAGAGGCCACAAAAGACCCCAGGACAACATCTAAAGAACTGCAGGCCTCACTTGCCTCAATTAAGGTCAGTGTTCACGACTCCACCATAAGAAAGAGACTGGGCAAAAACGGCCTGCATGGCAGATTTCCAAGGCGCAAACCACTTTTAAGCAAAAAGAACATTAAGGCTCGTCTCAATGATTGCCAAGACTTTTGGGAACATGCCTTGTGGACCGACGAGACAAAAGTTGAACTTTTTGGAAGGTGCGTGTCCCGTTAAATCTGGCGTAAAAGTAACACAGCATTTCAGAAAAAGAACATCATACCAACAGTAAAATATGGTGGTGGTAGTGTGATGGTCTGGGGTTGTTTTGCTGCTTCAGGACCTGGAAGGCTTGCTGTGATAGATGGAACCTTGAATTCTACTGTCTACCAAAAAATCCTGAAGGAGAATGTCCGGCCATCTATTCGTCAACTCAAGCTGAAGTGCTGCAGCAGGACAATGACCCAAAACACACCAGCAAATCCACCTCTGAATGGCTGAAGAAAAACAAAATGAAGACTTTGGAGTGGCCTAGTCAAAGTCCTGACCTGAATCCTATTGAGATGTTGTGGCATGACCTTAAAAAAGGCGGTTCATGCTAGAAAACCCTCAAATAAAGCTGAATTACAACAATTCTGCAAAGATGAGTGGGCCAAAATTCCTCCAGAGC
Source organism: Channallabes apus (assembly GCA_030522415.1). Taxonomy (NCBI): domain Eukaryota; kingdom Metazoa; phylum Chordata; class Actinopteri; order Siluriformes; family Clariidae; genus Channallabes; species Channallabes apus. The sequence goes on along the minus strand of CM060129.1, from coordinate 14,543,752 downwards.
GCTGTAAAAGACTCGTTGCAAGTTATCGCAAACGCTTGATTGCAGTTATTGCTGCTAAGGGTGGCCCAACCAGTTATTAGGTTCAGGGGGCAATTACTTTTTCACACAGGGCCATGTAGGTTTGGATTTTTTTTCTCCCTAAATAATAAAACCCCTCATTTAAAAACTGCATTTTGTGTTTACTTGTGTTATCTTTGACTAATAGTTAAATGTGTTTGATGATCAGAAACATTTTGTGTGACAAACATGCAAAAGAATAAGAAATCAGGAGGGGGCAAATTGTTTTTCACACCACTGTATATATATATATATATATATATATATATATATATATATATATATATATGCAGGCAGGAATTGCATCATAATACGAGGCTGTGCTCAAACCATTCATTCACAAGGCGTGAGTGGTGGAAAGCCACATTGTCCCAAATTATGAAATACCAGAGTCATGCCAGGACTCAACAGCCCCTTCTCCGGGTGGAATCAGTATTTCTTTCAATGCATCAAGAAATGTGTGTGGCAATGTGTGGATTCTATAAAGTAAAAGCAAAAATCATGTCAAAATTTACATTACTGTATGATAGTCACATAAATAGGACTGATAAAACATCTGCATTACTGTAGACACAGTTTGTTCTGCTAACTGGGCAATGCAGTTGAAATACACAGTGGTATACATTACAGTAACACTGTGAAATACGTGTTCTCATTCCTAAAAAGCCAGAAAATAGATGCCACAGTGCTCCGACTATTTGTCCAGCCTCTCTAAAGGACAAACCATGATTGATGACATGGTCAATAATTGTTGCCCGAATTTTATTTGGAACTTGAGCTCGATTTTGTCCTCTTGCTGCTGCAGCTCCTTCACCTCGCATACGAACTCCTCTTCCTCGGGCCCCTCTGCCATGGCCTCGTACTCTCCTTCCGAGGTGACATCTTTTGTAGAGGGATGAGGATTGATTGCTGATTGAAGAGTTGTGCAAACAAGTTTCACACAGGTGCATTGGATATTCATAATTATGCAAGTACTTTCTATCAGCTGTTAATAGATGTTTTCCTTTTGTTCAACACAGTGAATCCAGTGGAGTTTGGGATCTTTCAATGAGATCTGAGGTGACTGTTTTGACAAAGGGTGTGAAAAATGTGTGAAACAAATGAAAAAGTGTTAAGGCATTTGAAAGAGAAGACTTCTCCTGTGCTAAGAATGTGATGATGAAGATCAAGTGAATCCCAGTTTCACTGAGTGTGTCTTAGCAAATGAGAAAAACTGTAATTAATTTCACTGACCCGCACAAAAGTTTATAAACTTTACTTTATATAACTGCTAAATATATAATAAGCAGTGTCTTACTGTATATAAAATGCACTTAGTTGATAAAATTGTCAAATACAATTTAATGCAAATTATACTGATACTTAAAAATGTTTTTAATGTTACTACTATGTTATATTTTAGTTTTGTCATTACTCCTGCTATGGACCAAACAGTGATAACAGGTGATCTGTGTGTGTGTGTGTGTGTGTGTGTGTGTGTGTGTGTGTGTGTGTGTGTGTGTGTGTGTGTGTGTGTGTGTGTGTGTGTGTGTGTGTGTGTGTGTGTGTGTGTGAGAGAGAGAGAGAGAGAGAGAGAGAGAGAATGTGTGTGTGTGTGTGTGTGTGCGTGTGTGTGTGCGTGCCAATCACCTGTCACTGCAATAAATTACATGGATACAAAACATTAAACTCATGACTCCACAAGACTTCTAGTGGTGTGCTTTGGTATCTCGTACAGTACCAAGATGTTAGTGGTAGATCTTTTGGGTGCTGTGAGTTGTTTGGTGAGGTCTCCATGAATCAAACTTGTTTGTCCAGCAAATTCTATGAATCCTCATTGGATTGAGCTCTGGGGAATTTGGAGGCCAGATCAATCACCTTGAACTCTTTACCTGCTAGGCCCCATACACGGCTGGCTGTGGTGCACTAGTGTTCTGGTACCTCTCTATCATGGCCTGCATTTTTTTTTTTTTTTGCCAATTTGTGCTACTTTAGTTTTTCTGTGGGATCAGACTTGACATTCTTTTGTTCCCCACAGGAATAAAAATCATTGGGTGCCCATGATCACTAGGTTACTGGTATACTGTATATTTGACAATAGATGTTAATGTTTTGTGGTGTTAAAAAAAGTCGAATTAAAAGACAAGTGTATGAAGTAAACATAAATAAAGAAGACCCAGAAGGTGTGAAATGTTAGACTTTTTAATATAAAAAACAACAGAATAAATAATCAGGGTTATTTAATTCACCTGGAAATGGGATTAGTGTTGTGGCTGATGTTGCGGTATAGTTCAAAAGCCAATTGTTTAGCTCATTTTAAGAATGTATAAAAAGCAATTTGCTTGTGTTATTTGAATGACTTAATTGTTGTACCAACAAGTGGTTGCTAAGGGAACTAAACTAGTAATGGTGGCTTTTACAAAACTTTTTTATGACCGTTTTAGATTACAATGTGTAATAAGCTTTCATTGTGTTATTGTCAAAAACATTAGAAACTTCTCATAAGCTTTAATACTTTAGAAGAATGTTAAATAGGTCCCAGTGTAGTGCATTTAAAGGCCCGATAATAAGTACTGTATTAAGGCTTATTAAGATTTATAATAAGAGTTTATTAATTTTAACTGGGTAATTTTGGTACTATAAATGCAGCAGTTAATATATATGAGCTAAAACTTTAACTCTATAATGAACTACTTTTATCACATAAGGAATTTACCTAAGATTTTTGAGCAAATGTTTAACAATGTGCCAGCATCATTATTACCTAATAAAAGGCATTGGCCTTGCTCAAGAAGAATTTAACTTGACTGCTACTGTAGCGTTCATTCAAACTAAAACAAGTCTGTGTGCAAAATCCATCAGACGAGTGCCATTATGTCCACATCAGCTTTGGATTGATAAAGAGCTACTGCAAATATACTTTGCATTCTCTTAAAGCATCAAGGGCCCAATTCCACAAAGCTAAATCACACACACACATGCTCACATGCACTTGCTTCATAGTTACTGCTCTGGGCCTTTTCTCCCAACAGCACTACAGTGGAAGATCGTAAGGACATAGTTCAAAGTGGTACTGTCTCCAGTGGCTTGTGATGATATTGAAGATACTGCACATCTGAGAACTCAGGCCATTTCCGCTGGAAACATTCATCAATTCTGCATTCAGACATTAATACATTTTTCCAGCTTTTTTATTCATCATTATTTTGTGAACAGATGACTTCCAGACAGAGATAAGGTCAAAGGGTTACTCCAGGGGTCTGTAGCATCTACAGTATTTGTCGACTAGCCTCTGATCCATAAGCACTGCACACTGCCTAAGTGATCATGTAGTCATTTTCTGGTATGTGCAAGATAGGCCCAAAACACTAAGAAGAAGATGTCTGTCAACCTGCTTGCCTACTGTATGTAATAACTTATATGAAGATTGAACTTTATGGAGATTAGCAGTGGTTTTGGGGACAGCTTGTCCATTAGGCCTAAAGCCCTAGTGTGAATTATTATTATTATTATTATTATTATTATTATTATTATTACTCATCTTCTATACCACTTGTCCTGTACAGGGTGGTGGAGGCCAGAAGGCTATGAAAGGAGACTTTGGGTGGCAATCTAATGCACAGTCTAGGGCACACACACACACACACACACACACGCACGCACGAACACACACACACACACACACACACACTACAGGCAATTTAGAAACACTAATTAACCTTATCTGCACGTCTTTGGATTGTGGAAGGAAACTGGAGTACCCAGAGACAACCCACTAATCACAGGGAGAACACAAATGACACAAATAATACCAGAGAATACTTATTAAAATGATTACCTTTTATCTTTATCCTTGCCTTGCCACCTTTGTCTTACTCTTCTTCACTCTGTTTGTCTGTCTGTCTTCTTCTTCTGTCCCTTTAATGCTTTTAATTTTATGTATTTCTCCTGCTACTGGAATGCTTTCTTTTTCTCCTATCTATTTAATGCATTCTACCGTTTGTCTTCGTCATCCATATACAGTGGCTTGCAAAAGTATTCGGCCCCCTTGAACTTTTTCACATTTTGTCATATTACAGCCACAAACATGAATCAATTTTATTGGAATTCCATGTGAAAGACCAATACAAAGTGGTGTACACGTGAGAAGTGGAACGAAAATAATACATGATTCCAAACATTTTTTACAAATAAATAACTGCAAAGTGGGGTGTGTGTAATTATTCAGCCCCCTTTGGTCTGAGTGCAGTCAGTTGCCCAAAGACATTGCCTGATGAGTGCTAATGACTAAATAGAGTGCACCTGTGTGTAATCTAATGTCAGTACAAATACAGCTGCTCTGTGACGGCCTCAGAGGTTGTCTAAGAGAATATTGGGAGCAACAACACCATGATGTCCAAAGAACACACCAGACAGGTCAGGGATAAAGTTATTGAGAAATTTAAAGCAGGCTTAGGCTACAAAAAGATTTCCAAAGCCTTGAACATCCCACGGAGCCACTGTTCAAGCGATCATTCAGAAATGGAAGGAGTATGGCACAAATTTAAACCTACCAAGACAAGCCCGTCCACCTAAACTCACAAGCCGAACAAGGAGAGCGCTGATCAGAAATGCAGCCAAGAGGCCCATGGTGACTCTGGACGAGCTGCAGAGATCTACAGCTCAGGTGGGGGAATCTGTCCATAGGACAACTATTAGTCGTGCACTGCACAAAGTTGGCCTTTATGGAAGAGTGGCAAGAAGAAAGCCATTGTTAACAGAAAACCATAAGACGTCCCGTTTGCACAGCAAACATGTGGAAGAAGGTGCTCTGGTCAGGTGAGACCAAAACGGAACTTTTTGGCCAAAATGCAAAACGCTATGTGTGGCGGAAAACTACCACTGCACATCACTCTGAACACACCATCCCCACTGTCAAATATGGTGGTGGCAGCATCATGCTCTGGGGGTGCTTCTCTTCAGCAGGGACAGGGAAGCTGGTCAGAGTTGATGGGGAGATGGATGGAGCCAAATACAGGGCAATCTTGGAAGAAAACCGCTTGGAGTCTGCAAAAGACTTGAGACTGGGGCGGAGGTTCACCTTCCAGCAGGACAACGACCCTAAACATAAAGCCAGGGCAACAATGGAATGGTTTAAAACAAAACATATCCATGTGTTAGAATGGCCCAGTCAAAGTCCAGATCTAAATCCAATCGAGAATCTGTGGCAAGATCTGAAAACTGCTGTTCACAAATGCTGTCCATCTAATCTGACTGAGCTGGAGCTGTTTTGCAAAGAAGAATGGGCGAGGATTTCAGTCTCTAGATGTGCAAAGCTGGTAGAGACATACCCTAAAAGACTGGCAGCTGTAATTGCAGCAAAAGGTGGTTCTATAAAATATTGACTCAGGGGGCTGAATAATTACGCACACCCCACTTTGCAGTTATTTATTTGTAAAAAATGTTTGGAATCATGTGTGATTTTGGTTCCACTTCTCACGTGTACACCACTTTGTATTGGTCTTTCACGTGGAATTCCAATAAAATTGATTCATGTTTGTGGCTGTAATGTGACAAAATGTGGAAAAGTTCAAGGGGGCCGAATACTTTTGCAAGCCACTGTATTTGCTTTCCTTCTTTTTGTGTATTTTGCCTTTGCATCTCACTCCTTCTAATTTATTGGTTTTATTTGATTTGGAGGTCGCTCTCTCTCTCTCTCTCTCTCTCTCTCTCTTCTTTTTGCTTTCTCCTCCTCAAGTTATTTTCATGTCTTTCCTTCTCTTCTCCCCTTTTGGCACTGTATTTCTCTAGCTTTTATTCATTCCTTGTTTTTTTTGTTTGTTTTTCTTTATTTTTTTCTAAAATAGCATAGTCTTCCTTCATCAAATGAGATTTAGTGGGTGGGAAAAACATGAATATTGCGGTGTTGGATTTAAAATAATATGAAAATAATGTTAATTAAACAATACTTTAAATAATTAGTCTTATTGTTTGCATGGCTGGGGTAAATAGTGTGGGTCAGGACACTAAAATCTGGCCTTGCAAGCTTTGGCTTCAACAAACTTTGTAAATCCTGACTCCATATCCATTGATTTTCTGACTTTGTGCTCAATGGAGAGAATAGCAAGTGCAGACAGCCCCTATTGTGACACCTACTTTTGCCTAATGGTAATGCCCCCTTTGATCCCTGCTTTTACCCTGGGCTCCAACTGTACTGTTTGTGTTGAGTTTCACACGTGCATCTTTTCTGGGATCTGTGGTTTCATCCCACCTCCCAAGGATGTAAGTACAGTAGAACCTTGGATTACGAGCATAATTCATTCTGCAAGCGGGCTCATATTTCTTAACACTTATAAAGCAAAGCGAATTTGCCCCTAATAAAAAATGGAAACTCAAATTATTCGTTCCACAGCCCAAAAAAACAAATACCTAAAAATATTTAATACAAAATATAAAGTAAAAATAAAACAAATAAACCTGCACTTTCCCTTTAAAAAAAGTTAGAATAAATCCTGACAGGTAAGTGTTTCGGTTTATGCGTGCAGGCAACTCCTCTCCTATTTGAGTTTTTCACACACACACACACACACACACACACACACACACACACACACACACACACACACACACACATATTAATGAAAAATTAACAAGGAACATCGTTAATGACACTCGCATGATCGCCTACTAACAGAGTCACTGCTGTAAAGTAAAAATAAAACAAATTGACCAGCACTTTACCTTTGAAAAGAATTGCGACAGAGCAGCGTTTCCTTTATATATATATATATATATATATATATATATATATATATATATATATATATATATATATATATATATATATACTTAGGCGTCTCACAGTGTGGACATGGCAATTTATTGCCCTAGCCACATCAGCAGTCCTCATGCCTCCCTGCAGCATGCCTAATGCACGTTCACACAGATGAGCAGGGACCCTGGGCATCTTTCTTTGGGTGTTTTTCACAGTCGGTAGACAGGTCTCTTTAGTGTCCTGCGTTTTTAGAACTGTGACCTTAAATGCCTACTTTCTGTAAGCTGTTAAGGTCTTAACGACCATTCCACAGGTGCATGTTAATTAATTGATTATGGTTAATTGAACATGCATGGAAAACATTGTTTAAACCCTTTACAATGAAGATCTATAAAGTTATTTGGATTTTTACAATATGTTGAAACAATAATGTTGAAATACACAGTCCTGAAAAAGGGACGTTTCTTTTTTTGCTGAGTATATATATATATATATATATATATATATATATATATATATATATATAGAGAGAGAGAGAGAGAGAGAGAGAGAGAGACAGAGAGCGTGTGTGTGTGTGTGTGTGTGTGTGCGTGCAGGCGAGAGGAGGTGTGGGTGTGTGTGTAAAGGGGCAAGGTGTCCAATGACATTGCAGGCTGATACAGAGAGGGACAGAGAAAATGCATCTTTAACCTCTTTAACGAGACTTCTTTTGCTTTACATGCGCGCACACACGTCTGTTTTTAATAAACAGTACACGCGCGCTGTACACACACGCATACAAACACAAAATAAAAGATGTTTTACGCACACACACGTGGTCATAGTGTTATAGTAAACAGTACACGTGTACACGGATGTTGATTATACCAGTAAGAGTTGCGCAATAAGACCCAGCAGGGGAGACAATTACCCACAATGCCGCAGCGCATGAGAGAGAAAAAAACATTGGCTCAGATGTGATCATGTGACGCTTGGCATCAACACAAGAAGCGCATGCGTAAAACATGATACTTGGTACTCGTAAACCAAGACTTATTCGTTTTCCAAGTCAAAATGTAGTAAAAAATCTTTACTCGTCTTGCGGAGGTTACACTGTAATGTAATGAAGTACACTAGATCTGTTGTCCAAAGTGTGCTTAAGTCTGGGAATATGCGTGTACATAAAGACTTTTGAATAATGGCATGCAATCCAGTGTTTATTCCTGTCTCCTGCAAAATATTATAGGACAGACTTTGGATTGATAATGACTTTCATCAGAATAAAGCAGGTACTGAAAATGAATGCTAAATTAGTTTATTCCTCAAAGACATCTATATTGCAATTCTCGTTACAACGGTAGATGAAATTTAAATCCCTACGCTATTACTTTGGTATAGTGAAAGCACCTTAGGTATGTTACACGTCAAGCTAGTTAAAAACTGCAGCTAACTAAGTTGTGATATTTGATGTTGAAGTTTGGCTTATTCGTAGAAGTTTGGTGAAGTTTGTTTTTTCAAAATTAAAAGCTCTGTATTTCATTCCCATTAAAAAAAAAGTAGTAACAAAATATAATTTGGTCATGGATGCATATGTTCTATCTTAGAGGGGTTTGTTTTATTGTCTATATGTCTGTTTGTTTACTTGTTTGTTTATTTGGGGGGGGGGGGCAAATGCTGGGTAAAATTGTTAGTCTGTTTTTCTCTGAACTGGGCATATTTTTTTTTCACAGACGATTGTATACTTTATTCTATTGCTTTAATTTGCCTGACAGAAGACGTTGGTAGTTTTGTCAGTGTGTGTGACATTAGTTTTACACTGATATCCAGCTTAGCCGCTCAACATGGTGCTGTTTACAACAAGCTTAAAATACTCCAAGAATTCCCACAGGTTTACAGGCTTAGAAAAATCTTCTTGTTTACACTGAGAGTCACCTACATGCGTGGCCCAGGGACTAACAGTAATTCACTGCAGAGCCAAAGTTGCATGCTGGTTGTTGCTTTAGTATTATAGAAGCTTCACGCTCAGCAGTTCTTGTGTGGCCAGTCAGCATGGTGTTGAAATACTAAGACTTTTCTGAGTCTGTAGCAGTCAGAGCAGCCAGAGTCCACGCTGATCCCCTGGAGTGAAGGTTTGTTTGCAGAACTGGGGAAAGTTAAGTGTTGGGTAAATAAATATGGGGCAGATGTTTAAGCCTACATATGTGGAGATAAACAGAAACAGAAAATATGTATAAAAAAAATAATAAAATAAAAAAAGACAGTAAGTTTTTCAGAATCAGAATCAGAATCAGAATCAGAAAGAGTTTTATTGCCAAGTACGCTTGCACGTACAAGGAATTTGTTTTAGTGACGGAGCTTCCAGAACAAAAAATACAAATGACAAGACAAAAACAGCATGACGCAAAAAAAAAAAGAATTTTTTTAAAATGGTTGACATCAAATGGAGTACGATGTGAGATACTTTTAAATAAGTTACATCAATATCTGAAGTCTGTGGTATTATACAGTATATTGCACAGTGGTGTTGTACACAATATTGCACATATATTTATTGACCGTTTGAATGATGTTTATCTGTTAAGGAGGTAGATTGCCTGGGGGAAAAAACTGTTCTTATGCCTGACTGTCCTGGTGTTCGGTGCTCTGTAGCGTCGACCCGATGGCAAAAGTTCAAAAAGAAGGTGGCTTGGGTGTGAGGGGTCCAAAGTGATATTCCGTGCCCTTTTCTTCACTCTGGATATATACAGTTCTTGCAGCGTGGGCAGGGGAGTGCCAATAATTCTTTCAGCAGTCCGAACCGTCCTTTGTAGTCTTCTGATGTCTGCTTTCGTAGCTGAGCCAAACCAGACAGTTATTGAAGTGCACAGGACGGATTCAATGACGGCTGAGTAGAACTGTGTGAGCAGCTCCTGTGGCAGGTTGGATTTCTTCAGCTGGCGAAGGAAATACAACCTCTGGTGGGCCTTTTTAACAATGGAGTCAATGTGAATGTCCCACTTCAGGTCCTGAGAGATGGTCGTGCCCAGGAACCGGAATGACTCCACTGCCGTCACAGTGCTGTTCATGATGGTGAGTGGGGGAAGTGCAGGTGGGTTTCTCCTGAAGTCCACGATCATCTCCACTGTTTTGAGCGTGTTTAGCTCCAGGTTGTTGTGACTGCACCAGACAGCCAACTGCTTGACCTCCCTTCTGTATGCAGACTCGTCACCGTCCTGGATGAGGCCGATGATTGTAGTGTCATCTGCAAATTTCAGGAGCTTGACAGTGGGGTCTGTGGAGGTGCAGTCGTTGGTGTAGATGGAGAAGAGCAGTGGGGAGAGAACGCAACCCTGAGGGGCTCCAGTATTGGTGGTGTGACTGTTGGATATGAATTTTCCCAGTTTCACTAGCTGCTGCCTGTCTGTCAGAAAGCTGGTGATCCAGTGACAGATAGAGCTAGGAACAGAGAGCTGGTTTAATTTGGTCTGAAGCAGTGCTGGGATGATCGTATTAAAAGCTGATGAAAAGTCTATAATCAAGACCCTTGCATAAGCCCCTGGTTTGTCCAGATGTTGAAGGATGAAGTGCAGTCCCATATTAACTGCATCATCAACAGACCTGTTTGCTCTATAAGCAAACTGCAGGGGGTCCAGTAAGGGTCCTGTGATGTCCCTCAGATAGGCCAACACCAGTCTTTCAAATGACTTCATGACCACAGATGTTAGGGCAACTGGTCTGTAGTCATTAAGTCCTGTGATTTTAGTTTTTTTTGGAATGGGGAATTTTATGTGTTTAAAAGGGAATGTTGGCATACATTCAAGCAGGCAACTCTTGAGCTACATCACACACAGAAAGTTATAGGTTTCATAAAGGTAAAAGAGGGAATCAGGAGGGCAAGATAATGGGGGGGGCAAATGGCTTCCAGGCTATCTCTATTTCTCTCTTTCTCTCTCTCGTAAGATGTCACTAATGGGGTTCTTTGACAAACATGCCACAGTGTCACTTCAAACCACAGCACTCTGTCCCTTCAGCTGCACCAACAAACCCCCCTGCTACACACGCAAACCCTCAGACGTCCAATATCTACCATCTACCCCAGCGTTTATACGAGCGACAGAAGTCAAAGGGCATTGTGGGTACAGTGATCCCAGTGAGCGTCAGTGATCGTAAATACCCCATTAATCACAGAAGAGCACCCAGGAGCTACGTTTGGCTCTGCTTTACCGACAAGCTGAGAGACACTAACAACAAGAGCTCCCATCGTTCCTCCAAAAAAGAATAAGCAACAAATGAATGACAGTAAGAAATGACAACCCCTATACATGCTCTGTATGCATTCAGCAACAAGTTCTCTGAATTTAGAATTTAGTGTTTTTGGAGGACACTGATCATCATGGTCAGCAAAAACTAATAAATATTTTTCTTCCCTGAACTTCTTGTTATACTGGGGCAAAGCGCCACATGATGTCATCAGGTTATCAGAGAAAAAAGGGGCACGGTGATAATTTTTTTCTCACATTTTTTCTTACAATTTTATATCATATTCGAGGCATAAACCTGCAAAATGCTATTATAGTAAAATAATCAACAATGCAGCCCAATATGAAGGGTAGTGTCTTCCAGTAACAGTTCATACTGCAGTGTCAACAATGTACCAATAATTATTATTAAAATGTCTTGATGAACAAGAACTTGTCTATGTGGAACATCAGTGAAACAGATCTAGTTATCACTTACACTAACAGTGAGTAAGTTTCCTTACCGTCGCACTTTGAAGTTGAGGCAAAGAATACAAGAAATCTGAAAGTTTTGAATGTTACAATATACTGGAACCCAAGTCCCCATTTTTTAATTGAAACAATGCATATTTACTCTGCTTATAACTAGTCTTGGATTATGAGGCGCATCCACCATGCAAGTCCATATCAGTGACAACATTACAATGAAAAAACATTATGCCCAGTACTGAGTATGTCCCCTTGTGCGGTCAGAGTAGCTCCTCTGGCCATAGCTCCACAAGAAAGCCGAGGGCGAGCTGTGATTTCCAGCACCAGGATGTTGGCAGCAAGTCCATTGGGTACTGTGGATTGTGGGGTAGGGCCTCCGTAGATCAGACTTGTTTGCCCGGGGGTATCCCATGGACTCTTGCCCGCCAGGCTCCATGCATGGTAGGCTGTGGTGCACTGGGTGTTAAGGTGCCTTTTCTACCTTGGCCATGATTAACTTCTTTTTCATTGGCTTTGCTATGGAATTAGACTAGACAGAAAGGCCATTTATTCCCATGGGTGAGCCTTGTGTGACAATGGTCCTGCCACATACAAATAGACCAAATATTTTTCTATATATTGTCTGAAAAGGCAGAGGAAGTGAAATGTTATACTTATTAGAATGTTAGATGTTTTACAATTATTATTTTCCAATGGCAAGTTGTAGCTAATTATCGAAAGACTTAAAAAGAAAAAACCCTGAAATATTTACTGTGACTAAAATGTGTCAGGTCTTTGTAGTAAAGAAAGTGTGAAGCTGTGTAAACACACCATCAGCCTTAAGTGTCATTAGTGCCATTCAGCTATTTATTGAGCACAGCAGGGAGCTGAACTACTACCAGCCTTATGCCTTACTGTTTTAGAGGCAGAGTGACTCAACTGAGCGAGAGAGGAGAGAAGGGAAGAGAGAGAGAGCATGCAAAAAGTTTGATACTTCTGTATCATACCATGTAAGGGGAGAGTGTACTGTGTCTAAGTGAGAGGAACAGGTGTTTGTGGGTATTTCTATATGTGGAAGGATAACCGAAGTAGACGGTGGGAATTTCCCAAATGTACCCCATCCCCATGTACAACCCCCTTACCACCCCTGGAAACACACCTCACTAAACACACACCTTTCCAGGCTGGACTCATAAAGCAAACACTTCACCAAGCCTCTGTCACTTCCGGGAGTGTGAGACCGGCTTCTGATGGGGAGGGGAAGCAGAACAGCCACTAACATACTTCACAGCTCAGTAATGATCATCCTGTTATGCAAATAGCATCCTGTTATGCTTTAGCAGGATTTGTAATGAACTATTTTCAAACTTGCCTTTCAGATGTCTCTATGTGTAATATCTAATCATATATTGCAAGGCAAATCATGTTTTTTTAATTTAATATTTCAATTAATATACGAATTAAGTAAAAAATAAATACTACAAAAGAATTATCAGTAATGTCATATCTGACGGCTGAGCATGAATGTGTTTCATAGCAAATCTGCTTTAAGTTAAACCATGCTCTGAATGACCTGGGTCAAACAGTCTGTGATTAATCACTTTCACTGTGCATGCTGTGGCCATGTGTGTGTGAGTAAAAACATAATGTGTGTTCGGAACAACTCATTTTTCACAGCATTAGCAGAGGGCCCCTTACATTTTTTGCATTTTGAGCGGAAGCATAGGCAGTTAACTATGTGTGTGTGTGTGTGTGTGTGTGTGGTTAGTTCCCGATGCTGCGAAGAGTTCCTTGTGATTGGTACCATCAACATGCAGTTTGGTCCATGCACAGACATGCAGTGTATGAGCACAAAGGCTGGAGCTGTCTAAGGCAGGTTCTGTATTCACAGGTCATTGACCTCAACAGGTAAGGGTCAGTGGCAGGATCCATCCGGAAAATGAACAGGAAAAGGAAACACATTTATGATCTCTCTCTCCCCCTTGAATCTATCTGACCCCATCACCACATATTGATATATATTATTCAATTCAATACTTATATAAGCTTTAAAATAGGAACATGGAATAAAGCATCAGATTCATAACTCAGTCAGTCAGTCTGGTGCACATTATATGGCTCAGGTGGGAGGGGGGAGAGATTCTCAAATTTGGGAAGCAGCATTATTAAGCGAAACCAATGGATAAGCCGCAAAGCAGGAAGTTGGTGTTACTGTCCATGCTGTGTAAATTTGATAGAGGAAAACCAATATACTGTAAAAAATCACAAAAGGAAAAGAAAAGACTATATTGGTTTTAATAAATCATTTATGATTCTGGCTACTGCATGGAGATTGTAGAGAAATGTAATAATGCATTACTGCAATTATGAACACTGAAGCAGACTAGAAAAAGCTTAACAAGCTTACAAATTTTCACTTTCCTCTGCTGGGATTGAGATCTGGTTATTACCCTGTGACTACAATGAGTCCTGTGGTCTTGTGACTTTGGGGTTGATATCATATAACTTGCTAGGTAACTATTTTGGGGGCATATTAAACATTAGAAGAGTACAAATGTGGTAATAATTATCAGCTCCTTGCATTAAGACAAATGAATCACAGTAAAACTTTTTTATTTTTACACGCTCATAATTTCAAGCCTTACAAATTTGCATTGGTAAAGTTCACATATTACAAAACACAGGGGGCTGCTTAAGGACTTGGGATGCAATGCCTTTACTACTGATCTCATGGCCCAAAAATATATTTCATGAATATCTGTCATGTGTGTCATCTGTCATCATTCGACTATCAGAGTAGACATACTGTTTAATGCAAGACTGTTAGGAAATAGTGTGATGTTTATCACATGCATTATAAATACCATGAAAACCAATGCAAAACAACAAGGGAAGCTGAATTGAGTGTTGAGTTACCAGCAATGAATATTTGCATCATTCACCAAACGCAGCACTCTGCTCAATGTTCAATGTTCAATGCCTCATTTTTCACTGATGAGGAGCGTAACTGAGCAAAAAGAAACATTTTCTCATTAATTAATTAATTTAAAAAAACATCCTCATAACCAGTCATAACACACTAGGTGGGATTTGTCAGGAAAAACATTATTTTTACGTCTCTCAATGCTAGAATCAGTCTAGTGCTGTTTATCGCAGTTTGAATATTTAAATATCCAAAAACACAGCCCAGCTCTGCTGATGTGTCTTAATGTCAGCTGACTCTTTAGTTCATTGTTCTTAATGGACTTTGGTTTTAGCACTAATAAAGTGCGGTGGGTGCATCTGATCTACTCTATATACAGTACGATAACTATGGGATATGTGCTAACTTGATACATCACTTGTCTTAAAATGTGACAACCCTATTCTGCAATGGGGTGTCTCCACATCTCACATAGATCACATCTCACATCTACATCTCCCCCAGATTAAACATGCATCAACAACAACCCCTGATTTTGCTTCCATTCCTTTATTGAAAAAAAAAAGAAAAACACTGAAGTACAACAACACTGCAATATTCCAGGCTGTGCAAAAGCCAGTGTAAAAGTGGCTTTAGATGAATCAGCATGTTAGCTACAATAGTTAAGTTTAAAACAAACAACACTGTAAGTGAGGAGGCAAAAAATGTCTCCAAGAATAATGTTTGAAGATTTGGAGGAAATGGCTTCATTTGTTACAGATCAGTTTGCCAATCCACACATTGACCAACTCCTTTGCCAGCAAACTAAATCGTGGCAATAATTGTGACACATATTGTCATAAATTATATTAGGCTATTATTATAAAAAAAAATTATTTTATTCTCTAACCATTTCATACAAATATAAGATTTCGATCATACGTTTCAAAAGTAATAATCATGTTACTCACTGAGAGTAACATAATTAAATGTTATCCTGTGAAACGGCAGTGTGTGAGAGACACAGGCATATGATGGCAATGGCATGCTTAAGCCAACACAGTTCAGAGAGGAGGACTTTGAGAAGCCAGTGTTGGCAGTCTGGGATCGTAAAGTGATCTGGGGTCCCATTTAAGAGGGAATTACAGGGTCTTATATTTATTAGTCATTGGGGAGTGGGGGTCACAACAAGAAAGACCAGGCAGGCTCTATCTGAATTCTCTCTTACTTTCGCCTTCACACAACCACACACACACAGGTCTTGTACACAGAAAGCACGGCAGGATGACATGTCTGACCCCAGTAAAGATCAGAAGGGTAGAGTTATGCCACAGACTACCACGATCACAGACAATAACAGGTGTCTTCTTTGGGGCCCAGATGAAGAAAGAGCTCACATACATGAGTGACAAGTTTAAAAAATAAACCTTGTAAGTGTAAGATGTTGGCCAGGACAAACACATATTCAGTGTATTTTGGCACAGATTCTCTGGAACTGTACTGTAAGGATGAACACCATTCTTCCAAAGGATATCCCTTTAATTAGTGTCTTGATGATGCTGGTGGAGAGCATTGTATAAGACGGCAGTTCAACAGGCGTTCAACTGAGTTAAAATCTGGGGACTATGAAAGCCAAATTATATGAGACAAATGACAAAGTTCATTTCAATTCTCCAAAGAAAAAGTAGCAGGTGCAACCCAAAGCACCCCCCAAACACACCACACACACTCACGCATACACTTTAGTGTCTGTCTATCTGCACTCTTTTCCTTGCTCTCTGTCTGTGGATAAAGTAAAAGTTTCACATGTCAAGAGTCCATTGAGGATAGGGTTAATTCCAGACAGTCAACAAGCCACAGGAAGTCTTCTTACACGCGACAATTCTTTGGCCAGAAATTTACAGTTGATCAGCTGCTGCACGCTGAGAGCCTGAGCCCCCTCTTCACTTCCTGAAGTCCCTCATGGGGAGACACATAGTCAGGTCTGGACCCCAGGGGCCTATCTGTTGCGGCGGAAAAGCTTTGTTTTCTTCCTGAGCTAACCTATGAGACCTCCACTTGCAGGTGTGCACCTTCTTCTCTGACATACAGCGCGACAATCAGGACCTTTGTGGTGGTGGTGGTGGTGGGTGAGAACTGTATTGAACTAAGAGAAGTGATTACAGAACACAAATACTTGCATCTGGACATTAGTTGAGTTTTCCTTTCACCTAATATGTTGGACTTTTACAGTACTTAGTACCATACTTCAGAAGAACAATCTTTACTGTTTATTCTTGTTACATTATATCATTACATTTCTTTATATTTGCAAAGTTAGAAGATGAGTTTTTATCAGCAAACACATTTTAGAAGATCTAAATTCCTAACAAACCTAAACTTTAACAGGTGTGACATATAATAAGGCCAAATTGAAACTGATCAGTTCCAAGGTACAGGTTTGTAAAGCAGATTGCATTATGAAAACTAACATATGAGAAATTAGGAATAAAAGGTGTTGTTATTTCCCATGTTTCTCAGTGAGAGGGGCACTGACTTACCATCTAACTAAGATAAATGTTTGTGGTTAAGGCACAACAGTTTTTTTCCTTTACTTTATTTTAATGTAATATAGGAATTTAAACATTTTCCCCCCAGAGTAGGTATTTAGATGAGCGAAGAGACTGAGTAACAATTTGTGTCATAGCAAAACCAAATCTAATTATACAATTAATTAATAATCATTAGTTCAATTTATTGTCTAAATGACAGCAATACGCAGTAGGAGACATTAAAGAGACATTGAGGAAACCCATGATTAACCCATGAGTCATTAAGTGTTGGCCAAACAACAGACGTTGTCTAAACAGAGGCAATTTTAGAAATTATATTAAAATTATAGAAATGATTTTGCTGTTAACCAGATATCGTTATAAGAGGTGTTAGTGTTAAATTCTGACATACTAGAACTGGTGCTAGCACAAGTCACCCAATAAGTTTTACTATCGTTATACAACAGATAACCTACAAAATAAGCCTAAAACAGAACACTGAGCTGAGCAATAAGATGAATTCTACCAAGAAAGCTAACTACATAATTGATGTTATGTGCTCGAGGACTCCTAGTTAGCTGCTTGCTTGCTAAAATGAAAACTGGTTGGGTTTACATTACTTAGCCTAAAGTTCATTCATTCATCTTCTATACGGCTTTATCCTGTATTTAGGGTCGCGGGGACCTGGAGCCTATCCCAGGAGTCTCTGGGCATGAGGCGGGGTACACCCTGGACAGCGTGCCAATCCATCGCAGAGCGCACACACACACACATACTCATTCATCCACTATGGTGAATTTGGGAACGCCAATTAGCCTAAACTGCATGTCTTTGGGAGAAAACCGGAGTACCCGGAGGAAACCCACCAAGCACGGGGAGAACATGCAAACTTCATGCACACAGAGACGGGAATCGAACCCGGACCCTGGAGGTGCAAGGCGACAGTGCTAACCACTACACCACCGTGCCGCCTTAGCCTAAAGTTATCATCCTTAATCATTTCTTTGTTAGAATAACACCAAATAGTTTTTCTTTGTTTTTTCTTCTCTATCTTCTGGATTTATCTTTCTAAATTCCAGAGAGTTTTGTTTCCTTCATTTTTAAAAATGTCACAATTCAAAATAAACTTGTATGTCCCACATGCTAGCAAAATGGAAATTCCTGGTATAGTATTGTACATGAAAAAGCAGAGGTTTGGGCAATGTTCTGCAAAGCGAGATTTGACATTTTCATGGACCTACTGTAGTGTTGACCTTCAGTGGGACCCAAGGAATTGCCTGGCTATCATGTAGTTTTATTGATGTTAGTTTATATTTAAAGTCATATTTCTCAAAAATAGATTTGTCTTTTTCCTAAATAAAGGTTATTTTTGTGAGAAATTATAAAAATAAAACCATCCCATGTTGGTGGCCTATACATAACTACATTTATAAGGACTGTCAGATGTGGGCATGTACAGTATTCTTGGTTCAGTTGCTTGGAAACAGAAAAGGCAGCCAAGGGACTTTACCCAGAGCAAACCTTTTCTTTCTTTCTTTCTTTTTTTTACTTTTTTGCTGCAGGCTATGGCTTATTTCTTATTAAATAGACAGACAGACCTCTACTTTTTAAACCATATTTCTTCCAGAACTTGTCTGTTTGCTATAGTTGTGAATGTAATGACACTCAGAGCTGTGTTTTACAAGACCATTGTTGTAGTGACGTACAAACATACAAATCCATCATGGGATTAATATCTGTAAAACAAAAACCATTTACTGATGTGATTTGGACTGTAAACACATCTCAACAATTTAATTTAACCGCAGTCTAACACAAGTTGTCAGTTTATTAGGTATATTAAAAGAACTTGAATTCACCAGGGCATGGGTTCTACAAGATTCTGTATGCCTTTTGTGGAAACGCTCTAGCACGGTTATACGGTTTCTCTACAACCATCCCAATGACACTTCATAGAGCTCAGTGATGAATGCTGTGGTGACTGGGCAGAGATCTATGGGTTACTGATCAGAATGTCAGGAGATCAAGCCTCATCACTACCATGCAGGACCTGAAGCAAGGCTGTTAACTCCACCTGCTTAAGGGGTTCCTTTTTATGGACAGCCCTGTTTATCACAAGCTGGAAAAATGTGCAAAAATCACTTTACTGTAACATAAATGTAATGAATACTTTGAATACTTCTTCAAAGTGTCCATGTTCGTGTGGACAAACTATAGCAAATATAGCCATGAAGAAATTAAATTGATCAACACCAACGCTCAGATACATCATTTAATCTTTCTTCACTATGCATTGGGTCACTAATTGGTTTCAGGAAAGAAATTCCAACACAAACATAAAGCCATGACCACCAGCATTTTCCACAGACAAACATTCCAGTACTAATGTTATTCTGGCCACTGGAAAGATGCTAACTTGTTTTTCACTCGCATTCTTGGTGCCCAACACAGTCTTTGGCTAATTTGAGACAAGTGGTGCACTTTGAGAAGAAATTCTGCATGCCAATTTTGAATGTAGGTGGTTTGTGGCTCATCAATTTATTCATTTGGACAATCCACATGTATTTTTCCTCCTCAGAATATTATTGCAATGTTCAAAATAATATCAGTTAAAAGCAAAGTCTTGCAAGCCAGACTTCAACTATTCACCAGAGGGAATATGATTGATATGGTGGTTGACCAACCACAAATGTTTTCCTATTACCAAAAAGATAATCTCTAAGTACTTTAAACTAAACGCTTTAATATTTTTGGAAGGTCTGACATTCCATTTTAGATCAGTGACTGATTTACGTTAAAAAATTTATTGTGTTAGAGTGTTAAAATGTTTTAATGATTCTGAAGCTCATGACCAGGAATGAAATGTACTTGGAAACTTCATTCAGATTCACAGATCCGAACTGAACCCTGGAGCAGAAGACCTGATCTACATGAGTTACTGTATACCACACAGGACATTCACATTCGATTTGATTTGACATGAAATGTACAATTGCGGTAAAAGACGTGGTTACACAATGAACTGGCAGATCATTCATTCATTCATTCATTTTCTATACCGCTTAATCCTGTGTTCAGGGTCGCGGGGGACCTGGAGCCTATCCCAGGAGACTTCGGGCACTAGGCGGGGTACACCCTGGACAGGGTGCCAATCCATCGCAGGGCACACACACATACACACACTCACACACACACTACGGGCAATTTAGGAACGCCAATTAGCCTAACCTGCATATCTTTGTACCCGGAGGAAACCCACCAAGCACGGGGAGAACATGCAAACTCCATGCACACAGAGACAGGAATTGAGCCTGGCCGGGGAATCGAACCCAGACCCTGGAGGTGCAAGGCGACAGTGCTAACCACTACACCACCGCGCCACCCACTGGCAGATCAGTAAAAACTATGGTCAGTATGTTCTGGTCTGATTCTTATGAGTAAGTAGTGAAGAGTGAAGTTTCTCTGTGTAAGAAGCAGCAGGTAGTTTATTGCCGAGAATAGATTATTTCGACAACTCTCCCACTGACATTTTTTCCGATTTGAGGCTAGTTGACATTTTCTGTTAAATGTTAAATGCTGAAAATTCCACATCACAGACTGCCAGAAATAACAGAGCAGAAAGGCTAAGTCAAATCTGCCTGTAAAAACACTCAGCTTGTGCTTGAATTATGCATAAATTGTCCGCAGAATAATCAGCTGGTTTTACTCGGAAATAGATCAACAACATTTCAATTTAGATAAATGAGCCATTTGTTGAGTATGTGATCTTTGAAAAATAATTAGGGTTCTTATATATACACAATTGTTGGCTGATCAAGCCCAAAAATCAAGTGATGATATTTTTATAATGATTTTATCAAAACTGAAAGTCATTAAGGAGATATAAATGGAGGATCAGTTCTATAAATACATTAGTCATAAAGTTTAATGGTCATACTTTCCTGCTTCATTAATTATTCGACATAAAAGTACAAATGCAGGATCAGCGCTTTTGTTTTCTTTTTTATATACAGAAGGCCATACAGAGAGGTAAACTAAGGCCAAAAGGGCTAAAGGAAGAACCTTGTGGAAAGATTCCTTTCGCATGTGCTCATGTCCACTGCGCTCCCCACCCCACATCTCTCTCTCTCTCTCTCTCTCTCTCACTCGCACACCTGAGAGTTTATTACACACACATGTAACACCCAGGTGAAAAGGTCAAATGTCTTCAAATGGCTAAATACAGCCTCATTCCATGGAAGAGAAAAGCACTTCCAACATTTTTATATAGTATATTAATAGTATTCATTTTGAAGCATGTGGCATTTTAGTGAAATGCCTTAAAATCATGGAGGGTCAAATAACGGTCAGAATTACAGAATGAAATGAATGATTGATTGCGGTGCAATCAGTAAAATTATAGTAATATTCATATATAGTATAAATCATGGTAACCATACATAATTTATCAAGTATTAAATTACTTGGTTGGGAAAATTGGGAGAATAATTTTATACTATGTTGCTCTTAGCATTCTGCAGCTTATTTTTAGCAATGAGCCATGCTTGGGGAGAAAAATGGTTTGTTTTCTGATGACGCCTGCACTGATAAAGCATAGCATTAAACACGTAACTACAGATTTCCTATTCGCAGTGCAGCATCAGTATTCAAATGATTATTCCTTCACACACACACGCATGCACACACAATGTAATGCTAAAAAAAATAACCCCCATCTACAGACCATTTCTGCTGCAAACTAACAGCAGTCTGGGAATGTGGGGTTCAGCCTCCAAACCTGTCTAAATATAGTAGTTTAACATCATCAGCATTGCAGTGTTCATTTTTTTCCCCCAGTCCAGTACAGTGCATGGTCTGGAACAGAAAAGTACATAGCAGTGTTCTCATGACATATGACCTCAGACATATCCTGCTCGAATATGCAAACTTGGTGTATATGCTGTGGTGGGTCCTCTTGCCCTCCACACATGCCTGATTCATCTGGTTAGTTCTTCTGTGTAAACATCTACTTGTGACTCACCTTCTGCTGCTCCATAAAATCCAACACGGTCACAGGAAAGACCGCAATTGCTAAATGCTGTTTGGCTTGATTCAGTGGACACCTGAATACTGCAGATTTGTACCTTAGGACTGCTTCTGTGGTCCTGTGCTCATGCCAGAACTCATATTCACAATATGTTCATACCGTAAGTCCTGTCAACATGTTAGAGTGTGCAGCTGAAGAAGAGTAATGATTTGTAATCCCACTATCTGGTGTCAACCAGAAGGTTCCCTATTGAGTATTGGTCCTCTCTAGATTTATTCCTCACGTCATCTCAGGTTTTTCCTTTCCACTATCCTCTCTGGATTGCACATTAGGAATCTAATTCTAAATCCTCACGAATTTTGGAAATTCTGGATTCCTGGGATGTCTATTATTAAAAGCACTATACTAATAAAATGCATTGATTGGAATTAAACTAACAAGCCCAGTAAATCATTTAATGCTGTAGTAGGCTGCACATTTTTGGTCTGTGCCAACAGCAAACTCTATTACACTCCATTACATGAAAAGGTCAAAGCTGTTCACTCCCGGACTAGCTTCAGCTTCGTGTCAGTTAGAAAGCATCCTCATCCCTACTCAATTTGTTAGAAATAGTCCAGAGTAACAGGGTGAGCTTTCGTACCTTGAGATGTCTGAAGTGATTTGTGAATGTAGCAGGATATGAAAGCCAGAAGTCTAAGAACTGCTGCTCTAATATACACACGTCAATCATTTTTTTTTAAACATATTGGGTTTGTAAAACAGGTCATGATGGGACAAAAGTCACCATGGGACAAAGCTGTACTTGCATGTAGAAAATGACCTTGTTCAATGCATAAAGAATGATGGACAAGAGAAAAACAAAATGTAATGTTTCTCAATCATTTGACTTGACATCAAGTGACATTCTTAATGTGTTTAATTTCTACACATATAAGAATATATGATTTTTTTGGTATTTTAATATGAAGCAAATATTTGTAATCTAGCCAATAAGCTGTAACGAAATGAAGCTACGTTTAATAAAAACAACATTACCATCTGGTGGTGAAGGTCGGTACTACAGCTGCATTGTATATGCATTTACCCTCAACAAAGCTGCAACAAACCCTTAAATAATAATAATAATAATAATAATAATAATTCCTTACTCCTTTTAAAGTGAATTTCTCTTCTTCCCAGAGTAAGTAATTTATGGTTATCAATAGGCAAATTCCAATAATGGTACAAAACAACTGAACAAGTAGAGCATTGATAGAAGTTTCTGTTAGGGCTGATCATTAGATCTTTATTCTTAATAGTCCAAATTTTAATCAAGAGAACTATAACACTTTTTTTTTTTTTTGTAAAATAGTTGTTCTGCTCTTCTCTCATTTTGGGAAAATGTGTGGTGATTGCAATATGCAGACAATATAACACCAATGGAAAGTTAGGTAGAGCTTAAGTTAAAAAGAAAAAATTCCGGAGTATTCCATTTTGACTATGTTTATTTACAAAATATATTTGACTTTTTTGCATGTTCTCACATATACAGTAACAGCACTGTGCAAAAGTCTTTTTTTTTGTACAAAGTTATTTTATGTTGTATATTTTTGTTTTATGTCTTCAGTAGAAGTATTATTTTGCAGTTTGTTGTTGTTGGTCTTTTGGCTGCTCCCGGCAAGGGGTCGCCACAGCGGAATATCCAGTCCACACAACAACTTGGCACAGTTTTTACGCCGGATGCCCTTCCTGACGCAACCCTCCCATTTTATCCGGGCTTGGGACCGGCACTGCAACCAGTGGCTGGGGGGGTTCTGATCTGATAATCAAATAAATGTACATATCATTTCCTCACAGTATGACATAAAAATTGATGATGGTCCCTCCTATTACATTCAGTAAGGACCGCCTGTGAAGCACCAATTCTGGAACTGCTGTTTAAACACGGACCCACATCATGATTATCTGGTAATGAAATGGAAATATATTATTACCTCACAGTATAACATAAAAGTTGACGTTATGTGCAACTACGCTTACCATACTGACAGGTCTGTTCAACCAGTCACACAGAATTTAAATTTTATATATTAGATTATTAAGTCGGGACATCTTATTTTCAACATTAGTACTCCAGCAAAAAATAAATAAAAATAAATATCATCTTAGAGGAAAAATATCAGTAGGGCATATTCTAAGCAAAAAAATAAACATCATACCAATTATTGCATTTGTTTAATCATTTAAAAGTTTACTGCTTTTTATAGTGGTTTTTGAATGTGGAAACTTTTTTGAAGATAGCTGTTCCATGCTCTACAGCAGTTATTTGCATGTGCACAGTACTGCACATTCACTGACTAGGGGTTTTATTAACGACTGGTCAAATTGCTGAATCGTTTTGGATCCGTCAAGTTTTCTTGCTCATATTGCTTGCAGATTTGATATGAAATTGCAGCACCATCAGTAAAATTTGTCTCACAGTGTAATGGTCATTAAATAAAGAAACAAATAAAGAAAAAGTTTTGGAACAATTTGGTAATCAAGTCCCCTACACCTTGGTAGTTTCAGTCACTGTAGATTGGGTGTCGAAGCTCCCAAATATGTGCGCAGGTCAGAAATATTGGATTTGATGATCTTGGCTGGGATGAATTTCATTTGTAGTCTCTGGTAAGCAGTAAATCTATGGCAGCCCCCAAATGAGTAGTAATAATTGCCTCCCTTTTCTCCTGTGATCCACAACACATCTATTGGAGGGACAACGCTGATGTCGGTGGTGTCCTGAGAAAATGCAGATTATATTACATGCAGAAGATTTAGCTGTTATATTACATCCATAGATTTAATGCCCTGATCACTTTTGTTTTGAATGAATCAGAAGATGAAGCATGATCACAATATTTTAATTTCTCTTTTCTTAGTAGGGGGAAAATTTTTTATCTGTATATCAATCTGACAACCAAGCTAGTAAACTTACTTTAATAGTGTCCATGAGACTTTGAACTTTCTCTTCATCCAACACTGGAGGAAGTGGTCGAATAATCACATCCATGGGGATGTTATGAACTTCCTCAACGTTTTGAGAATGAATCGACTGGGTTTCCTTCTTTAAACTTCCCATACTTTGCTGAGTGCTGAGTGTGAACCGTTGTGGAAAATCACCTGTAAACCTACTGTAAACAAACGCACAACTTCTCCACATTACTTAATGCTTCACTTATACACTAGAAACCGGAAGTTGTACAGCGTATTGCGCATGCGTCAACCTGTGGGCGTGTCCTAAATCGACCGCTTGACTTGTGCATGTACTGTATTTGTTAAAAATAAAATTCAGTAGTAAAAAAAAAAATAATAATAATAATATTTGTAAAGATGGAATTAAAGTACGAAATAAATTATAAAATCGTAAGACTGTATTTATTTTTATTTATGCATTCATTACAGTACACAAGAGATGACTAGTGAGTGGGAATAATGAAGACTGGATCACTAATCTTTTGTAATGTATCTTCATCTGAGGAAGTTTGTCTAATAAAATAGCACTTCAAAATAATCTTTTCACAATTAAAGGTTTTAAAGAGTCTTTTTAGCATATTTTACATTTTGGGTAAAATGTAATTTCATGGCGGTACAGTGGTGTAATGGTTAGCACTGTCGCCTTGCACCTCCAGGGTCCAGGTTCAATTCCCGGCCAGGCTCGATTCCTGTTTCTGTGTGCATTGAGTTTGCATGTTCTCCCCATGCTTGGTGGGTTTTCTCCGGGTACTCCGGTTTCCTCCCACAGTCCAAAGACATGCAGGTGAGGCTAATTGGTGTTCCCAAAAATTGCCTGTAGTGTGTGAATGGGTGTACTGTATGTGTATGTGCGATGGATTGGCACCTTGTCCAGGGTGTACCCTGCCTTGTGCCCTAAGCCTCCTGGAATAGGCTTCAGGTCCCTGCGTCCCTGAATACAGGATAAAGCGGTATAGAAGATGAGTGAGTGAGTAATTTCATGGAAGATTTGTGATTCTCTTGTGCAGTTTCTCAAAAGAAATCAAGTAGTCAGATATGAAGAGATAGATTTGAATTGTTTATACAAGCATTAGGCAGCACTAATTGACTGATAAGTCACTGATCTGGTACTGTATGTCTCGCGCAGCAATGTGCAATGGCCATGTACACTCTGAAAATGGAGGGTGGCATTATTTATTTATTTATTTACTTACATGCTTATACAGTTTGCTCTACACATTATCATGGAATTACCCGCAACAATGGGGATACCAGCTATACTGTTTCTAAAAAATATATATTGCAAACTTAACCTATGATACTGAAAGTAAACATTAATGTTTTTATTTCAGTCCTAGTGCCAGTCCTCATCAAAAAGACACGTTCATCCTGTTGGTGTAATAAAATTGTTATTCCTATTATTCAGTAAATAAGTATGCCTTACAAAATGTTCAGAGAAACTCACAGTCATTATATACAGCTATGCATTTGGTCTTGATGACTTTGGACTTAGTAACGAGCACCTCATTAAAACAACTGTCAACAAAACGCATGTTTTCAGAGCCTTGTTTAGTAGTTCGGACTAGAAAACGATGACAGGCTTTCCCAGTCCTGGCTGTCAGCCATGCACTTACACACTTCCCTTTAAGGAGAATGTACATCATCATTAGGCAAGCGCTGTCAATCCTGAAAAGTCGTAGAATCACAAGTCTGTCATCCTAATCACACTGGCGTTCCTCATGTCTATATTTTGACAGGGTTTGGGGGTGTATATTACATTAGGTCATTAGGGGGGTAGCTCACACATGATAATTAGCTGTTAATATTAGATTTGACTCCCACGAGACTCGAGTGAGCGCCACTACTGTAGAAAATTACCTGCCAAATGCCTGTCGCTAGACGCACAAGCTATTTTTTATTTATATCCCATTCTTTTAGTCTGACTTCCGTACTCCTTAGCCTTCTCCATATGTCCAAAAGCAGTTCTGTGCATTTAAAGTGATGATGATAGCAAGACGTTTTTGCCATTAAATTACGCAATGCAAATGGGGTGAGAGGTAATTGGAGTAGATTTATATACAGTACGGGTTTGGTGATAGTCTGTCAGGACTAATATGTCCTACAGTAGGCGTCCGCTACACTTCAAATTCCTGGTCACATTTTCCACTACAAATTCATTTGTCACTGAGGAATGTTGACATATTTGTTTGATGCTTTAATTAATAGTTACAATTCACATACTTTTATCATCAACAATCACTGATGAGTCCTCTGCTGATTCTGAAATTTTTAATGATATTTTGTCAGATCCTTGATTCGGTCCTAATGATTCATTTGTAAAATAAAATGGACTTTATTGTAAAATGTTTCATGCATTTAAATGAATTAAAACTCACTCTAGGCCAAGACTTGCCTGTTTTACCCTCTTTGCCTTTGATTTGGCTGCCATGAAATTATGGTATACTCTCTCACTCTCACTCTCTCTCTCTCTCTGCTCCCTTTCTTCTTTTCATATTTTGTTTTAACCTAATTTTTATTCAACGAAATCAGTGAGTGATAATTGAGTAAAATTATGCTCATTTGAACAATAAAGGGTATTTTAAATAATATTTTTTTTGAACTTAAGGTTTTAAGTTTAATATATTTAATATATTTAATATATTTTAAATAATATATTTGAACTTAAGGTAATTTAACACATAGCATAAACAATCATCTTTGCCCTGTGGCCCTAAACCGAACGCAAAATAGGAAAAAAAAATTTAACACCTCGGCTCTAGACATTTATACACTCCAGTTCCACAACCCTGACCATAAATTAGTTAACTCTTTTTTTTTTTTGGTGCTTTATTAGCAAAAATATTAGTTTTATACATACTGAGTATGTAAGTCTCTAAGGAAGAAACTGGTGTTATTGCCTTATCACCCACACCATTTACTGAATATGGCAGGTCTCCTCTACTCCACTAGCAAGCCAGGTTTGCTACCTTGACAGCTTTACAATGACATTATTCATCAGTGAGTGTGAAAGTGAATGCATTTGCACAGGAGCATATAATAAAGTGTAGTATAATGTGTCTAGGTCAAATTCAAATTTTAAAATTTTATTTTTAACATACACAGTCATACACAGTATAATATGTAGTGAAATGCTTAGTTCAGTCCCTGGTTCAGTCCCTGGTGGAACTGAACGTGCATCATGTCAAGTTTTAGCTTGGCAATTTTTGTAATCAAAAACACATCAAAATGTAGTTTCCTTTAAACTGCAAATGCTACTTTAATGGTTGCCTTAAAAGCATCACATCTGACTATCAGTAGAAAGTCTTACATTTTTGGTTACCTTTCACTGACATGCAAAAGGGTCACTGTTTTTGCATGGCATATAGGATAAAGAAACATAGAAGTACAAGGGCCTTTTGACTGAAATGCAAAACAAGCAAACACAGATGGGTGTTTGGTGTAATACGCAGAGTGTATGCATACATGTATAACTAGCTGGATTGAGTGAAGTAGTATACACTGTATATATGGTGTTATTCTTTGGCAAATTTGTTCCTATTTGAATTGTATGAATTTGAATGGAAATTTACAAATGTTAACATTAGGATAGCATTCTTATATTTTACAAGATATAAAGCTAAATGCAAGCCAACCAGCTTCCCATGCTTATTCAAATTTACACAAATTTGTTACCCGTCATGTCATGTCAGGTAAGTCACACAGATTAGTTTTGTGCTATGACTAATAGATTGCTAAAACCTTAAATTTAGGCAAAAATCTGCAGATTTGTGATATACTTATGACTTCCTGATCCTTCAACAGAATTGAGAAAGTTTTAATCTAAAACGTTGTTTTAAAGCACTTAAATGCACACCATCCAAGCTGTTTATTTGTGATAGAAACTACAGTATCCATATAAAATCCACATTGTGGATGAAGGTATTTTTAGGGGTTGCAGGGGAATCCTGGTGTCAAAATGAGGCAGAGGGTTCCATCTTTATTATTACTGTACACTACATAATCCTCATTTATATATTGTAAAAGTAGGATTTTTACAGATTCTTGGTAGTAAAATGGAGCTTACTGAACCAAGAATCTGAAAATGTGCACAAATCACGTGAAATACAACTTAAGTGACTTAATACCTGATTTGAAGTGATGGGTCACATTTGGTATGACACATACACTCATATCCTACAGCTATCCCAGCTAAAGTCAAATAAAGTATAAAAATTGTGACAATTTTCCATGGTGCCTGGTCACAATATTGAATAGGAGTCACTTGATCATTGTGTGGGGCCTTATTATGGGTATAAAACTATATTCGTTGAGATATCCTAGTGTTTTAAATATGTATCTTTTATCAGATATAGTTTAGTATAATATAGTATACTGTTTAACGAAATGGTGTTAACTCCATCAACTTCCTATCCATTCCTAGGATTTTTTTTTTTGGCAGTACGTTTAAAGAATTCTATCGAGAGTATAATCACTTGAAAGCCCTTCACAAAATTAGCTGTGTGTATTTGCAGTCTGGGCTAGAAAGAAATCAGCCTCGGCCACTACTTCAAACTCTGAGTTTTTTTTTTTTTTTTGAACATTAGGAGTGCTGGTGCTATTGACTGTAACAAAAAAAGTATATTTTAAGGCATTTTAAACAGCAATAAGATAAATTAGACTTTTAATATAATATTTTATATATTATATATAATATAATATATAATTTGATGTATTTATTCCTAAGTAAAGGAGGGATTAACCTTTCTGACCCATTTACACCAAACAGCACTGGATACTTTGTTTTATATGAAAAAAAAAATTCTCATACTTCAAAAAAAAATTTTTAAGACCACAAAAATATGCATTTCCATACCATACCATCCATTAACTTCATCATTATAGGAAGATGCTAATGAGTTCCTTCAGCCTTGCTTCTATTCACAATACAATTTTGTCGAATGTTAATTGAGAAAAAAGGTCTGAAGGTTTTTTGACTAGCAAAGCAAGCATGTGCTTGTGCCTTCTGCTTGAATTATAAATTGAATCATCTTTTGAGAATTCACTTCAGATTAACTGCACAGAAAATTCAGGAGCAATTATAAATACAGACAACAAAACATATTATTTCTCACTACTTCATTCATCCTCTCCCATCTTCTTGAATATTGTTCTGTAGTAAAAATGTACTTGTTCTTTCTTCAACTGATCTCTTTGACTTTGCCCCATGGATGGCTGATGAAGAGTGCAGCACACGGATTTCTGAACACCCTGACAGCGCTTCAGTGAAGCGGCAGAAGGGGAACGTGGACCTCCTGCCAGCGGAGAGAGGACCAAGCAGATGGGCTTGCACACAAACAACGCAAAACATCAAACACAGCCAGCTAAAGAGCCTGGCCGTCACAGGCGATGAAACGCTACACAGAAGAGAAGCCTTTTAATGAGGCTATGGTGCTTGTTCTGTCTCTGTAGTTCTGCACCAAGACCAAGACTTACTGTCGACTTTAAAACAAGTGTGTATTTAATAGCAGTGTCTGGTAACTGTAAAAATTGTTTAAAGAAACTGCAGGAAAAGATAGTCAAGGGTTTAAAAGGTTCCTTTTGCAGAAGTAGAGTAGAAATTAGATTGGAACTTTCTGGTCTTTCTGGTTCCATGCAAGTCTTCAGAACTCCTTTGCAGAAATCTGATACAAGTCTACATATGCCACTGAGTTAGAAACTAACAAAGTTGCATTTTGTCAGCAAGACTTGTTAGTAGTATAATCTTTTCTGGAAAGACATGTAGACAATGAAAGACATTGTCTATTTTCCCTTGTATGAATTATTCCCCAACATTCCAAAATTTTCTGTGATGGACTCCATCACGCCACTTAGCAGAATTTTAACTCACCCAACACTAATAAAAAATATTTTTGTTGTAGGAATGTTAAAACATGATCTGAAATCTCTGAAAACATAACATTAAAATATTTTTCAGAAAAATTTAGTTAGCCTAAAATTTGTTGAGTCTTTTTCAAATCTTCAGGTTTAGTACTTCACTACCAATTTGCCAGTGCCAAGCCTTTATATATTGTTCATTATTAGTCTCTCCAAGGTGGCATGCTGGTGTAGTGGTTAGCTCTGTTGCCTTGCACCTCCAGGGTTCGGGTTCGATTCCCGTTTCTGTGTGCATGGAATTTGCGTGTTCTCCCCATGCTTGGTGGGTTTCCTGCAGGCACTCTGGTTTACCTCCACAGTCCAAAGACATGCAGATTAGGCTAATTAGGAAAGCTTGTAGTGAGTGTGTGTGCCCTGTGATGGACTGACACGCTGTCCAAGGTGTATGCCGCCTCGTGCCCTAAATCTCCTGGGATAGGCCTCAGGCCCTCCATGACCCTGAATACAGGATAAAATGGTATAGACAGTGAGGGAGTAGTCTGTCCAAAGTGATGTTCCAAATGAATTGTGTTTAGACAACCATATGCTACTTTTTTGGCACTCTATAATGTATAATATGGTGTATAATATGGTGTTGTTTCAGTGTTTTTTTTTTTTTTTTTTTAATCAAGCATATCAAAATCGTCTTTCGGTTTTGCCACAGCTACAGTTGGGCTAACCCTATACTTTATGAGTTCAAGTGTAGTTTGTAGCTTGCAGGCTAGAGGGATAGTGTCAATATACTGTAGATCTTAATCAGGATCAGCAATCTGGAAACAGTAGTAAATGCCCCTCTGTTTAGTCCACCTAATACATACAGTAAACTCTCTGATAAAGAGCTGTTTCTATGTACTCTACATGAACATGCCTTATTTGAATCCTGATTTCTTGGGAAAGTGCATGTTGGTGATATACAAGAATATAAAAAACAAGAGGAAATGAAAACTCAAAACTGAAATAATGTGTTTGCATAAATTTGCACACTCTCTGGTAATCAGGCATGTGGCTTTGTTAAGAGTTAACAGGTCACATTCAAACTCATGCTAAATAGTTAGGACACACTTGCCATCAAACTACAGTAAGTAAACTCTATTAGTGAGTAACACTAAATGAAGTTCAACTGCTGTAGTAGGATTTTCCTGCTATTTACTTACAGCTGCAAAGAGCTGACAAGGCTCAGGCAAGGATCTTATTGTTAAAAGGTATCCATCAGGAGAAGGGGATAAAAGACTTTCCAAGGTTTTAAGGCATTATATATACCATGGGACGCAGTAAGAAAAGTCATCAACAAGTGGAGAAAATATAGCTCAAGAGTGACTTTAACAAGCACTGGAAACTGCTCCACAATTGATTAAAGGAAATAAAGAAAACTGGTCAGGGAGGTTGCTAAAGGCCTACACAAACATTAATGGAGTTGTAGAATGTAGAATGACAATTACATTCCAGTATTCTTCATACTGTATATACAAAAGATGAAGAAAATGAAGAAATTATATAAATAAAAACATCTAAGCCTGGCTAAATATTGAAAAAACATACATCATACAGTATCTCACAAACCACGTGGAAACACTTATTATCATCTGATGAGACCAAGGTTGAACTTTTTGGCCATAATTCTGAAATGTAGTGCTTGGAGCGTTGCACACTCTAATATTACATTCAATCACCTTTAGCTTTGATTACAGCATACAATATGATGTCCAGTTCACATGTGAAAATGATTCCTTATGCTCCTAGAACCACTCTTTTACAATTTGAGTCCTGGAATATGCCTGTGCCTATTGTCACATAATGTTGCAGAGCCTAGAACTGACCAGCTGAAGGAACCCTAGATCATAACACTGCCTCCACAGGCTTCCCTGATGCACCATGGCTCTGGGCTAAAGTCAATCTGAACCCATTAAACCACAAGACCTGTTTCAATTGCTTCGAAGTCCAACCTTTAAGCTCCCTAGTAAATTCAGGCCCTTTTTTCTGATTAGTCTCACTAACAAGTTGTTTCCACGCAGCTGTTTAGTCCCAAACCTTCACATGACATTGTGTGTGTATGGAAATTCTCTGACTTTCACTAAAATGGTTTTACCATTTAATTTTTACCACTGAATTGTTACCATGCTTAAAACATGTTTAAATGATCTCCATTCATGATTTACTTATATATTTTAATGGTTTAAATTTGATAGAACTATCTTTTCAGGTTTTAATGTTTTAGGGGGTTCCCAGTCCTAGTAATTTGAAATCTTCTTAGTGGTTTTCTTTGCTTAATGTAATCCAATGAATTAACTTGATGTAACCCTTCTAATATGGCAAACTTTTTTTGGCCAAGCAGTGTATGTTTGGAACAAAAACAGCAGAACCAGTCACCCAAAGGACCCCAAACCCATGGTGACACATGGTGGAGGCAACATTGCTTTGTTCTTCTTTAGCTAAAACAAAGGCTTTAGTACTTGAGGAATGTATGAACACTTCTAAATATGAGTCAATTTTGGCATAAACACATTTAGGCATCTGCTAGAACACTGAAAATGAAGAAGAATTTCAGCTGTCAGAGATTTTTTTTATTTTTATATATATATATATATATATATATATATATATATATATATATATATATATATATATATATATATATATATATATATAACAACCAAAAGCATACATCCAAATTAACAAAAGAAGGTATTTTTCCAGAAGAATATTAAAGTTTTGTAATGGTCTTGCCAGACCCAATCTAATTAGGTGACCTGAAGCGGGCTGTGCACAGGTCATGCCCTTGCAATCTTACAGATTTTGAGCCCTTTTGCAAAGAAAAAAGTGGGCAAAAATTGCCAAGTGAAAATGTGTCATTCTGATAGACTCCTACACAAAAGACTGAATGCTGTAATAAAATCAACAAAGTATTAGTTTAAGGGTGTGCATATTTATGTAAATTGGTTATATTATGTGTTAAACAAATAAAAAAAACAGTGTCTCTTTATTTTACATAAAATAAAATAAAAAAGTTTGTTATTGAACATGTAAAATTTCACCAGCAGAGGGCATCCTAATGAAACACAGTACTGTCTGACACTTGTAAGAGGATAGTGTAGATCACAGGTTCCCAACCCTGGTCCTGGAGGACCCCCTGTCCTGCACATTACAGTGTTTTCCCTGCTCTATACCATCCACTTCAACTCAGGAAAGGTTAATTAGTTCGATCAGGTCTGCTGGGAGCTGGAAAACATGTCCAGGTCATGAACATGTGGTGTAGATTATTGAATGATTGCTTTAGAGCAAAGCTACGGTTCAGATTTGGATCTAGCAAAATACTTGAGCTTACTGATAAGATAAGCCAATAAATGTATAAAAGTCACAACAGGATACAAATTTTTACATGAAATATATACATGAAATAGTGCTGATCCTATAGCAGATCCACTGTTGTGGTTTATTCAGTCACAAACATTTACTGAACGTTAAGTATTTAGATGAAGATACCTTAGACCAGAGACAAAGCTAAGGGCCTGCAGACATTAGCTCATAAATATGAGAGATTACATAGACTTTTATAGACTTTTCCTATTATTTGCAATCTCATGAGTCTGAGTGATGAACTAAGGGTATGGTTGTTAAAAAAAAAACGTTGATAAAAGTAGAATGTGTGTGTAATCTCTGTGCATCAAAAAAAAGAAAAAGATACAGAATACCTCTTCTGCACACAGTCCATGTCACTAGTCAAAAGTGGTAACATTAAAGTAACAAATTAAATCATATCAACTTTGATTTGTTATATTCATATTTATATTAACTGATCACAAATAGTTAAGTATTAAAAGGATCAAAAAATTTACTAAAATTGTTAGTCAATAGTAACTTGCACATTTTTAATCACAGAATTTTATGTGACTGAAAGTGGAAAGCATTAGTTCAGATGGTCGTGATCTTATGAACACTTTCTTTTATAATTATTGCAACTTACTCTTGGCTCTTCTCTTGTCTCCAGTCATAGCCATCAGACCAACATCCTTTCCATGTTCTCACTCTTAGCATGCCACACAGGATTATGCTGGGTCAGACACTCCTCTGTCAACTCAGCATCTCACTGTTGAGTATTCAATATTGCAGACCTTATTAATAATTTATCCTTTAATGGCTTTTTGTAAAGACCTCACCCTGTAGGATAGCATGCAACAAAGACAAACAATACAGGGAAAAAAATACAGTATTAGTTTGTTTGGCTGTTTATTTATTTGTTTGTTGGTTTATTTCATTATTATATATTTTAATCAATGATGTCAGCATGCATTGGGGTTTGTGTAACCCTAAAGTTTAGTTGTCAAAACAAAAAAGTCACAACTTAAACATACACCCAAGCTCAAAATTAGACAAGAACCCAACATACTGTATTTATGCACAGAATTAAAAAGTTTGTTTCATGTTTTGTTTTGTTTTTTTTAATTATTATTATAATTATTCAGAGAGCACAGCATCTGGTTATAAATCTCCCTGCTTGAGCACATCATAAATCTTTTACAATACAAAAAAAAAAAGAAAAGAAAAAAAGAACTTACACACATCTGCTTATTATTTCATTTCATTTCATTTATGCCCTATTTTCTGTTCGTTGAGCAATATCCTGCAATATTCTGAATAATTAACTCTAAAAGCCGTTTATTGCTAAACATTACACGGTCAAGTGGAAAGTGTTATTTTTCAAAATGAGTCTCGTAGCTGCCTCGAAAAATTAGGCTATAAATCATTACACAGTGGCAATTATGACTAATAGACATAAATTTAAATAAATTACAAACATATAGAATTCTAGAAATTACACTCTTGTAATTTGTGCATGTAGATTGTTTATGGGGATTTATGAAGCTTGTTTACACAGAATAGGTCTTTTTAGAAATGCAGAAGATACAGCAAATATTAGTATTAGGATTCTGTGTGAATTTGTTGGTAATATTAGGTGGTAAATCAGTGAGCAGTAAAGCATCTCTCTCTCTCTCTCTCTCTATCTCTCTCTCTCTCGCATTCACTCTCACTGGTTTCAGCAGCTGTAGGACACTGAAGGAGGCTGTGATTGAACCCCACTTGCTATGATAATCCTTCTCATGCTGCTCATAATTCAGTTTTACTCAATTCTCTCTTTTTTCTTCACACCCCACCTCAGGAAAACACTCTGGTCCAGCATAAAATCAATGTTCCATTAAATTTTAATCATTAAGAATCATCAATAACAGCACCAGAACAGATGCTCGTGCCTTCAGATTCATGCTGTTCCCACCGTGTTTGCTGGCACTGATCTGAGAGCAGTCCTGCATAATGGATTACAGTCTGGCATAATGGATCACGGGATAACTCCTGCAGGGACAGCGTGTCCTGGATCAGCACTCAAGAACCACTTCTTCCTCAGATGTCAAATGTATTTGTGCTGTCAGGTCGAATACCTGCTCTGTGATTGCAGTCTGTGAATCTATCACAGGAAACAGGAATGTGTGGCAGGGCCTTACAAATGCATAGGGCGCAAATGTCTCCTTAATAGCCTCTTAGCAGCCTGAAGTCCTTGAATGTAAATTACTCTAAATCTATGTGATGGTGTTTATATTGAAAGAAAATAGTACATGCCGGATAGGGTAAAAAGGATATTATAAACTATTTTATCCCATAGGGTTGTTCATTTTGTTTGGTCAAAAGGTGTTGTTTCATTTTCAATAGCAGCAGAAAATGAAAAAAAAAGATGGGATTTCATTCAATCACCTTTAATTTTTATTACAACATACACAATGTGGTGGCCAGTTCATGTGTGAAAATTATTTCCTGTTCCCTGAACCGCTCTTTTACTAATTGAGTCCTGGAATATGCCTATGCCATCAGGGAAGAAAAAATACCCGGTCATTCCTTACATTCAGGTCATCAGCTGACATAATTTTATTGCCACATAATGTTTCTGAGCCTAGACCGAAGCAACCATTGCTAGAAAGTCCAATCTTTATGTTCCCTAGCAAATATAAGTCTTTTTTTAGCCTCACTATAAAGTAGTTTTCTTATGGCTACACATCCATTTCTTCATAATCCCATGAATTCTTATCGCATTGTGTGTGCGAAACGCTCTTACTTTCACTAATAAATATTGTTGTGGTATCTACCGTTGATTTTATTACAATGCAACACTCCACCAAGTGATATCCATTCACAATTTGTGACCCATTGTTGAAAACCCAGAGGGTCATATTTTTGAGATGTAACTTTTTCCACTATTGTCTACAGTAAATTACAAAAATATAAAGAGATCATCTAAAATATGACTTCTTTTTGGCCAGGCAGTGTAGTTCTGGCTTCAAAGTTTATATTAATGCACCAAGTCTTATGCAATAATGTTTCGTTGATAACAGCTTACACAGGAACAACTATGACAGATTCTCATATGTGTATAAAGACTTTTGGCTTATACTGTGCACAATGACAATGAAGTTAAATTTAATGTAATGCTTTGGGCATTATCATAGGTAGAGCTGTAACTTTTCAATCACGGGAAAGCCATCATTGCAAAATGATTTCATGTCATATGAATTCATTATTGTTATTCTTCTTATCTTTATCTTATGCTCATTATTATAATTACTTTTAAGAAGGAGAAAACGTTAGATGCTGTTGAGTCAACATATGTATAGCTGTTATAATGTAAGTAATGACAGGAGCAATATTACCATAAAGTGCGCTTTGAAAAATTCATAATAATAAAAAAATTTAACGAGAAAAGTAAGAAGAAATCTGAGATTTTGACTGTTAGAAATCCATGTTGGTCAAGCTCCAGCATTTTTATAAATTAAATGCTACAGACAAGATACAAGTAAATCTCTAAATATGTCCACACTATCATCAACAAATTCAAAGTAGAGTCAATACATTTTCATTGCACAGTGATTATAAAATGTACATTTTCAGAATGATATACTGTTTACTCATTAATTGGAATAGTCTGTTGATAATAAGGCGTGTAGTGGTTAGCACTGTCGCCTTGCACCGCCAGGGTCCGTGTTCGATTCCTGTCTCTGTGTGCATGGAGTTTGCATGTTTTCCCCGTGCTTGGTGGGTTTCATCCGGGTACTCCGGTTTCCTCCCACAGTCCAAAGACATGCAGGTTAGGCTAATTGACATTCCAAATTGGCCGTAGTGTGTGTATGTGTGTGTGCCCTGCGATGGATTGGCACCCTGTCCAGGGTGTACCCCGCCTTGTGCCCTAAGTTTCCTGGGATAGGCTCCAGGCCCCCGCGACCCTGTATATAAGGATAAAGCGGTACAGAAAATGAATGAATGAATGATGATAATAAAAGAAATCAACCCAAAATGTGGCCAAAACAAAATGGAAATGTCCACCCTGTCATGGAAGGAATGATGACAAGGTGGACCCTGACAGGTTGGGCATTTTTTCTTAAAGTTGTTTCATTTTTTTGCACATGGTGGGTCTTCAGTCTTTCATTTCATATTTTGAATTTTTGGAGCATTTTTATATTATTAATATTAATATAATTAATGTGATTAATATTTCAGAGTAGACATGGTAATCTTGACAACATCAAACTACAAACATTATATGATAAAACTCAGAAAATATAAGCGTAAATACTTGATATATTTATAGCAGTTGTTGCAACCTCCACTAAATAAAAACAAAATGATGGTGGTGATGTCACCAATTACACTGGCACAGTTTCTCAAAGGGGCAGTAACTCCGAAATGATAAGGTGGACATCAATGTTAGGGAAACATACAAAATGTTTATTATTATTATTGTGAATTTTTTTTTTAATAAAAATCAAAATAATATTTTGTTAAGGATTTTTTGAGAACAATAGGAACATATGAAAAGTATTTTAATTTTGTGTGATTTAACCATCTGTTGTGCTCACAAACATAGCCTTGACAAAATCATATACACCCAATTTACAGTAGGAAATTGGTAAAAAAATGTAAATTGGTAAAAAAAATATTTCAATAGACATAAAATTAAACTGATGTGTGTCTACATGTTTGGTCATGTTAATGACAACTGGGTCATTCTGATGCAGACATCAAAGGCACTTCATAGTGATATTAACCATAATGTTTTCTCAAGAATGTTCCACAAAATTTAATGTAAATATAAATGTATAAAAATAAGAAAAGTAACACTTCTTCATGCCAATGGTTTTCTTATTTGCCAATTATAATCCAATCCACAGTGGTTTATTCAATTGTTCTGCCACTTAGCCGTGATGCAATGTGCAATGCAGCTATTGAGAAGAGCAAAATTTTAATGAATGCACAAAATATTAGCACTGTATTATTAAACGTTAATTCTGTATGGCTTTATGACAAACTGCACACATATTATGATATACTGTATGCACCATAAATTGAATATTGCAAATTTAAAATGGCAAACATAATGACAAGAGACTTTAGATTATTTGTGCTATTGGTTTTATTATTGTCATTATCATCATCATCATCATCATCATCATCATCATCGTTATGACCAGTATTATCCCCACTTCTAATAACAGTGGTACAAAGAAAAATAAGAAAAAAATCAATCATTCTCAGTCATGGCTTAACATTTTTTCCTCATATTTTGAAAAAAGAGGAGAGTAATAGAGTGTGGGGAGAGTAAGAAAGAAGAGTGAAAATCTAAATTCTGTCGTTCGAGGACCATATGGAGGCTTGTGAGAAGGCCACCATGAGTCGAAGGCTTTTGTTATGGAAATTATACTTTTATTTTTTGGCACTTTTCTTTACTGCGCAGCCAAGCTGGGCACTTAGACAAAAGACAGAAGGAAGGGGGAAAAAAACAGAAAGAGAGAGAACATCAACAGATCTCCTAATACAGAGAATGATCCCATGTTGACAACAACTGGTCAATACAGCCACAGCAGATAATTGGCTAAAGAAGGCGTGTCCCTGATTTTGTGTTTTCTGTCCAGGCCTTTACTGGTACCAGTTTATACAACTGAAAAAAAAAAATCTAAGAAAGGAGATAAAGCAAAGGGATCTGATTTTTTTTTTCCACATGCAGTGTCGCATTATTGCTGTAACATATTTACAAACATATTTACAAGTTTATCAGAGAGGAACAATGTTTTTTCCATGAAAATCTGTTGGTAGTCCTCTGGTGATAGTCCTTAATAGCCAACTGTGACCTTTGGACAAAATGCCGACTGGATTCCCCATCCTAATACTGACATTGCTTGACATACAATAAAAATGGTTTATTATTTTTTTGATTGTGAAGAAAAAATAGAGAGGTAAAGCTAGTCATAAATATTCAAATGTCCTCGTAAAGGCGGTTATTCGTGTTACTAAGGGCTTTGCATAATAAAACGATTTATAATTCAGTGGGTTTATCATTGCTTTTAATCTTAGGCTTTAGTTTTGAAAGCTTGTATGCAGGAGGAAAAAAAAGAGAGACAAAGACAAATGAGCGAAAGATGAAAAATAATGACTCATTCGCAGACATGATGCATTGGTGGGTAATGAACTGGGCTGAGAAGCTGGGAGCAGGACAAGTGTCTACATGCTGTCTCCGCTGCTGCACTCGCAGACTTGAACCACACTGATTTGAGGACAATGAAAATCAGTTGTTAAAGGAGAGGTCATGGATGTGTGGGTGGATGGATGGATTGAGAGAATGGAGGAAGAGATGGTGGGAGGGGAAGGGATGGCTAGAGAAGCTCATCTCTGATTCCCTGTAGGTTTCACACTATTACGGATATTGTGTCGTCCGATTTAGAATATGCAAAGCGCTGACGGTGCATTCGCCTGCTGCTGGCTCGACCTTCCTCGTCAAGGTCAGACTCAGCCTCAATTACTCTCTCTGTCTCCCCGCCTGTCCACTAGCACCTGTTCACCCTGAGAGAGAGGGAACGAGGAAAAGAATGACAGCTAGGGAAAAAAGAGAGAGGGGATTCGAGTGATAAAACTACATAGAGATATCAATAAAAAAAAATAAAATAAAGCAGAGGGAATCAGCGAATACTCATTTAGGAGTCCATCATTTACTACACTGAGCTTGAATCTGGAACTTCTAGAAAGGAATAATAACACCACACACTCCTACTACTACACTCTATGTCTACATCGCAGTATTTGAACAAAATTGGGTCTCACTGCTGCACGCCACCGGTGCCGTCATTACTGCTCTGTTTACTTCACCCTGTCACCGGTGACAGATATTCGCTCTGAACCTCACTCCTGACCCGACTGTCTAGAAGCTACGCTTAACATCACAGCGCAGAGGCATCAACCTTGATGAGCAGGACGTAATGAGACAGTGTACGCGTCCTTCTTTCCATGCTGTTTTATTTTTAGCATGCTGAAAGCTAGGTGCAGGTACAGACTGCACTGTAATGCTCGATTATTAGCCTGCAGGTTTTCTGGACCTGTCAGGTTTCCTCTCTCAGCAAGAGAAGCCATTAAACATAGCATCACTATCCTTTGGACAAATCTCCATCCCCTGGCCCACTTTATTTAGAGCCCTGTTCTGATTTCCCTTCCCCGTCTGTAGCGCAGATAAAAGTGCGGCCTAAATGTGCCACAGATGAAGGTAATCTTGATAATCGTTGTTATTTCGTTGCTCATTTTCAGCAGCCTGACTTCAAAGGCAGGGGTAAATGAAGACACATACAATACACACACGGGAAATGATCATAATGACCCTAATCTATAACCGAAACTATTTATCCTTTAATCTTGTACACACTGCTTGTTCGGCATCAGCGTCATTAAAGATATTAAATGCCTTTTATGGCAGCATTGTTTTCAGTGTTAGTATTAGGATCATTATATCTGAAAATTATTATTCTTTGATAGACTTTTCCTAACTATAACTGCAAGGATTCAAAAATTAGTTGGAGTAAGTTTTACTTCTTCTTCTTTTTTTGTAAATCACTTTAGATTTCACATATTATTATGTGAGGAATATGTTATGACGCATGAAAAATTAAAGCATATGACCTACAGTACATGTGTCAAAATTGTGACAAATTAAATGAATTATGTGTCAAAATCATATGTGGAAAATTAATTATCTACATGCAAGAAATTTGATGAAACATGACATTTAATGTGCCTCTAAACAATTAAAAATTAAAACTCACATGAGAAGTTTGTGTGAGTTTTCCATAAGGGAAGGCAGTGAAGCATTCGAAACTTGCAGATCGCCCTTTGCATCAGGTAATGAATTTCAATGGCCTAAAGCGAGTACCGTAGCAGAACCAAGTGTTCAGATCATGGTAGCTTATCAGACCAAGGCTTAACTATAAGGCTATACATATTGTATTGCCTCTGAAGAAATGACAATGTGATAATGTTTGAAAAACATAATGTTGAAAGATAATTGGATTAAATGTGTCTAATCAAATGTATTTTTCTTAGTTATAGCTCTAAAGTAATCATTAGTGATTATAATATATCATTAAGGTAAATGTTATTGCTTTTCTGTAAGCAGAATTTTACAAATCGCAGTTGAATATCATTAGCTATTGTATTATAATACTGTATATTGTCATAACATGGCACATCACTATACAAATCATTCATTTGCCTGAATATCAAAACTTGGCTGTACAGCATCAGCACCAGTGTTAATTTAGACTTAATTAGGTGATCTTCCCGGGTATGATGTGTGATAAATTAGAAAAGAAAAACTACCTCATATTTTGTTATTAAGAGCACTGCTAGTCAGTGTAAGCTTGAAAAAGAAAATGGTTAATTTAATTGTAATTTATTTCACACTAGAGATGAAATGAGTAATGTTTATGGATATAAATGAAGTGTTACTATTATCAGGGTGCAACGTATGCCTAGGCATTACTGAGGGTATGATTTTCCCATGTCAAAGCTAATTTATCCCAAATAAAAATGACAACAACGAGATGGAGGATGACTTTGTGGTTTGTGTTCAGGCTCGTTCATTTATTGCCCTAAGTGGTCTGCAGACAGGACAGCTATGATTATACAAGTCCATTGCCGTGCCGAGGAAAAATTATTGCCTGTGAAACAAAGTATCATTCCAACTTCTCAAATGCTGTACATTGTTCCTCTTAAAAAAAGAGAGAGAGAGAGAGAGAGAGAGACAAAAAAATGCTAGAAGTCGCATGGACTTTTTCTTTCCTACAGTTTCATCATGCATATAAACATTTTTCTTTCAAGAGCAGCATCTTACAAGGTCAATGACGGTATTTAGTATTCCAAATACACAGATGAATACATTAAATAAATAACACCAATAAATAAGAAAAAAGTAATAAATACTTAAATAAAAGAATAAATAGTATATGAATAAATACATAAATAAAATAATACTGATGTGGTAGGAAATGAGGTCACTTTTTTGACAGAGGTGAATGATGGAAAGTCGGGGATGGACGGGTCAGAGGTCGTACCTGCCTCTCAGTGAGGTAATAGCTAGATTGGAAGTGGGGGGAAGTATTTCCAGGTAGAGGGAACACTCGAAGAGTCAGTTTGAGCCAAAATGGCAGAGGAAGACCTGCATTGTGGGTTGCGATTGCTTCTAAATGTCCTCATTAGAGTCACTATGAATTGTGAGAATGATTCATATACTGAGATATTGCATCCTGTTAAACAGGACCGAAAGCAAAGGGTTTTAAACCAGAAGTGTCTCTAAGTTACACCTTCCTTGTTTAGTCCTTGAAATATGTGCATGGTGAGACAACCACTGTATTCTGATGAGTCCACAAAACACTCCCATTCCCAAAGATCACACTTCGATGACATTTTGGGTTGATTGGCAAACCAAAAGACAATAAATAAAATGCTGGAGGTTGGGATTGTAATAGAAAAATAACACCTGTTGAAGTAAAATTTTACTAAAGATTGGCAGAAAAAAAGTTTTTAACTTTTTAAGTGGCCTTTTTTTGCAAATACTGTCATTATTGACATTGTCATAAAAGTTGGCAGTTGCAAAAGAATTCAGCTCTTAGCAAAACAAAAAAGCAGCATAAAAATACATGAGGTCATTTTTTGTTTGTTTCTAAAAAAGAAGGAACACCGGTCCTTTTTTGTCGTTTTTTTTTTGTTTGTTTGTTTCTTTTTTATATGA
Source organism: Channallabes apus (assembly GCA_030522415.1). Taxonomy (NCBI): domain Eukaryota; kingdom Metazoa; phylum Chordata; class Actinopteri; order Siluriformes; family Clariidae; genus Channallabes; species Channallabes apus. Next base: position 14,499,872 of record CM060129.1, on the reverse strand, counting down.
TTTGATATAAAATATCAGGATTCTAAATATTATTACTATCATTGTTATTATTGTTGTTATTATTATTATTATTATTATAGTCACTGTTAAAAATTCACATGCCAGGCCTCATAATGTGTGTGTGTGTGTTGTGTTTGAGGGAAGAGGAGAGAAAGAGAAAGAAGGAGAGAGGAGTACTCGGAGTATGTTGCAGTGTATCTGTGAACTGCGTTAGCAACAAGAGTGAAGACAAATCCAGCATTTGTTCATTAGTCTTCTCATTATTGTTTTGCTTTTTCTTCCCCAAAGTGATCTCAGCGAAAATATTGCTTTCTAAAAAAGGAAGGGAAAAGGCGCATTTGTGTGTGTGTGTTTGTGTGTATGTGTGTGTGTATACAAGGGCTTAGTGAAGGATTAATTAAATGAAGATTTTTTTTTTCCCTTCTCATCTATTTTCTCACTATGTGGTGCTCAGTTCTCTGAGCCGGACTCATCCTCATCCCCGGAGCCCTTGAAGCAGGCCGACTCATAGTGCTTGTTCAGGTACGACTTGAGCGCAAAGGTCTTGTGGCAGCGCTTGCAGCGGTAGTGTTTGAAGGCAGAGTGCGTCTGCATGTGGGCACGCAGGTTGGAGCGATCGGCGAAGGCCTTGCCACAGTGGGCGCACGCGAATGGCTTCTCACCAGTGTGTGAGCGCATGTGACCCTGCAGCAGCCAGGGGCGGCTAAATGCCTTGCTACACACACTGCACTTGTGCTTGAGGTCGTGCGTGAGCACATGCATGGCCAGCGCTGGCATGGACACATACACCTTGCCGCATGTCGGGCACTTGCGTGCCATCTTGCTGTCCAGGCTGCGATGCGTCTGCTTGTGGCGGCTCAGGTTGGATGATGTGGCGTATGTCTTGCCGCACTCGTTGCACGTGTGTCTCGCGCCCGACTCCTTTACTTCCACACCACTCTTGCGTGCCTCTTTGGACTCAGCCCTCCTACGTGAACGGCCATCTGAGATGAAGAATCCGTCTGCTGTGAAGCCGTCACTCTGGCTTTCGGACTCACCGCTGTAGTAGCCGCGGGCCGTCAGGCCGGATTGAGGGCTGTCCGGATGCTCCAAGTCTGGCTCACAGTACTCCTCTCCTCCACTGTTTTCCGGAGCGTAGAGTGGGTCAGACACAGCCGAGCTGAGCTTCTTCTCACCCTGATACGTTGATGGGCTGATGTAATCCTGGATGTAGCCTGGGGAAAGAAGAGAGAAGACGCACTCAGGCTTAGGGGTATAGTCAGCAGTTCTGGCCTTGAGTTTGATGTCTCAAAACATATCATGCAAACCCATTAAACACATTTATACTAGAATGCCTCAAAGCTAGTTCAGGTAATCAGTTTTCTTAATTGGTAGGCCATATGTTTCACAGGCAAGCAGAAACTCTTCTGACTGATTGGATAATGATGGTCCACATAAGCTTTTTCTTTCACTTACAGAAGCTAAAGTGCCACAGTGACCAGAAAGTCAAAGTGTTCGGCCTTATTAATTACCACATTTAAGGCCAATATACCTTTATTTAATTCTAATTTCCCTTTACTGATAAATGACTGGAAGTATAATTATTTGAATTCATCAATTGTATAATTATTACAATGACAGGATATTCATTTCTCCAGTCAAATACTGTTATTACAAGTAAAAGTACGTGTGAGAAAATTGTCAATTAGTTAATTGAGTCTTATTATTATGAATATAATTATTATTATCATTACTGCTAATATTATAATTATTATTGTCATTGTGAAATTCCAGCCTAATATTTGCCTTCTAATTGTGTGTTAAAGTGAATGTATGTATGTTACAAAGGGTTGTACCAGAGATAATGACTTATTAAGTGGTGAACTGTATTTGGAGTACCGACACCCTTACTCTCTCTCTCTCTCTCTCTCTCGGATGAAATAATCGTATTGATTAGCTCATTTTCTTTGATAAGATTACCCAATGGCCTATATGGATAAGTGGTTGTGTGCTTAATTTTCATCTCCATCACTCCCTGATAAGAAATCAGTTCTAGGGTTTATGTTTTGCTACAGGCAGCATCGTTCTTTTCCTCACTTTGAGCCTCACATTAGTCCTGTTTGAAATACAGTCAGACATTCAAGTAGTAGAGTCAGTGCTCAGAGTAATATTAATAAAGCAATTCTGAAGCCAGACATATTGACTGCTCTTTCAACGCAAAGCAACTCCTTTTTTTGCACTTGTTCACTGCTAGATAAATGACTGACCCCTGGCACATCATTCAGAGACACAGACAGAGAGAGACATAGCGAGAGAGAGCGCGAGAGAGAGAGAGAGAGAGAGAGAGAGAGAGAGAGAGAGAGAGAGACAGTCGGGTGCTGCTAAAAGGTTTCCTGGCAGCCTCTGGGTCTTTTAAATCATTTCAGCCACATTATACCCGCGCCGGAGTGGCAGCCGTTCGTCTCGATGTTTTTAACCTAATAGCTATCGCGTCGCACACTGGGTGAGAAATCCTCTATCACATTTAACATGAGAACTAGACAGTGTCGGGGAAAAACCATTCCACCAGCCCTCTGAACGCAGCAAACCGAGAGAAATGAAGTATTGACTGCCTGTTAATGAAATTCACCGTTTCCATTCTGATCAATAGGCTATCTGCTGTAAAAAGCAGTGCAACTGGTCGTGCAGTAAGCAAAGCGAAAGTGCCGGAGAATACGGAGAGACATGAAAGGCCTCAGTAACCAAGCTACAGTCAAAGAGAAGAGCAAACGGATTAAGGCAGGAGGAGGAGGAAATTGCTGTTATTGTCCGTCGAGGGTCACAACATCACCTGTCTTGCTGCCGTAAGCATGTTGAAGTGCCTTGAAGGGCCGGGATCATTATTAGACACGCAATTAGAGCGCTTTTAATGCCCTGCACTCCAGCAGCCTTTTCACTGCACAGCAATTCCGGAAGCAGAGCCTGTAGAGGAAGGCAAGCTCAGCGAGCTTTATGGTGCTTAAGGTGCTTACGCATGATAAAAAACCCAGCACAGCCCCGCACATGATAACAATCCAATAGACAGCATTAGTATCAGGCAAGCTAAATTACAGAAGTATGAAGAATGGAGTTTATCTATATCAATTAAGTACTTTGTGTATATACAACAATACTTTGAGATGTAGTCTATCAAATAGGTTATTCGTAACTGTCTGGAATTATATGATAAATGAAAAAGCCTACAGTGGCCTCTATTCATTACTCCAGCTGTCATAATATATTCAGATAGCGTTCAGTGTGGAAGTAGCTACTTAAACAGATGATAAATGGTAACTTGCAGCTTTTGTATCGTTTACATAGAATAATACATGAAGTGTACCTTCATGAGGTCATTCTAAAAGCAAACGGTGGTCCATGTGATGTATGTGCCTTAAATCCTTGAAAAGGTACACTACAGTATATTACATTTTCAGAAGAAAGATGCACAAAAAGGCTTTAAAAGTACATGATTGAAGTTACCGCTCCAAAACAAGGAAAGGTACAGTTATTTCTGTTCTTTCTTTTTTCAAAGGCACAAAATAATGCAGCACTGTTTGTATTTTGTCAAAAACTTAGTCTCATCAAAAAGAAGCTGAAAAATAAAATGTGGAAATATAATCAAGCATCTGATATCTAGCATTCCTTATAATAGCTGATTAAACAGCAAGCTATGAATGTGAAGCCTTTCAGTGCGCAACAGGTCTATGTTGGCCTGGCTTGGATGTTCTGATAAACTGTGAAGTCTGGCACTTTTTTTAAAAAAACATAAAAACAAAACAAAAAAAAAAAACCCTGCGTGGTGAGATGATCAAAATAAGTGTGGTTATGTGTCAGTCAATAGCACAAGGCAAAGCAGAGGCCATGTCTTAAGGCTTCATCCTCTGCCGGAGATGCCTGTAATAGGCCACCGTTCTGCCCTTTCGATCAGAGCATCACCTTTACTTCCTGCTGTGACTGGAGATGGAAGGGCATTTTTAAACGTGGCAAAACTGAGACCTCAGCAATCAGATCATCCTAAGCTAATGATTTACGAGGATCTGAGATTTTTATATATATATATTATATTTATATATTATATAAGACACTTGTGTTCTATAAATGTTTATATAGACCTTTATATGTTTATAAAAACAGGAAATAATAAACTAGACAAAAATACTGTTGTATGTTATAAATAATAATACATCATAAAAAAAAAAAAAAGAATGGAATGTGTGATAGAAATCCACATCCCAAAACATCCCCCCCCCCCCCCCCCCGATCATAGCATTTACATCAGAGCATTTAGCAAATGCTCTTATCCAAAGCACCTCAAACATGCACCAGTGTAATGGATTAGCTTTGACATTGACTGTTAAGTGGTTTCTCTTTGAAAAAATAGCTGTCTATCATTTGTGATGATTAAAAAATAATCATAATTACAAAGCTTTTTTCAAAACTGATGAATTCTGAATGCTAATTAAAGCATTATTCTAAATGCTGTACTGATAAAGTTGTTTGTTCTTCATGTAAGAGACATTCAAGAGTAGTGCTGATGCATGACAAAAGCATGCACACACAAGTGCAGAGCTGCTTTTTTCCCCTCCCAGTTTATTCTAACTAGTTTATAGTGCAGTAGTACACGTTTTAAGGCATCACTAATGATGGCAAAAGCAACGTACGCCAATGTGTGTACAATTCTGCATGATACAACAATGTCACATTCAAATATAATAACAGTGACACATCAGATTGTTGATGCTTTCATTTAGAATTGGATTCTCAAACACTCTAAAGTATTATAATATGCTGTATTGTCTTTTACATAAACAATTTGAAAGCCTATATATATATATATATATATATATATATATATAATAAACTCAAACCATTCGACATTAATATGACTGAATTTGCTGGGGGGTTTTTTTTGCAACAGGTGGGAAAGCAACACTTTCTTCCTTTCTGACCCTTTCTCCCGCTCAGTCTAAATCTCCTGTCAGCTTATCTCTGAAAAAAACATAATAGCACGATGGAGGGGAGTGGACATCTGCTGCCCAAATCTGCCGAAAGATAGAGAGAGAGAGAGAGGGAGAGAGAGAGAGACAGAGAGACAAAGAGAGAGAGAGAGAGAGAGAGAGAGAGAGACTCAGGAGCACAGAATGTCCCCAGCTTAGATTTGCCTTGTCCAGCATGTTTGTATTTAAGAGTCCAGCTTCCTCGGGTGTGATGCTATTCGTTCCATTGTCTCTCTGTCTCTCTCTCTCTGTTGTGTATGTTTATTTACAGTGCATACTGTTAATCATGTGATTATGGTCAATACTGCTTTGTGCATTCTCCTTCTTCTCCCTTCCTTCATATGTTTTTACACTCCCCCCCCCCCCCCCCCTCCTGTTATTCTCTACTGTACTTGAAGGTCTCTTGTGGCGTCAGTGACTGAAATCCTGCCCACCCCCTGACTTGGTTTCATATGTTGCGAAATGAGGGGATGGAAAGCGATGGACTGCAAGAAAGAGAAAAAGAGATGTGCTAGAATGAAGGATGGGGGAGGAGAGAGAGCGAGAATGATAATATACATGCAATAGAGGGTGGACTGGACAGCGATAGAAACTCAAGGGCAACACAAGCAAAGGACAAAAGCATTATCCAATCATGCCCCGGGACACTTTTTGTGCAAACAGCATCTCTGTGCTTGCAGCAACAGGAGCCTGTTCACATAAGAAAAAGGGCTTAGCACATAGCATTAGCAGTCGCAGTGAAACAAGCCCGTTATCAGCAGCACACCAAAGCCCAGTCATATGGCCTTATTTACAAAAGCCAATCGCTACTCCATGACCTGGATTGTGTTGCACATCACAAGTCAAAAAAAACCCCACAGAAGTCCACAGCCATGGCGAGAGGGAGAAAAGAGGGATGAAGCAAAAGAGGGTTTTAGGATTATACAGGAGCCTAAAACAACAACAAAACACCAGGCTTTACTGAACATCTGGCTTGATATTTCTCTTGTTTAGTATAAAATTATCAGCATGAAATGCATCCTGATTTAGCTCTGCAACAGTTATGTTCAAATGAGACTTTCAGTGACGTGTAGCTGGCGAGATAAAAATACTGAGCATGTGCTTGCATAAAGTGACAGATATCCCACACTTGCATATAGACACACACACACACACACACACACACTCACCATTCTCACTGAGCCGGATGCCCAAACTGGTTACAGAGTCCGTGATAGAGCGAGTGAAAGTGTAGGACTCATCCAGGTGATGGTGATGGTGATGATGATGGTTAGATGCCACCACAGGAGACGAAGAGAAATCATCCAGCTTGATCTTCTTCACCAGAAAGGAGCGGGGCATGATTCACACACACAAGAAGCACTACGCATGGACGTCGAAGAAGGAATAAATTGGGGGGGGAAAATGACTCCTGGAGCAAAAAGCAGTGCAGTGACGAAGGCTGAATCGTGTATCCGTGTATCTGTTCAACTTAAAGAAAGAAAAGATCCAAGGGGGGAAAAAAAGGAGTAAAAGAATGATGGATGGTGATAAAGAAAATGGAGAGCAGACAAGAAGAGAGACGGCGGACGATGCAATGCTGTGTGTGCTCTACTGTACGGACCACACGCACATGCATACACTCCCTCTCTCTCCCATTCGTGGAAAAAAAAAAACCAGGGGGGGAAAAAATGAAAACACGATCAGCACTGGATAGCTTCTGGGCTGCAGTGGGGGCCGGTCAGAGAAAGGAAAAGACAGAAAGACAGTGGAAGAGGAGAGGAAAGAGAGTGAAGAAAGAGAGAGAGAGAAAGACAGAGGGATAGAGAGAGAGAGAGAGGGACTGTGAGACTAGCTGAGATCAGCAGTCAGCCAGGCTTATATGGGGCGGCAGTGGGAGAGAGATCAGGTGGTACTCAGCAATGGAGCTGCTTAGCTTTAATCCATCAAATGTCCCCCGGGACACACATCAAATTACTACTGAACCGTCTGTGCATTCACACTCTCTCTCTCACACACACAAATATACACACACATACACACGTACACACTGACTGGGGAACACAACCAGACCCCCTTCTGACAAACCCCCCCCCCCCCACCCCACTTTCACCCCCACTCATTCACTTAGCTGGAAGGAGAGCGAGAGAAAGGGAGAGGGAGGAGGCAGACGATAAAGCCATGTGGCTGGGGGGGGGGGGGGGGGGATGGTGCTCCATGTCCTGTTCTCTATTGTTTTCGAATGAACTGACACAGTTTATGTCGTGCACTCTTGCACGCTGTGCATCCTTGCACTGCCTTCATTCCTCCCACTCATCCCTGTATCCTTAGAATACCCTGAGACTGCCGATGCATCCATGCACCGTCCATGCACAAACACCTACACACACCATGATAACTATATAACCATTTCCCTCCCCATTTTTCACAGCATACAGTATATACACAGTTTTAAAGCAGTGCTACAACCCATCGCTTACCCTTTTTCTTCTCGTTCTTCTTCTTCTACTGTGCCCTCAAGATGTCTGCCCTAGTACGTGTAGCTAATTAATTACAAAATAATTAATTTTAATCTTCATCATCCTACAGCATGTAAAATGAGAGCATACATATGTTAATTTGAGATGGATTTAGTGTAGGATACAAACTTATTCATATGGAAATTTTGCAAATGTTTACTAAGAATTGCTGCTGATACTGGACCCAAAGGACACATACAACAATAATGAAAATCTTGTCATACTGCCTTTCTGAGGCATGCTTTATGAGATTTATTGAACAGTTAACCTTAATATTTCTTCATTTCATTATTTTATAAACCTGCTCTGGAAATGGTTTTGGTATTTTTTTTTTGTTTACTTAACCGAGTTCAGGATTACCAGTCAGGGTTAGGAGAGAGATTGCAATAATTGAAAGAGTTGATTTTATATAAACTTATAATAACTTATCAACGTTATATTTTTATATCTCTGTGAATAACTGAATGCTGTATCAGTGCTTTAAAGAACATGATATGAAACATGTAATGTTATTAGATATGAAAGAAAAGACATTAAAAAAGCATTAAAGAATATTGGCATGGTGCAGATCTCTGTATAAGAAATTGATTATACAAACATAAACATGAGCTACCCTTCATTTCTTCATAATTTCCTCCTGGATATTCATTTATATACTATATTTAATAGTTAGTTTCCTGAACAACTTTTTTGGCTTTCGCTTTTGGCAAGTTGTTGCCTCTTATTTTCTGTCCCTGACCAGTTTTTAGAGAAAAGGTTTTTTTTCTGCTACACAGTGACCTATGAATCATTTCAGCTATGAAAAACAATCTAACTTAATGCATGAACCAGTGAGAAACAGGTGCAGATGATGACAGATGATCAGTATATTGGTGATGCTGAAAGCTGACAGGTTGGAACAATGTAACACTCCTACCAAAAGAAAAAATAACATATCTATATAGAACAACGAGAGAAAATGACATGGTACTTTAACCTCTCCATAAATAACCACCAGGCCAAAAATATAATAGACATAAAAGGAAATAAACAGATGAATTTAAATTTTAAAAAATTTAATAAATAGAAAATTATTCAAAATAAATATAAAAAAGAAAAGAAACAACAAAGGGTGTTTAGGGTTTTAGTCTGGGGTAGACAATGCAAAAAAATAAATAAATTTGTCATCAACCGGTAATTTTTGAAGATTACTTTAATAAAGTATCTTATTATTATTTTAAAAAGGACATGTGTCTTTAAGCCACAGAGATATAGCTGATAGTCTAGGCGATTTCCTAAGAGTTAACAGACGGCGGCTGGCTATTAAAAATGTGAAGGCCAAAATATCTGATTACTTCACGTTCTACTGGGATAAATCCAACGGCACCCCAAAAATTGCTACCCCAGGGCAGACATCAATATTTCTGTTAAGAATTACAGACCTAGTTTTAAAGTAATCACACAAGAACCAGTGTAGTGATGGACAAAAGAAGAACATGTTAAATTACAGGGTGAATGATAACATCTGTCACAGCAGTCATTAATACTAGGGTAAAGTTTGGCTTTTGAGAAAACTTTCAATTGTATAAGACTAAGCCAAGCACAAATTCAACTTCTGCAGTATGTATTCTATTTATTGCACCTTCCCACCACACTTTTGTAAACACAATTCACAATTCATTCTCCCATTTTGCTTGAATTCCAAGTGTGGGTTTTTCAAGACTTTGATAGTATTTGAAAAGTAACAGATCCTCCAAGTCTGGATCCTCCCAATATGTGGAAATATAGTAAATCAAACTACTTAAAATCCACATACTAACTAAAAAAGTTATTTTTATACCGATCTTGAAAAGGCTTAACACCTTCATTCTGCAATTCTGTACAATTAGGATCTGTATAAGCTGGAGGAAGGAGATGAATACTAACTAATGGTTAAAATTAAAGCTAATGTAAAAAAAATACACATACCTTAAAAAAAAGCTATATTCTGAGTGTTGACAGCACCACAGGAGGTTTTGATTGGTAGAGAAGACATCACTACACTGAGTTCCAAAATATTACGCAAATTATATCTTTCTCTGATTTTCATAATTAGTAAATGCAAATGACAGTCAGTATAATTTTCTAGTCATCAACTATTAGGGTATAATTTTAATTTTATTGAACAAACCTCCTAATGATAATATTTATTTCAAAAATAAAAAACTGAAAATGCACTGTTCCAAATTATTATTCACAAGAGTTAAAACATTTTATAGATTGTAAAGAACTGAAAATGGGCTTTTGTTGAATTTGCAGCATTAGGAGGTCATATTTACTGAAATAAAAAACTATTTCAATCACAAACATCCTAACAGGGCATGTTACATCCTAACATAGGACCCCTTCTTTGATATCACCTTCACAATTCTTGCATCCATTGAACTTGTGAGTTTTTGGACAGTTTCTGCTTGAATTTCTTTGCAGGATGTCCGAATAGCCTCCCAGAGCTGCTGTTTTGAATCAAACTGCCTCCCACCCTCATAGATCTTTTGAGGATTCTCCAAAGGTTCTCAATGGGTTTGAGGTCAGGGGAGGATGGTGGCCACACCATGAGTTTCTCATCTTTTATGCCCATAGCAGCCAATGACACAGAGGTATTCTTTGCAGCATGAGATGGTGCATTGTCGTGCATGAAGATGATTTTGTTACGGAAGGCACGGTTCTTCTTTTTGTACAATGAAAGAAAGTGGTCAGTGAATATACTTTGCAGAGGTCATTTTCACACCTTCAGGGACCCTACAGGGGCCTACCAGCTCTCTCCCCATGATTATGGCCCAAAACATGACTCCGGCACCTCCTTGTTGATGTCGCAACCTTGTTGGGACATGGTGGCCATCCACCAACAATCCATTACTCCATCCATCTGGACCTTCCAGGGTTGCACGACACTCATCAGTAAACAATACTGTTTGAGAATTAGTCTTCATGTATGCCTGGGCCCAATGCAACCGTTTCTGCTTGTGAGCATTGGTTAGGGGTGGCCGAATAGTAGGTTTATGTACAGCTGCAAGCCTTTAAAGAATCCTACAGCTTGAGGTTCGCGAGACTCCAGAGGCACCAGCAGCTTCAAATACCTGTTTGCTGCTTTGTAATGGCATTTTAGCAGCTACTCTCTTAATCCGATGAATTTGTCTGGCAGAAACCTTCCTCATTCTGCCTTTATCTGCACGAACCTGTCTATGTGCTGAATCAGCCACGAATGTCTTCACAGTACGATGAGTTTTTGTGAAATATCTAATGTTTTCTTGTCCAATTTGACGCTTTTCGGCAGCAGAGATCCTTTTTTCTCCATATTGCTTGAAACCTGTAGTCTGCTTAATAATGTGGAACAACCTTCTTCAGTACTTTTCCTTTAATTGGGGTTATCTGGCAAACTAATTATCACACGTGTCTGAGATTCATTTCAGTGATCCAAAGAGCCCTGAGACGCAATACATAAGTACATGAGTTTAATTTAAAAACTAAACATTTAATGTTCATGACACTTACATCCAATTTGCATAATAATTTGGAACACGGTGTAAAGCACATAACGAAGATTTAGCAAAGGACTTTCCAACCAAGGAGTTTCCAACCAAACGCAGTGAAATTCTGCTTGATTAGACCAACATATTATTTAATGAATATGTGCAGCCCAATTATATAACTAAAAATCTGGTAGTGCATTTCAGAGACATTTCCATCTCTGAAATAATGATTTGGGGAACCTTTCCATTTCATAAACAATTACAATAACTGTTTGATACATTGAGCTAATATAGGTCAATTCTATAATATAAGTATCCTCCAAACCACTCTAACACTGAACTAATAACGGAAATATAAAATATAAATATATATAAAATATATAACAAGACTGTAGATTATCTGCATAAAAAACTTCAGAAGCAGAACAGGCATGTAAAATTCTTTGCCAAAGAGGGGGGAATCTCAGTGCAGCTGCTTGATCATAAGAGCACATAACAGAGGCAAGTTCAACAGGTCAAGTAAAATTAACTTGACTAAACATTAAATCTAAACAATTTAATTTAATTTATTATGAAAAATATGAGGGTTGGCTCAAGAACATTGTGTATATGATCTGTGTATAAAAGCAATGACTTTACATAGATCACTATACATGTTGTGGAGTGAAAAACATTCTCTTAAGCCTCATAAATACTGGATCTTAAACACCCAAGTTATCCTTAAATTACAGTATCAGTCTCCGCCTGAAGCCTGCAGCTTTGTAACAGTAATCATTTAAAGTGGGAAGAAGCCTTAAAATGATCTTAGTGTCCCTCAGCAGAGCCGTAAAGGAGCTCCCAGATTACCCTGACATATGGTGAGGATGCCTCTCTGCATCATGCCAATGTTCTTTAAAGCACAAGCCAAAAGGTCCTCAGCCAATGCAGTGTTGTTCTTTAAAGAGAGCAGAGGTAATGTATTTACGACAGTGCTTTATAATTATGGGCATGAGGGAAAACGTAAAAACAAAAAACTTTTATAATCAATTTTTAATAAAGGAGAGCTTAAATTGTGCTGTTTTAGATAAAAAACCAAGAACATGCATGCTTTTAACAGCAGTCACTGACAGAAATATGTTGTAGAAATTGGGTATAAGAACTCACCTGGATCAACTTCTTGTACTGTATATGAAACTGTCAGTGTTAATGATTAATTCTGTACTAATGTTCATTACATCTCAGGCATTTAGCCATAGTGGGGAAATAATAGAGCATGCATGATACTATTTCTTAGCAGTGTGGTACAAGATCACAGGTTTACTATTTTATCAATATAGTTGTGCTGCATTATATTTCATTTTTAACACACACAAGGTATACTTTCATCCATAAAAGTGTGTAGTTGATTCTTGTGTATAGGTTGTAGTAAGGGTTAAAAGCTAATGTTGATTATAGCATTTAGTACTGTGTAAATATGAGGTAGTAGCATGGCTAGCAAAGTTATTAGCTGGCTAGTTTTCTAGTAGCAAGGTGGTAATTCGAGCAGAGGTAGATGTTTATGGAGGCAGATCGGTGTCATAAATAATTCACACAAAAAACATGTTCACGTGCGTAGCCCAATTCACGTGCATGAAAAAAATATATATTCACAAAAAAACATATTCACATGCATAAGAAAAATATACATATTCATAATATACAATTCACAAATGTACAACTACGAGTGCATCATGGGCTGTGCATGTGAAAATCGACTTACGTATGTGAATACCGCTGGATTTGTGTGTGTTTTTGGGACTTTGCTGGCACGTTGGAGCGTCATTCGTGCTCTTTAGCCAATCAGATGCGACCTTACTAGTCAGTCAATCACAGCCCTGCAGGAGTGCTCGAGTAGCTCAGCTTTGCACACCTTTTGCGCAGTCGGAGTTAATTACAAGGAAATCAAGTTTTACGTCTAAGTTATTGAATGAACTTTGCCGAAAATAACACAGTTAACCACTTCATCATTTTTATAAACACTTCACCCTTATTACATGTTTGTCAATCAAGACAGTCACAGTTTTTAATTTGGAGAATATATGTTTCTATGGGTCACAGGGTATTCTGATGTATCTGAATGCCACCAGATTTGCTTTTATTTCATTAACAGCTCTGTGTTATTTTCGGCGAAGTTCATTAATTAAACATTATGAAATAAAGTAATAACTTAAACGTGCATCCTGTTCTTAGTTTGAGTCGGTAAAAATTGATTTCCTTGTAATTAACTCCGACTGCGCAAAAGGTGTGCAAAGCTGAGCTACTCGAGCGCTCCTGCAGGGCTGTGCTTGACTGAACAGTAAGGTCGCATCTGATTGGCTAAAGAGCACGAATGACGCTCCAATGTGCCAGCAAAGTCTCAAAAACACACTCACAAGTCGATTTTCACGTGCACAGCCCAGGATACACTCGTAAATTTTAAACATTCAAAAAAATTTGCATAGTTGTACATTTGTGAATACGTATATTTTTTATGCACGTAAATGTGTTTTTTTGTGAATATATTTTTTTTTCGTGCACGTGAATTGGGTTTTATGCATGTGAATGCACGTGAACATCGTGTTTTTTGTATGAATTATTCTACCTCTATGTGAATCAGCTCTATGTGTTTATGTAGCTGTAGATTGGAAATAAATGAAAACAAATGACAATGTGAGAGAAAATGTTTACAAAAGCAAATGTCCTTTGAGAATAAAAGTAATATAGTCAAGCTAGGTAATTTTTTTATTGTGTCCTTTGTAGTGTAGCTACAGTAGCTCACTTTGGAGGCATAAATGTTAAAGAAATGCAACTTATTTGGATCACCACTGGCAGTCACTGTCAATCATAAAACTGAAAGACTATATTCAATATAGAAAGAATATATTCAAGCTAACCTGAATATCAATGTACTGCATGGTGAGGGTCAATGATCAGTTCAGTGTTTCTCTTTTGGTTCATTAACAAGAATTTCAAGAGGTTTCTGGTCTGCCAAATTAATATGCTACACATATTCTCTGTGTTAAATGTTAAGTTAATTTATTTATATAGCACATTTAAAACAACCAATGGTTGACCGAAGTGCTTTACATAATAAAGTAAAAAATATTTAAAACAACTGAACCATCAAATGACCAATACAAACCACTATAACACATTAAAAGCACGTTTAAATGCCTCGGTAAACAAAAACGTTTTTAAGTTAGATTAAAAAATTTCAATACAGTGAGCTGATCGGACATGGAAAGGGAGTTTGTTCGCCTCATATATTCAGTATATACTGTAGATATGCATGACTAATAAGCAGTACGCCATCATCCTTGTTAAAAAGTGAGAGTCAGATGTTTTTTTATCCCCTAATGAGCCCTAACAAGTCTTGATTCAGCTCTTAAAACAACCAGACACTAGTGACGTCAATCTGCCAAGCATTTGGTCTAACATGAGCAACTCTTCAATCGATGGAATCAACTGGCAGAGCAATGCTCAGCAACAGTATGTGACTTGCATATATAAAAAACAAACAAAAAAACAGAGGTACATCACTCATCTAGACCTGAGAGAGGAGCAAAGATTCCAACCATGGACTCTTACAAATCAAACATGACAGATATGATGAAGAAACTGCAGCTGTAGGGTACGAGTGGTGCCGAAATGCCACTCTGAATCTAAAAATACTGGGACTGGTGAATGAGACTTAACGCTAAGCTTGAATAGAGCTGTTTTGCTATTGGCTAGATATTGTGTTTGTAACTTCTGTTTTTTTTTCTTTCTTTTTTTTGTAATGGACCAGTGGTTATAGGCATCTAGTCTCAATAAAACTGTCACTACTATGTACAACAATATCTTTATATTCTGGCATTTCTTTTTATGTGAATCTTACAAGCTGCAAACATAAAGGCGTTGTGTTAAGCTTTGCATAAATAGTAATCCATCAAAGACGATATCTAATAGTAAGCTATGGCAACTCCATCTCTGTTTTTCCATCAGCTGTCAACTATTGGACTGCTATACTGAATCCTTGCTGTAGAATTCTCCCCATAAGACATCAAACCTCACACAGTGTTGATGTTTCGAAACACAACATACTGTTGTAGCCATGGATGATTTACAGCATAACCGTAGCAAATGTCTGAAACCATTACACTGTAATTAATAAAGACATTATGAACAAAGCTTTTTGCACAATTCTGCATAAATAGCAGGGATGAGGAAGAGGGTCTTGCTTGTGTGTGCATGTGTGTGTGTGTGTGTGTGCGAGTGTGAGTGTAGGTGTGAGTAAGAGCCTCTTTTAGCAGGTTGCTGGTGTTGGGTGTGATCTTCATTCTTTCTCTGAATGGTCTGCTCTATTTAATGGGATGATGTCGGCATCTGCTCCATCATTGCCTCTTTTGTCCCATTATGGCGGCTGCTTCTGTGTGCGCACAAAGCAAGTGAGAGACGGCCTCTCAATTCACTCATCCCTTGTCAGTAAATTCTACATTTAATTAAGTGTTCGAGCACTCTTTCACTCTCTTTCTGTCTGTACTCTCTTTTTGATTCTGTTTTTATAACAGATGTATAGAATTGAATTTGGAAGTACAATAATGTTACTGAATAGCAAGAGGAAAAAAGGCTGGCTGCAGGCTTATTCATGGGTAACTTTATATTTATAGGTTTTACTGTATTGCTCTAAATCCATATACTGTAAGAATAAGCACATTCTTTAAATTTGTCATGAAGATGATCTAAAACTTGATTTCACAATATAAAAGCACCTGTTCAATTCAGCTGACTTCTTGTGTCTGTATAGTGTTTTGTGATTTTTTATTTTATTTTATTTTTTTTTACAAAAAGTTAAGATGTCATAAAAGTGCTTTATAGAATCATGTGCCATATAATTGATAGTGTAGGAAGTGATACAGTAATACAATGAAGTAAAGATGTGAATCCCACATGGATATGGCAAATATTGATTCTGGATTCGTTTAGAGTTCAAACTCAGCCCAAACTCTCGGTCAGATTGCACCTTGGTAAATCCAGCATCACCCAAAACCTGATTTTGTCTTTGGAAACTGGATCGAAACAGGTGATTCATATAGACTGAAATGTAAAACAATGTGTTAATAATGCTTCTATTTTTGATGCAATTAGCACATTTTCCTACATACGCTGTGCAAAACAACTTTGCTGTGATGCTAAAATTCACCGTATGCTTACTAACATTTTTATTAGTTTGACTGTATTTACAGAAGTAAGCATAGCAAGAATAATATTCATAATAACCTGACATTTTAAGGTGTAAAATGATGACTACTTTATGTAACTAACCATAATTACGCCAGTCTTTGCAATGGTAACAGATAAAAAATTATATCCTGAGGATTGAAACCTTTTTTGTTTAAAATAACATAACTAGAATTGTGAGGCAGATTTTGATGATCTGTCCTGCTTTGTACAATCTACAATTTGACACAAAGAAAGGCAATTTTAAAGACGATTTGTCTCAGACATCTTTCAGATTTAATGGCATTTGTTTTGGTCCCAGCCATTGGTCTTGCTAAATATTGTCTTGGTCTGAAGTGAGTTTTTAAAATTCATTTTGATGTTGTCTTTGCTCATGCGTCTGGACTCCACTCCTTAAGAGTCATTCTGGGAATCTTCAAATACATTAAATGCTGGGGAAGAAACACTTGTGAATCAGTGGTTGGATTGTGGGCTTCTAATGGGAAAGTTATGAGTTCAAATACTACTGCCAAGCTGCCACTGTGGTGTCCTTAAAGCAAGTTGCTTAACCCCTTAACTGCTTAATTGTATCTTAGCTCAGTTGTAAATTGCTTTGGTAAGTGTAACCATAAGGACTTCAACTTGGGCCGCTATTTCCAACATGCTCATATTGAAGATCCTTTTCACATACTACACAGAAATTATGGTTTTGAAGTCAGAGTTTGGTACGTTTTTTTGTGTACAGTAAAGTAAAAGAAAAATGTATGGCTTTATCCTGCACCTGGAGCCTATCCCAGGATACGTAGGGCACGAAGTGGGCTACACCCTAAATGGGGTGCCAATCCCTCGCAGAGGACATCCGAGGAAACCGGAGTTCCCAAAGGTAACACAATAAACGTGGGGAGAACATGCAAACTCTATGTGCACAGAGTTACAAGGTGCAAGGCGGCAGTGCTAACCACTAAGCCACCATGCTACCCAAGACATGCTCATTTGATTAAAAATGTACATCCCTCCACCAAGTTAGCTGCACACTAACTAAGCCGGATCATCAGGGCGTCCAGTTTCTTGTGAAGTAATTCTGACTGGAGAAATATCACTTAGGATGTTTATCTGACTTTACAAACATGCATTAATCTCATATCGCTAAAGTGATATTTGAATATTTTGCTAAAAGACCTTATTGACGAGCTGCCTGTTCCTCTGAATTAACCGAATGAATTGAGAAAATCATCCAGCACCTGTTAAAGTTAGAGAGTATTATTCAGATCACAACATGCACCAAACCGGACCTCCTGTACCTTTCCTAATGGTATAAATAAAAAAATGGATACTGTTCCAGATACTGTTAAACTTTATAAAATATAACTGTAGAAGTATAATTCTGCATAATCCTACTATCAAGTGTCACATTGTAGAGTTCTCTCAAAGTTTCTTCCTCATGTCATGAGTTAACTTGCTGCTGTTGCCTCTGGCTTGATCATTAGGGATCTAAATATAAATCTACAACAAGATTTGTGTAAAACTGCTTTGTGCTTGTTAAAAGCACTACTCAAATAAAACCAAAGTGCATTCTGTTAAGTGTAAAGGTTCAATCGCAAGAATTTCATAAGGAAAAAAGTTTAAATTTCACTATCAATTCATAGTGATTAATTAATTGAACTGTTTGACAGTCCTGTGTGTTATAAAACACTGGTCACTATTCACTTTACTTATCAACTATACAGTAGACTGGGCATATATTTACAGTAGCTACTACACATCATAGTGTAAATATTAATGTAAACCTTTACAGATAAATGGGGCCTTCTCTATAGCATGACCAAAATCAACTATGAGCAGTTGTTGGACTGAAGTCAGGTTGTGTTTGTGTCCTGAATTTCACCTCAGTGTAAATGAACCAGTAATGAATTGAGCAGACCGGAGAACACACTAGCTTCACACATCTACAAACATGTAGAATTTACAGTATGATGAAAGAAAGAAAACAAAAAGACTGCCTAGTGCTGCTAGGGGCGTCTTGCAGCTCCTTTCAAGGGTTAAGACTCTGACAGCACTGTTATTTCCACTGATATGCTTTAGAAAATTTGACATTCTTCCATTTTGATTTGTGCATAGTTGTGCATAATAAAAAAAAAGGAAAGAAAGAAAATGACATTTTCTGTTGTAAGATTATTTTCTGTCTACCCTGATTACTTTCTGCATTTGAAGATTAAATGTCTGCAAGTCTGTAATCTCAGTTATCAACAAGTGAAATGTTACAGGTTGTGTGTAATCTCCCCCCACCCCCTGACCCCCTTTTCCCAAATAAAAGGGAAATAAATCCTCGTCGTTCAGTCAAGCATCTGGTCAGTGCCCCGGGACAGGAGTTACCATGGTTACTCTCCCCTCAGTCCTCCTCAGGCAATAGATGGGCCTGCTGTTGTGTCTTAGGAGCTCGAGTTGCGTCCACACAGATTGATGTGTTGAGGGGGGGGGAAGAGGGGTATCTCTACATCTCTCAGCTCATCTCACTTTAACTGTTTGAATGGGAGTTATAATGAAGAAAAGGAAGGGGAGGGGTCATGCTTCCTCCCCTCTGCATCTCTCTTTCCCTCTGTCTCTATATCTCTTCAGGTACCCGGTTCATTTTACTGCTGATGTGGTTTTACTCTTCCGGATGACTCCCTTCATCCGGCTCGAAGGGGAAACTCAAAACCCACCCGGGAGACACTTTCCGCCTCTCTCTAACTCTCCTTCACTCTTGCTCTGTCTTTATTATCTGTAATCCATTCTTGAGACGTGTTTGTTGCCCATCATATGAAAAGCGTATGCTTAGGATGGTGTTAGTTTTTGCATCTTTATGCATAACCATGCTAAAATCAAAATTTACTCTAATGTGGCAGAAATGTACGCATCGGAGATTTAATGCTTTTCTTATTGCTCATGAATGTGCATTTTTGTGTTTCTGAGCCTCTGCAAGAGATGAAAGGTTTTTTGTATTGTCTGGGAAATGCTGCGTTCTTTAATTATCCTGCTTGTTAGCGAGCATTCAGAGTTCTGTGAAGAGCACCAGAACTTTCCTACTTATATTTAATAAGCTCCACTTAAAATGTAAACATTCGCTCTATCTTTTAGTTCCCATAACCATCAAAGGTTTGTTAAAAAGAAGTTCCATTAAAGCCTTTTCTCTCTTATTCGTGCTCTCTGTTTCCATCTTTCTGGCTCTCTCTTACTCTGTCTATATCTAATTAGATGTACTTCTTCCTTCTTCTCTGAGATATAATTGATTTTCATTTGCATAAGAAACCAGACCCATCCTTACCACAGGTCATAACGGTTTCTAGTCTAATGAAATGGAGCGCAAACAAATTATTTCAAGTAATTGGAAGTAACTTCCTCCAAGTTATTCTGTTTCTTTTCTCTTGTGTGTGTGTGTGTGTGTGTGTGTGTGTGTGTGTGTGTGTGTGTGTGTGTGTGTGTGTGTGTGTGTGTGTGTGTGTGTTTTAAAAAAAAAAACAGCAGGTTCCAGCATCTTCCACATTTCACTGAACATCTGGGAGAAAGCTGATTACATGTGTCAGTTCAGCATTGGCAGTCTGCATAATGTTACACAGGATGATAGATTTAATGCTGAACATTGAACAACCCCCCCACCCCTAATAAAAAAAATTGCAACCACAGAAAGCTTGCCATCTGAGAATATTAATGTGGCTCTTTTCTATCTTTCCCTTTCTCTCCCTCCCTCTCGCTCTGAATGGGGCAGATAAGGGTTAGGCTTAGCTTGTTGCTCCTTCTCTTCATCCATATTGATGAAAGAGAGCCTCAGCTGCCCTAGTTTCCTCTGCGCTGCCTCTGCAGCAGCCTCGCCTTTATATGCTGTTGCTGAGGTGCACATGAGTAGGTAAGGTCGCTCATGCCACTTTCATATGCAGCAAAAAAGTGGCATGGTTCACCACCCTATGCATTAATAATCTTTTGTCCCAAATATCATTTGTCCCATATCATCCTGATACACAAAAGCATCAGAACAGAACTTTGAGAATCATAAATTCTCCCCTTATGGTGGTGTAGTGGTTAGCACTGTCGCCTTGCACCTCCAGGGTGCGGGTTCGATTCCCCGGCCAGGTTCGATTCCCGTCTCTGTGTGCATAGAGTTTGCATGTTCTCCCCGTGCTTGGTGGGTTTCCTCCGGGTACTCCGGTTTCCTCCCACAGTCCAAAGACATGCAGATTAGGCTACTTGGCGTTCCCAAATTGACCATAGTGTGTGAATGAGTGTGTGTGTGTGTGTGTGTGTGTGTGTGTGCTCTGCGATGGATTGGCACGCTGTCCAGGGTGTACCCTGCCTCGTGCCCAGAGTCTCCTGGGATAGGCTCCAGGTCCCCGAGACCCTAAAATACAGGATAAAGTGGTACTGTATAGACAAAATGAATTGCAGTGTATGAATCTAGCACCAACTGCCACAAAATATATAGCCAAATGTACTGTACATTTTAGACCAGAACATTTAGTTCACACACAGGCCCAAGCAATAGTTCAATCATAATTAACAAAAATATAATCAACAATGCCATATCTACCATTATATTATAATGAAATCTGTTATGAAGCCATCAGTCAGGGTGTCTTCACTCACACACTCTTTTGGCAAGGATTTGTCTCCATTAAGAGCATGTATTCTTGCTGACTATGTCACTTGGATGGTGCTGCACTGTATAGCAGGATCCTCACAGTTACAGGGTAGAACTAGAAGAATATGCAGCAGAGGTAAGATAAGGGAGTATCACTAGGAGAATTAATGACCTGTGCTAGTAGGAGAAACCTAAAGTCACAAGACGAGCTAACTTCACTTCCTGTGAAGCCCATATTCGTAAATCATTATACTGTAGCTCTGCATAATAATTTGTGTAAGTTGGTACTGGTTCCATGAAAGCATTTAACAAAAATCTGCTATAAGTAATTCCTTGATAACTTATAATCATGCTGCTTATGAACTATTCGTTATGATGCCATGTAGTATGCTATTGGATGGAAAGTAACAATGGAATGTCTTTCAGTATAATTAAATCATGGTACAGTTGACATGAAAATGAACAATATAAAGCCTATTGTGTAGATTCCCCTTGTGCTGCCAGGGACTCTTTGGCCTTTCAGGGCATAACTCCAAAAGACCTCTGAGGTGTGCAGTGGTGTCTGGTATTCAGTCATTACTGGTGGATCATTTGGGTGCTGCGAAATGTGGAGTGGATCCTTGTTTGTCCATCACATCTCATGGACGCTTAGCCAATGGATGCTCAGCCAGATCAACAACCTTAAACTATGTGCATGCTACTTCTTATACATGCTAGGCTGTGTTGCGCCAGGGTGTTCTCTTATGGCCAGCATTGTTTTTTTTTTTTTACTATTTGTTCTACAGATGTTCTAGATTTTCTGTGGGAATTAGAATGAACAGGTTGGTGTTTGGTCCTCATAGGCATGGTTGAGCTTTAGGTACCAAATATTAGATAAGTGCTCACCATCAGCAATGGGTGGGAGAGCGCTGGCAAATAAGCATGTATGACCCGAGCAGATGCCTGATGATACCATGTGAGCAGCAGTTGAAAAGATATGGTCGGTTGGCTTTCTGTACTTTAGGAGAAACATGAGAACCTGATAGTAAGGTATTAAATTAAGGGGGAATCAGGAAATAAATAAATTAATTAATTAATTAATTAATTAAATATGTCAATTTGATGTTCAGTTTCAATTCTTTGATATACCCAAATATAAACATAAATTCAAACAAAAGTGTGATAACATTCTTTAATTAATAAAAAATAAATATATATATATATATATATATATATATATATATATATATATATATATATATATATATATATATATATATATATATATGATTATCATCAAAATGCTGTAGTGAAAAAAAAAGAATACAATGCCACTGAAATATAGCCAGGCCTTCTGTTTTATCTTCATTCATATTACACAATCCTACCATTGATTTCCACCTATATGCAAACATTTATCATCTTTTACTGTAAAAATCTTCCATACCCTGATTTGATTAGAATTTTCTCACGTGTGAATGCAAAGCCAGATGTGAAAAGCTGATTGACACATTTGCTGTAACAGCTTGTCAGCCTTACAGCATGAGGGAGAGAAACCTGAGATCACACCAGATCAAAACCCACTTCCCCAGCAGACACTGAATTTCTGTGCAGCCTTCATGAATTTAACATTCAGCCTTTTTATGCATCCAGCCCATACTCTGAAATCTAAAAAAAATAAAAAAATCATTATTTAGGAACCAGCGATCACAGTACATAATACCATACAATATTTACATGCATGCTACAGTATGTGATTCAGTTACTGTATGTGGATGCATTAAATTCAGCAAGCATGACTGGTTTACGTGTGGAAGCTGCTAACATTTAGAGGCTTAGCTTTCGAATGACAGGCTTTATTAATAATTTTGACTTGTTATTTCATTGATCACCAAGGTTTGCCACTCAAAACAACAAAATGTTTTAGTCTGTTTGACGATCATAATTTCTTAACAACCTCTAAATGAATTTCCATGGTAGACCGAGCACTAATGGAATCCATAAAATTTTTCATCCCCCCTTTGTTTTCTCAGTACTCCGTTCCGAGCTACAGGAAGTGAGTGAAGCTGCTGTAGCTAGATCAGCTGCACGTGAACATGTTAGCATGCGTCAGATCACTCATGCCCTATTTGTCTGAGCACAGCTTGGTGCCTAGTGAGCGAAAGCGGAGCTTTTGTTACCCACTCAGGCAGCCTGGCACTGAGATGCCCAATTAAGTGTGAAAAGCTGCTGAGCTGATGTTGGAGTACTGATAATTTATGCTAATAGGGTCTCCTCTATAGCTCGCTCCCCCACCTTCAAATAACACCCTAGCTAACATTCCTCTTACCCCTTAAATAACATTATTTTCTCTAAAACCCCCTCATCTCTCATATCGCAGTACCTTTCCCGAAACCACCCTCACTGTCATAAATAATGACTCCATCCCAAAAAGAACTGTCAAACCCTCTACTGCTCTTTTCTTCGATCCTTCTCTCAGCCTATATCAGACAGGCTAGGTTGCAACTTGATGCATGTATAATGCATCATAATATGCATAATATGCCCTAAGCCAAAGGGCTGTAGCAGCAGTGTAAATTCTTTGATTACATGGCAGACATGCAGAGGGGTAGTCATGGTGTTGCTCATAAATAACACCATCTGGAGGGTTGTGTTTAAGAGTAATAAGCATGTACCACCACTGTCATCAGCCATGCAGGGGTCTGGAGTTAAATCTTACCACACAAGGAGGACAAGTCTCACCAGTACAGAACTTTCAGGACCATTTCTTCAGCTCTCATAAAAATTGATTTTGTATGGGGAAAAAACGGTTTGAGGAATTGAACATGGATCTATGCTGGTGTGTGTGCGTGTGTGTGTGCGTTTGTGTGTGTGAGTGTGTGTGTTTGTGAAGGCAGAGGTATAGGATGGCAGATGAAAGCTAGCAGAAATTGCATGAATTTCTATACAGTGTTATTGGAAAAGCGCTGAAATCAGGTGCACACGTCAGCAATGCTAGAACCTGACCACAGATGCATCAGATTTTCAGACTCAGCTATAGACCAGCACAACATCAAACACTGATGGATTTTATATTATTTAACATGCCCTTGCTAAGAAATAACCAATTAACCCTAATTTTCAAATGCACCCACATACCTGTTCTGACAATACGATACACAAATCCATCATTCCGGATTAGCATTTTAATATGGACAGAGTCACCAGCCACTTCCCTACAACCCTATCCTCAAAAGTCGACCTGGAGAAATGCATTAGACAGGCCTTCTTAAAATGCAAATGTAATCATAATTACATAAGTCATCTTTGTACCTTGTCTCTAGTTATCTCTAAATGATGCTGTCATAAGTCTTATTCTATTTTTTAATCAGGTTAATTAATCATCTAAAGAGCTGTGTTCTGACAAAAAAGAGCAGACATTCCATTTGATAATGCGTGATGTGAGAGTAAAACTGTAAATGCTGGCATTTTATTTTATAGTATAGTAATAATGTATTGTGGAGAAGAGGAGAAACACTACAGTGACACACCTGACACACATACTCTCATACCCACATATCTACTGTATATACACCCACACACGATTATGAACAGGTGACAAATTTAAGGAAAAGCTGGTGAATCTGTTTTGCTAGCACAGTTCAAGTACACTTGTCCACTTAGATAGAAGCTTCAAAGTAAATCAATATAAATCTCGTATTCCAGATCACCTTCATCCTATGATGAAACATTTCTATCTTGAGAAGACTGCTCTTTTTGGTCCAGGAAAACCCAAGTATGTACTGTAGGCTTACTGAAAGGCTTGATGAGAAGGAAAATAAAGTATGTTGCATTCACTACAAAATCCTTCTCAAACATTAGTTGAACGAATTAAAGTGCTTCGTTATATCTGTCACCTGCATATATGGAGTTATGTTTAGTATACAGTGGTGTGAAAAACTATTTGCCCCCCTCCTGATTTCTTATTCTTTTGCATGTTTGTCACACAAAATGTTTCTGATCATCAAACACATTTAACTATTAGTCAAAGATAACACAAGTAAACACAAAATGCAGTTTTTAAATGAGGGGTTTTATTATTTAGGGAGAAAAAAAACTCCAAATCTGCATGGCCCTGTGTGAAAAAGTGATTGCCCCCTGAACCTAATAACTGGTTGTGCCACCCTTAGCAGCAATAACTGCAATCAAGCGTTTGCGATAACTTGCTTAATAACGTAAACCTTCATTTCAAAACTGCATTTTGTGTTCAATTATGTTATCTTTGACTAATAGTTAACGGTTTTTGATGAGCAGAAACATTTAAGTGTGACAAACATGCAAAAGAATAAGAAATCAGGAAGGGGGCAAATAGTTTTTCACACCACTGTATATAAACATAGCCAGTTTATATATATAAAACAAAGAGTTTCTGACAGCGAATATCAGGTGAGCACAATGTGCTGGGAACAAAATGTGCATGGTTCACCTCTGAAACAGAGACGTGGAATGGAGTGTAAGATTACATCAGAACATTGGAAGAGAAACAGAGAACTGACGAAAAAAATAGATTTTTCTTCTTTTGCCTTCACTACCAGCACAAATGTACTGAATAAAGTATAACAGGAGTAACTAACATTTATTTTTTTTAAATATTCAAGCATTTTCAGTCTAATCAACAGTTGATGAGCTACATCAGAATTCTTGGGGTGTTGAATTTAAACCGGGAATTTTGATTGTGCCGAATAACGGAACACAGTTATTAGAGTAAAATTACCTTTGTTTCTCTATATAATCCCCTGCTACACTAATGCACTTACCCCAGTATTTCACTAGTGCTTTGATACCATCAAGGTAGAAAGTTTTCTCAGTACCATGAGAGCCATGATCACATTGCCTGCTTCATGTCTGAAATGCTGGCCTCCCAGGAACTCCTTTAATGGCCCAAACATTTTTTGGGCCAAGGTCAGAACTGGATAGTAAATGTTTTTAGTAAATGTGGCATAACTCTGAGCAGAGTTCCCGCAATGTGCAAGCGGTGTTTGTAATTGATGTTGTGTACAGTTCCTATTGACAGATGCATCTTATCTGCTTGTTAGTCACAAGCTGTATGCCAATTTTCAAGGATCAGGTGTTCCATTCACTCAGGGTTAACAAGAATGACTGTAGTGGACTCCAAGACACCTCAGATGTAATCATCATTCAGGGATGTACGACCTTCTTTAAAACTTTTGCACTATTCAAATCTTTTCCTGTGGCTAAGAGTCTCATCACCATACTGTGTTCAAGTCTTGTGTCAATATGTCAATAGGTTTTACACCGTCATTCATGAGAAATGTCCTCATGTGTGTTGGTTTGACTTAAACAATCCTCATATTTAAAATTCAAAACTACAGCCTTTACGTTGGATGATTAAAATGTTAGAACAAGACAGATATGAGGAAAAAAAACGTTCTACATAAGAAGTTTTATCTAAATTTCCAACATTGGTGCAGTGCAGTTTTGTGGTGTTCATGGAGGGGAGAAAACTAACTCTGTTGGTAATCCGCTCTGAAACACTAGTCCCCTAGGATGAAATGTGCAAATTTAGAAACACCTTCTGCATAAGAAGAATTTCTACAAAAATGCATTTCACATAATATGTTTATTAACTGTTGCAACAGCCGCCCTTAGACATCCATCAATAATAGGTAAGTTCAAAGTAAATGAGTTTTTCAGTACAACAAAATATTACATTCTTATGGCAATTGCACATAGACTAGAGATATGGTATAGATTTCACTGAAAAATGCTGGAGTATTCCCTTAACTACTCCAAAACACCTAAGGCACAATACAAAAGTATAACATATCCAAGCAAACAAAGGGCTATTCTGCATTTTTATAATGCCTAGTCATTTATCAAATTGTATATAAAGGGGGAAAAAGCAAAGTAAGGTAAACACACCAAAGAGCGTAGAGGGAATGGTGTGTTCTGCCTCTAGACTTAAAAGCTTCTCTCTGGGAGGTGAGAAGATATTGCTATGAAATATGAGGCTCCTGAGGGGAAACACAGCTTATTCGAAAACTCAAATAGTCCCTTGTCTTCTCATTGCTGATGCTCCTCCATATCACAGCAAATGAGCATAACAAAATGAGCATAAAACGTGTATGTGCATGCATACACACAGACACACATACGGTAGTCACAGATACACACACACACACACACACACACACACACACACACATACGCGCAAAGTAGAGACTGAGCTCACGGGGGCCTGGGCGACTTCACCTTGGGATCTGCCACCATTTGCATATATATTGAGAACATACGTTTTTGGTTTATTATAAGTGTAGCTGTTCACACTTGTGGTGGTGCTGCTGGGGTGCAGAGCTTCAGGGGCTAAGGTAGAGAAAGGGAAGGGGGTGATGCTGATGAAAAGGGGGAAACCTGGAAGACCCTTTATTCCCTTGTGTGTGTGCCTGCATGTGCGTGTGTGTGTATGTGTGTGTGTGTGTGTGCCTGCATGTGCGTGTGCGTGTGCGTGTGTGTGTGTGTGTCAGCTAATTTTGGAGAGATAATTACAAAACCAAGACTTCCATACTAATGAAGCAGACTGGCTTTTTGTTCCTATTCTGAGAAGGTTTTTGTCCAGACAGATTCAGCGTTCAGCAAGGATGTGATGCAGAAGATTAATTTTAGGTTTGCCCTTGAACATATACAGTTGGAATTCAACGGAAACAGTAACTGTGGGGTTATTTTCCTTTCAAATGTATGTAAATACAACAATACAATTGTACTTTTATATAAACAGGTCTCTAAATCTGCCATTGTAAATGCAAGAAAGTTTATCTTACATCAGTGAAGGCCAGAAAACCAAATATAGACATCTAAAATGCAGGGCAAAGTGAACCGAATTCAGAAAGCCCAGAACCAGATTCTGTAGCTAAAGGCTAGTTTATCTTTAATGTATGACTTTTCATGGATGTAGAGACTGAGTGGCAACGTGAGCAATATACTCGACTGTCTAGATTATCTTGGATTAAATTCATATGGCACAACAGATGTAAATTGTCCCAAGTCAGGCTTTAGTGTTTAGCTATTGTTGCTATGAGCAACAGTGTTAAACACACTGAAGAATATTCTATCTCTCTTTAAAACGTTCTGTATACTTTCTGCATACCGCGTTATCCTGTATACAAGGTCACTGGGGTATGCCAATTCATTACAGGCCACACAAACACACACTTGCTCATACACACACTACGGACAATCAGAGGTGTCAAGTAACGAAGTACAAATACTTCGTTACCTTACTTAAGTAGAAATTTTGAGTATCTATACTTTACTGGAGTAATTATTTTTCAGCCGACTTTTTACTTTCTTCTCCTTACATTTTAAAAATAGCCTCGTTACTCCTATTTTATTTCAAATTGTCATTCAAAAAACAAACCAAAAAAAAAAAACTCCGGGTAAATCGCGACATTTCCGGATTTAGCGGATTTGATTGTGGTTGGATGATGTAGTGTTTGTACAGTATGTAGTTCTGTTCCAAGTTTTCTGTTCAGCATCCTGACTCTGACGTAAGCACGTCGAGCGGGACGAGATAACTAAGCGTTTGTAATCTGTCACTGGGCATGCGCATGAGAGAACAAAAAAGTAAACGGCACATTCGCTAACAACTCCGTTTGTCTATGTGATCTTTATTTTCTTCTATACCGAAGGACGTTACAGATGAGAAGTATAAACATACCATTCCGACACCCTGTTGGTTGGTACGCGATCCATCGCACCTGCACATGACGTTACGTCACACACTCCAGCAAGGACGTTTGAATAAATTAGCATTTTCGGTTGATAAGGTTGTGATAAGTAGACGAAGCTGTCCATGATAGAGACTCAAGGTTCGAGCGAAATGTCACAACCAAGCACCAGCGAGGAAGGTAACAGCACCAGTAGGGTAACAGGAATGATATATAATGTATATACACACACACATATATGCAATTGTTATAAAAGGCTTACGTTGTCACTTATCTTTGCATAATTGACTCCATGTTTATTAGCTGCTCAGCAATCGTTTGTAGTTTTTTTGCACTGGCCAATTCTGTATGCAACTTTGAATGAAGCCATTTGTGCTTTGCTGTCCACTGATTCAGATGTTACCATGCGATTCTCCTGCTGTCTGTATTCTGCCAGCTTTCTTTGAAAGAAGTCGAGTGGCTTATTAACGTGACTGGAGTGTGTTGTCTCTAAGTGTCTTCCTAGTTTGTTGGGTCTCATGTGGTCTGCTGCCAGCGGGTCTCTCTTCTGCCCCCACCATCCCCACCATGAATCCAAGCTCAAGATAGGCTTCATTAGGGGTGGGCGATATAACCAAAATCTTCTATCATGGTAGAAACAATTTTCTACCTCGATAACGATATATATCACAATATACTGTAGCAATTTGTATCTGAAAATGCATAAATAAAAATTCAAACACAAAGAAACTGTTTTACATTTTATTTAAACTGTGAGTTGCTGGGGTTTGCCGCATTGTTTTACTTTGGCCATATTCATTTCGATGTTTGGATTTCAGATGATAGAAAAGGTTTGATGTGTTTCCACCGCTTGTTAAAACAGTGCACTTGCGTACCTTCCAAATTACGTTCATTTCATTCGTATCACTTTTCTTATCCCCAAACCAATTCCACACCACAGACGAGGCAGCTTTTTTCTTTACAATCTCCTCGTTGTTGGTTTCGTCACATGTAAGTAAACTCACTGCTGCTGCACCGTCTTCTTCCATTGTCGAAGTGTATGTGAAGCCAAACACGTCAAGAGTGGGACGAAACCGCGGCACCCGATTGAACCAAATATCTGTGCAAATACAGCGCAGTGCGACTATCTGGATAGCGCAGTGATGATCTGGTTTATTTGTGCAGCCCGGTGGTGGATCGCGCAGCGCAGACAAACTTCAGCAGTGCCGCTCGAATCGCAAACCTGCGCGACCCACTGTTTTTTATTTAAAATGTCAGGACTGTTTAATATTGTTTCCGCCTTTCCATGCCTGGTTTGTACAGTACGTGCGCAACCCAGCGGGGTAAAATGTAATTTGGTGGTCGGCGCGGTCTATTTCTGTCAGAGGTTTGTGATTCGAGCAGGGCTGCTCAAGTTGGTCCGACGTTAAACCGTTATTGTTCCACTATGGTTCCACTTTTTCTCCCGAGAGAAATCTTTTTTTTTTTATTTACTTGTATTAATGATCCATTTCTTTGTGTGTGGTTGTTTAGTTTTGAGTTTATGCTCTTCATTATCAATAAAGAAAAGCATGAATTAGAATAGGTACTTTCCTATTATTTTCCACTAATTTCCTCCCGTTCATTGCGCCCCACCTGTCATGTCTGTATTCCCCACTTGTGGGGTGCGCCCCACACTTTGAGAACCACTGGGCTAGGGCAATAAATTGCCATGTCTGCACTGTGAGACACCTAAGACAGCGCTACAGGGAGACAGGAAGGACAGCTGATCATCCTCGCAGTGGAAGACCATGTGTAACAACACCTGCACAGGATGGGTACATCCAAATATCACACCTGCGTGACAGGTACAGGATGGCCACAACAACTGCCCGAGTCACACCAGGAACACACAATCCCTCCATCTCACAGCAAGAACTGACAAATCTGGTCCAGTCCATGAGGAGGAGATGCACTGCAGTACTTCAAGCAGCTGGTGGCCACCAGATACTGATTGGTACTGACTGATGTTGAGCCTCCCTTCATTCAGGGACACATTGTGAAACATTTTTAGTTTTATGTCTTATGGTGTTGACTCTTTTAGTGTTCATACAAATATTTACACATTAAGTTTACTGAAAGTAAAAACAGTTGAAAGTCAGAGGACGTTCTTTTTTTGCTGAGTATATATATATATTTTTATTTATTTATTTATTTATTTTTTTAATTAACCACTTGGATTAATCATTCATTCTGACAGCACTAATGTTTATTGTAGTCAACCATACAAGGGTAATTGTTACTAAGCCTGCCCTGGGTACACTAATTTTCTTGTATGTTGCCCTCACAGATTCCTGCAGCTAAGCTTGGATGTACATTTACATTCCAGTAAACGTTACTGATGACATGCCTCTGAAGTTTGACTTTTTGCACCATTAAAATACTTATAGGCAACTAGTTATCATATCTTCTTCTCCATAAAACAGGTTAATGCTCAGTAGTACACATACAGTGGTGTGAAAAACTATTTGCCCCCTTCCTGATTTCTTATTCTTTTGCATGTTTGTCACACTTAAATGTTTCTGATCATCAAAAACTGTTAACTATTAGTCAAAGATAACATAATTGAACACAAAATGCAGCTTTTAAATGAAGGTTTACGTTATTAAGGGAGAAAAAAACCTCCAAATCTACATGGCCCTGTGTGAAAAAGTGATTGCCCCCCTTGTTAAAAAATAACTTAACTGTGGTTTATCACACCTGAGTTCAATTTCTGTAGTCACCCCCAGGCCTGATTACTGCCACACCTGTTTCAATCAGGAAATCACTTAAATAGGAGCTACCTGACACAGAGAAGTAGACCAAAAGCACCTCAAAAGCTAGACATCATGCCAAGATCCAAAGAAATTCAGGAACAAATGAGAACAAAAGTAATTGAGATCTATCAGTCTGGTAAAGGTTATAAAGCCATTTCTAAAGCTTTGGGACTCCAGCGAACCACAGTGAGAGCCATTATCCACAAATGGCAAAAACATGGAACAGTGGTGAACCTTCCCAGGAGTGGCGGCCGACCAAAATGACCCCAAGAGCGCAGAGACAACTCATCCGAGAGGCCACAAAAGACCCCAGGACAACATCTAAAGAACTGCAGGCCTCACTTACCTCAATTAAGGTCAGTGTTCACGACTCCACCATAAGAAAGAGACTGGGCAAAAACGGCCTGTATGGCAGATTTCCAAGGCGCCAACACTTTGAAGCAAAAAGAACATTAAGGCTCGTCTCAATTTTGCTAAAAAACATCTCAATGATTGCCAAGACTTTTGGGAAAATACCTTGTGGACCGACGAGACAAAAGTTGAACTTTTTGGAAGGTGCGTGTCCCGTTACATCTGGCGTAAAAGTAACACAGCATTTCAGAAAAAGAACATCATACCAACAGTAAAATATGGTGGTGGTAGTGTGATGGTCTGGGGTTGTTTTGCTGCTTCAGGACCTGGAAGGCTTGCTGTGATAGATGGAACCATGAATTCTACTGTCTACCAAAAAATCCTGAAGGAGAATGTCCGGCCATCTGTTCGTCAACTCAAGCTGAAGCGATCTTGGGTGCTGCAGCAGGACAATGACCCAAAACACACCAGCAAATCCACCTCTGAATGGCTGAAGAAAAACAAAATGAAGACTTTGGAGTGGCCTAGTCAAAGTCCTGACCTGAATCCTATTGAGATGTTGTGGCATGACCTTAAAAAGGCGGTTCATGCTAGAAAACCCTCAAATAAAGCTGAATTACAACAATTTTGCAAAGATGAGTGGGCCAAAATTCCTCCAGAGCGCTGTAAAAGACTCGTTGCAAGTTATCGCAAACGCTTGATTGCAGTTATTGCTGCTAAGGGTGGCCCAACCAGGTATTAGGTTCAGGGGGCAATTACTTTTTCACACAGGGCCATGTAGGTTTGGATTTTTTTTCTCCCTAAATAATAAAACCCCTCATTTAAAAACTGCATTTTGTGTTTACTTGTGTTATCTTTGACAAATAGTTAAATGTGTTTGATGATCAGAAACATTGTCTGTGACAAACATGCAAAAGAATAAGAAATCAGGAGGGGGGCAAATAGTTTTTCACACCACTGTATATGGTTCTTTAATGTATTTGCATTGTACTAAAATGCATTATTTTTCAATTGCCATATACAGTACAGTATCACAAAACATTGGCCATTAAAAAATACAACATAAAAAACAACAACACATTTTTCTTTTCTTTTTTATGAGGTGTTAGTGTACAGTAGTATATAGGCCTGTGGCACAGCCTAAGCTTTTATCCTTAATGCTTTTTCTCCCTCACGTTACTTTTATTTTTATATTTTAAGTAGTTTTGAAACCAGTACTTTTACACTTTTACTTGAGTAAAAAGCTTGAGTTGATACTTCAACTTCTAAAGAAGTATCAAACCTAGTAAACATTAGTATCTATACTTCTACTCAAGTAATGAATGTGAATACTTTTGACACCACTGCGGGCAATTTGGGAAAGCCTATTAGCCCAATCTGCATGTTTTTGGACTGTGGGAATTGAACCCGGCCCCATGGAGGTGCAAGGCGACAGAAATTTCTAAGGATGTGATAAATTGACACTCAAAAACAACTGCAGTATATGTAGAGCAGCCATCGTGCGTAGACATACACATAGATAAAAGCAGGGATGATTCAGCCTCAAAGGGCAGGGCAAAGTGAACAACTTCAGAGGGCTGAAGGGATTGGGTTAAGTAATCAAATTCCAAGTGAGTTCAGAGAATCTGAGTGGCAGCGTAAAGTGAACCACTTCAGATAACTAAGGTTATCTGAAGCTACAGTATCCAGGTACGAGATTGTAAAAAGCAAGCATTTTTGGACACTTCTAAGCCTTCATTAAATTGCAGTTGTGTTCAGCGCTGTGCTTTCCATATAGCTTGCAATGCTGTGATACTGGCAAAGAAATTACAGTCATTATTCACTTAATTGCTTGTGCTGTTTATAAGAGAAATGAAGATAGTGGTTTGATGTGACGACAAATAGAATTTTACACCTCATTTTCAAATTAACTTCATGATCATTTTATCAATCACAAGAAGGAAAAAAAAGAAGGAAAAAAAACTCCATAAGACCATGCTGACGGATTTATACAATATGAATTGATGTACTGTGGCAAACATAAATTAGTTAACTTGTCACATTTAAGCAAATATTTATTTTGGAGGCTTTTTCACACCTCAGCCTGCCACTTGCTCTCAGCAAACTCATTTACAGTTAATCCCCATAAACTGTTTAGGATAAGGTAAGAGATGTACAGTAAGGCGGCAAAACATTTTAGTTTGCTTCCATGCAGGCCCGGACAAAGGCTAGTGGGCACCTTTTTTGAAGCCTAAAATGAGAAACGTGACCCCCATGACTTCACTGACCTAGCAGGACTGCACAAACGAGGACTGCTGTGTTGCAAGCACACCGCTTGGGATAAACCTATCCTTACTCTGATAAGCCATGTCAGGGGTGCACAGTCTAACATTCACTTTCCCAGAGTATCCAAGCACTGTTTGTACAGAAGAGGCGGTAAACAGGTGTTGACCTGTAAAGCTTGAGGAGGAAACGGTTTATCAGTCTGTTGAATGCATGTTCTGTCCGTCATGGATGGATGAGCACGAGACAGTACAGAAGCCCTATGTGTGTGTGTGTGTGTGGGTGTAAGATAACGAAAAGAACGGCGGTAGACGTGTCAAAAAGCGGAACGACCAAAAATGACTTGAGAAAAAAACAAGAAGAGAGGAAGGCTAAATGAGCGCGCACTGGCCTGAATAAGTGCGTCTGCTCAGAGCTCCACTGAGAATAAGCCCACACATCCTTTCAGTCTGTGAGTCCCTGTGCTGTGCTGTTTATTTACTGGAATAGACTTCTGGATTTTGCCGCGTCGGCACTTCGCTGGGCCTCACATATTTGGGAAATGGCAGCGTTCCTAATACTGTATGCATATCAATAACATGACATTTTCAACATGTACTGGCGAAGTATCAAGCTGTCTTTAACAGCTGAAATACGCAGACATTTTCATGCACATGCACATATTTTTACATCTGAAATGTAGAACTCAAGAGGCAGATGAACTATATGTTAATACGCAGTATGCATGTAAATATATTTATCTCATTTGGTGTATAAATTATAGGGCTTGTAAATGGTCACAATAAATATGCTTCATATATTAGACTGTGTGTGTGTGTGTGTGTGTGTGTGTGTGTGTGTGTGTGTGTGTGTGTGTGTGTGTGTGTGTGTGTGTGTGTGTGCAGACGAAGCAGTTGGCATGAATGCTAAACGTGTGACAAATGTTGGCATGATATCGAGGGACCGTTGGCTCACCATCAGCAAGATCTGGCTCTGACTCATCTTCCATAACCAACATAAAAGCCTCCTCTCACATTCAATTTCTCTCTTTCTCTCATTCTCTCTCTCTCAAAGACACACACACTTGAACTATAGGGCAAAATAACCCCCGCCCCATCTCCAAAATCATTGTGACTTATCAGATTCCAGTCCGTTCTTCAACTTCCACTGTTCACATGTAAAATGTAAAACACACATCTTCACACACCACAACTCCTTCATACAGAAAGCTTTAGGGATGAGTAATGAGTATGATGCTCTACTCATTATGAGCTCACATTTCCAGAGTGTGAAGAGCAGAAAAAAAGAATCAATAGCTTGGTGTTATTCTTCCATTAATCAACCTCAAATAACACTTGTCAAAACACCTCTTAGTCTCCATTACGTGTCTCTGTGTGTCTCTGTGCTCTCTATGTATTGTTCTCTTTAACTGCCATGTCTGGTAGTGCACAAGTTACTCATGTCTGCTGTCTCAATGAAAGAGGGGTGAAGGAATCGCGTACAGTCCACTTTGTCCTCCTTTCATCTTCCTTCTCTGCTTCAGAGGACACACTTTGATCTGAAATCAGCTCATCCTTGAGGCTAAGTGAAGACCGCTGAATCGAAGAGCATCTTACAGCAGAATTACTCCAATCCTGTACACTAGAAATCTAATCTACAAACTCAAACCAGCATTCTACTCATAAGGATACCTTTACAGTAACAAATACTTTTACATGTAAGTAATACAGTGGGAACAGAAAGTATTCAGACCCTCTTTTCACTCTTTGTTATATTGCAGCCTTTTGCTAAGATCATTTAAGTTAATTTTTTTCCCTCATTAATGTACACACAGCACCCCATATTGACAGAAAAACACAAAATTGTTGACATTTTTGCAGATTTATTAAAAAAGAAAAACTGAAATATCACATGGTCCCTTTGCTCAGTATTTAGTAGAAGCACCCTTTTGATCTAATACAGCCATGAGTCTTTTGGGGAAAGATGCAACACGTTTTTCACACTTGGATTTGGGGATCCTCTGCCATTCCTCCTTGCAGATCCTCTCCAGTCCAGTCAGGTTGGATGGTAAACGTTGGTGAACAGCCATTTTTAGGTATCTCCAGAGATGCAATTGGGTTTAAGACAGGGCTCTGGCTGGGCCAAAAGAAAAGTCGCAGAGTTGTTGTGAAGCCACTCCTTCGTTATTTTAGCTGTGTGCTTAGGGTCATTGTCTTGTTGGAAGGTAAATCTTCGGCCCAGTCTGAGGTCCTGAGCACTCTGGAGAAGGTTTTCATCCAGGATATCCCTGTACAGTACTTGGCTGCATTCATACAGTACCGCATTCATCTTTTCCTAGATTGCAACCAGTCATCCTGTCCCTGCAGGTGAAAAACACCCCCACAGCATGATGCTGCCACCACCATGCTTCACTGTTGGGACTGTATTGGACAGGAGATGAGCAGTGCCTGGTTTTCTCCACACATACCACTTAGAATTAAGGCCAAAAAGTTCTATCTTGGTCTCATCAGACCAGAAAATCTTATTCTTCACCATCTTGGAGTCCTTCAGGTGTTTTTTTAGCAAACTCCATGCGGGTTTTCATGTGTCTTGCACTGAGGAGAGGCTTCCATTGGGCCAGTCTGCCATAAAGCCTCGACTGGTGGAAGGCTGCAGTGATGGTTGACTTTCTACAACTTTCTCCCATCTCCCGACTGCACCTCTGGAGCTCAGCCACAGTGATCTTTGGGTTCTTCTTTACCTTCTTTACCAAGGCTCTTCTCCCCCGATAGCTCAGTTTGGCCGAACGTCCAGCTCTAGGAAGGGTTCTGGTCGTCCCAAAAGTCTTCCATTTAAGGATTATGGAGGCCACTGTGCTCTTAGGATCCTTAAGTGCACCAGAAATTTTTTGTAACCTTGGCCAGATCTGTGCCTTGCCACAATCCTGTCTCTAAGCTCTTCAGGGAGATCTTTGACCTCATGATTCTCATTTGCTGTGACATGAATTGTGAGCTGTAAGGTTTTATATAGACAGGTGTGTGGCTTTTCTAATCAAGTCCAATCAGTATAATCAATCACAGCAAAAGGTCTGAATACTTAGGACCATGTGATATTTCAGTTTTTCTTTTTTAATAAATCTGCAAAAATGTCAGCAATTCTGTGTCTTTCTGTCAATATGGGGGGCTGTGTGTACATTAATGAGGAAAAAAAGAACTTAAATGATTTTAGCAAATGGCTGTAATATAACAAAGTGTGAAAAATTTAAGGGGTCTGAATACTTTCCGTAATCCCTGTATGTGATCACATGCGGCAAAACATGTGAAGGTGTATTTTTCCAGGAAAATTATTCTCTAATTCTTGTTGATACTTTGTGAAAAAATAAACATGATTAATAATAATAATAATAATAATAATAATAATAATAATAATAATAATAAAGATATGCACTAATAATATTAGGGGGTTTGTATGTGTAAAGACATGTACTTCACATGCGAAATAAATAAGTAATTAGAGCAAAAATGGCCAGTGATAATGTATGATCATTATAAAACTTGTGATTGAAATACATCTGAGATATGTGTCACTCTAAGGGTACTGACATGACAACCTGTAACATGCATAAATTTTTAATTTTCTACAGTATTTCACTTACCCTCTGTAGGACCATGAGGGATCTGGAGCCTATTCCAATGAACTCAGGGCATGAGGCAGGGTATACCCTGGATGGAGTGCCAAGTCATGGCAGAGCACAAGCACACACACACACACACACACACACACACAAAAACAGAAGCACCCAGAGCAAACTCTCCAAGCACAGGGAGAACATGCAAACAGACAGGAAGCAAGATTCAAACAACCAGTTCTGAATGTGTGAGGTGAAAGTGGTAACCATTAAATAATTTTTGTCATTCATTTTTGTTATTCTTTCTTTCATATATACATCTTCTATACCACTTATATGTTGCGGGGGGGCCTGGAGCCTATCCCAGGAGATGAGGCGACGTACACTCTAAACATGGTGATAATTGATCGCATGGCGCACACACACACACACACACACACACACACACACACACAGACATATGCACTACAGGCAAGTTTGGCAAAGTCAATCAGCCTAATCTGCAAGTCTTTGGACTGAGGGAGGAAACCAAAAAACCTGAAGGAAACTCATCAAGCACTGGGAAAATATTTTTGTTATATAGCACAAAATTGTGCACATGTATCCAACTAAACAAGAAAAACTGATACATGATTTCATAAGTGTCCCTTTTATTGCTATCAGAGGCTCAATCACAAACAATCAATTATTTATTCAGTCTCTGCCTTTCCAAAAAAAAGTCCCAATTGGTTTCCAACATGATTCAGATTAATGCTACATTTGATTTACCTTTGAAGTGGAAAAATCTGAACTTGAAGTTTTGGGATTTTTTTCCTGCCCGTATTTGAGCTACAGAGTGGAAAAAACACGGATGCCTCTACCTGTACTGTGCTTAACTGTGCAAAAGTATTGAGCCACCGCTCATTAATTCACATTTTAGTTTCAAATCACCAGACTTGATGTAGTCTTCAGAATCAGTTCTCCAGGCTTCCTGAATAATTTTTTCGGTTCGCATTTTTGGCAAGGTTTGGCTCTCATTTTCAGTCCAGTCCACAGTGATCAATAAATTCTAACACAAAAATATATAAAAACATATCTAATATAATGCATGACCCAGTGTTAAACAGGTGCATATGATGACAGATGATCAGGCCAGTGATTAGTATTCTGTGATGCTGAATGTTGAGTGGTTGGAACAGACGAGAAGGGAAATGAGGTTGCTGCTGTGGATGTTACATAAAAAAATATTTTTTTATTTTATCTTTAGGCACTTTGCGGCCTGTCACAGGAAAACAGTTTTCCCATTTCTTTAATTTTATTCATTCATTCATTCATTCATTTTCTATACCACTTAATCCTGTGTTCAGGGTCGCGGGGGGCCTGGAGCCTATCCCAGAAGACTTCGGGCACTATGCGGGGTACACCCTGGACAGGGTGCCAATCCATCGCAGGGCACACACACATACACACACTCACACACCCAATCACACACTACGGGCAATTTAGGAACGCCAATTAGCCTAACCTGCATATCTTTGGACTGTGGGAGGAAACCGGAGTACCCGGAGGAAACCCACCAAGCACGGGGAGAACATGCAAACTCCATGCACACAGAGACGGGAATCGAGCCTGGCCGGGGAATCGAACCCAGACCCTGGAGGTGCAAGGCGACAGTGCTAACCACTACACCACCGTGCCGCCCTCTTTAATTTTAATATGAAGAAATTAGGGCGCCATGCACAGGCATACACTGCAAGCAATTTCAGAGTACCAATTAACCTAATTCACATGTCTTTGGACTGTGGGAGGAAACCCAGCAGGAACAGGGAGGACATGCACACACACAGACCCAAGGTTGGAATCGAACCCTCAACCCTGAAGACTGCTCTGCTTGTGAATATAGTTTATAATTCATTTAATGGGAAGAAGTGCTTCTTTGTTTACTTTTGATGCAGTGATCAGCCTTGTTGATTTTGTGTCCTTCCTAAAATTGAGGTTCAGGAGACAATCCAAAGTAGGAAGTCTGAATTTAGGCCGGTTTCTTTGTTTTTACTTTTGCTATTCAGAAGATGCTTTTGTCATAATCTAATGTCATCACTTTCCATCACTGACAAAATGTATTTATCACACGGTAGATAGAAATGGGACAGTTTACAACTTGCTACAGTACTGTACATCTCTACTTACGCTCAGTTGTTGCTGTTGCATTTGAAAGTTATATGGTTTTGCATAGAATTTCATCTTAGGTGCAAGGATATGCTCAATGATCTAGTAAAATTACTAACGTGTCAGTTTATTTGTCACATACTGATTGTTTAAATGGCCATCAAATACAAATGACAAAGTAGAATTTTGCATTGGACATGCATGCATGAGAAATAACCAATAGAGAGCCCTGCACTCTTATATGCTTTTGCCAATCTCAGCACATTTGCTAAAACGGTTTTGTTAACATGCAGTGAAGCAACCAGTGCAGCTTAAACGTATAGCTTGAATCATGCGCACACACACACATGCACGCACACACCCCGGAGCACCTGCCAGCACTTGGCTGCCGTATGCATGCTCCACAGCACACACCCTACAAATGACCTGTGCTCCATTTGTGCATGCACACCACACAAATTTGCAGCCTATAAACTGAAACCCTTCTGTTTGCGTTCGCTGTGAGCAGACAGCAGTGGTAACACCCATCACAGTAAGAAGTGAAGACAGAGGGCAAGAATAACCGTATGTGAAAGAATATGAGTTAGACAGAGAGGAGAAATAAGGGAAAGAATGAGCGTCACTCCTCCCTAATCCCTCGTTCTCTAAAGTAGGCTCCAGAGATGCCATTTTGGGCCAGATGACAAATGGCTCCTGTCTACCTCGCTGAGGAAGAAAGGCATTCTGGGAGATAGCTCATTTCCACATAATTACTCTCCACTACAGTCCTCTATTCTCTTTTTCCACTTCTCCTTACTTCTGCTCTCTTCTCTTGTCCTGCTCTGCCACTTACTTTACCTCACTTGTTAAGAGTTGTGTTTTTCTCTCATGAATTAGCCCTCATTAGTTACATTTCAGCCTTTCTCGCACATTGCTGGCCTCATTACTGTGGTTTATGAGGCCTCGGTGGATACAGCCCACACTGGTAATCAGAAGGCTGTGGGTTCAGAAGGCTCTTATTAAAACAGGTATGACAGAACTAGAATTTGAAGAACTCTGTTCTGGGATTTTAATCATCAGGTGCAATATAAAGGGATGTAGTATACAGGGAAATCTAGCTAATGCTGTAGTACCAGCACTTGGTTGAATTTACTGAAGTTTTGAGTAGTAGTAGTATTTTGAAGCAAGCAAATTGTTGTTTCTATGTCTTTGATAGAAGATTAGGCTTTATGATTACTAAAATAACATTCATGCAATATTTTGATAACACAATGTTATAATAGTTTGTTTCACAATGTGTTGCAAGTGCAATTCACTTATACTTAAAAATGGTTATGTTTGCTGTCCTCCACATGGGATGAAGCCTGTGTAAATTTGGTTTTATTCAAGGCTAAGTGCTATGAGGGTTGTTCCAAATGGCATTTACAAAAGACTTGAAGGAAATTATGGTGATGAGGCTCTTAACTGCAGTAAAACATTCGAATGGTGCAAATGTTTTAAAGAAGACCATACATTTATAAATAACAATCCAAGCTGAGGTGGCTCAGAACCCACTGCAGTCATTCCTGTGAACAATCATTGAGTAGAATCACCTAATCCTTGAAAATTGACACATAACTTATCATCAACTTAGATGCATCTGTCTGTGCGTACTGTACAGAAAATCATTCGCAAACACCATTTGCACATTACAGGTATTCTCTGTACAGTCCTGGCGGACTCCAAGCCATTTCCACATGGGTCATTTAAAAAGATCCTGGGAGGCCAGCGTTTCAGACGTGACATATGCAGTGTGATTATGGTTCCAGAAAATTCATTAATTCATTCATTAATTTTCTATACCGCTTAATCCTGTGTTCAGGGTCGTGGGGGGCCTGGAGCCTATCCCAGGAGACTTCCGGCACTAGGAGGGGTACACCCTGGACAGCGTGCCAATCCATCGCAGGGCACACACACATACACACACTCACACACCCATTCACACACTACGGGCAATTTAGGAACGCCAATTAGCCTAACCTGCATATCTTTGGACTGTGGGAGGAAACCGGAGTACCCGGAGGAAACCCACCAAGCACGGGGAGAACATGCAAACTCCATGCACACAGAGACTGGAATCGAGCCTGGCCGGGGAATTGAACCCAGACCCTGGAGGTGCAAGGTGACAGTGCTAACCACTACACCACCGCGCCGCCTGTTCCGGAAAATTGAAAACGGAAAATTTTCAACCTTGATGGTATTTAAGCACTAGTGAAACACTGAGGTAAGTGCGTTAGTGTAGCAGGGGATTATATAGAAGAATAATACTTTTTACTCCTGTAACT
Organism: Channallabes apus; assembly: GCA_030522415.1. Classification (NCBI taxonomy): domain Eukaryota; kingdom Metazoa; phylum Chordata; class Actinopteri; order Siluriformes; family Clariidae; genus Channallabes; species Channallabes apus. Next base: position 14,457,960 of record CM060129.1, on the reverse strand, counting down.
GTGTTATGTTATTCTACACAATCAATAGAACTTCATCCCTCGTACAGTTACATTTACATTAGTTACATTTCCCTGGATCCTAATATATTTTTTAAAAAGTCAGAAAAAAAACTCTCAATTGGCACAGTCTGACCTGTTATGACCTGATCTGAATTAATTTTAAACCAGAATGAGAGGGGTGGTGAAAACCGTCAGCAGCATGTAAACACTTTGCTGTTCCTTTCTTGTCAGAATAAATCTGTTCTTTCTGCACATTTTTTACATGAGGTGATGTAACAGGGTCCCAAAGATCAGAAGCTGAACCTAACCTCAAAGTTGGGGCAAAATGCTCCTTGATCATTTTCTGCTATATTTTTGGCAGATGAAACACTTTACAGCAGGAAAAACTACTTTGCAAAAAATTACATTCAGATTAAATGCTTTGAGAATGTAAACACGTATCACATCGGCATCCATGTAGCTTGAAATGGCTAATTAAAATGATTTTAATCGTTTTGAATAAAATATTGTACATGTAAAAGTCGCTACTGTAATTTTTAAAACAGGCAAAGTCTCTTCTTAGGAATTTACCAAAGCATGAGATAAATTTTGATATTTCTGAACATCAGTATTCCTTAAAATTCTCTATAAAAGACATGCTATCTATGTGCGATCTGATATCACCCAAATGAGGATGGGTTCCCTGCTGAGTCTGGTTCCTCTCAAGGTTACTTCCTTGTGTCATCTCAGAGTTTTTTCTTGCTACTGTCGCCCCTGGCTTGCTCAACAGCGACAAATGATAATTATAATAATAGTTTATACAGTACATATTTTCTTTTTTTTTTTTTTTAGAATCTTTTCCCAGGCTTTTTTATTTTATTTTGTAAAGCTGCTTTGAGATAATGACCATTGTTAAAAACAGGAATACCAAATAAAAAAAATAATTAAAAAAAGAATTGAATAGTTGATAAAGCATTCTCTAACCTATTCATTCACTCCCTCTCATGACTGGTGTTTATATAATATTATATATATTATACAGTATTTATCCAGTATTTCCTCACATTATTTTTTTCATGCCTTGAACCACTAGAACACCAAACACATTAACATTGCATATGCATCATAATATTACACAGTTTTCCCCAAAAATGTTTAGTAAATGTGGAAATATTTGCTGGGAAATGTGCTTGTTTAAATTATTACATGCTACACATAAAGTAGTACGCTTTACGCTTTTTATTGTCATTGTGAGCTTATAAAAGGTGAATCATGTGTTTTCCGATCTATCTGTGTGTGTATTGGGGTGACACCCCAGGTGTCTGCTTGTTGCTGATAGTGCTCCTGCATCCTGCCTTATCCATAGGGGGGCACACAACTACATTATAATCCACTTATTTTCCGCCCTGATAAGGAGATTCTCTCCATCTTTCTTGCTGTCTCATTCACCCACTCATCAATCAGGAGTGCCCTCTCCCTCATTCTGTCTTTGTGTGTATGGTAGGGGGTGTCTGGGGAACATGAGGCCCCATGTCACAGATGCTGGGAAAAATCCAAATGTGAGGGTCACATAGAGGCAGACAGCATCGCAGGCCATCAGTTCTAATCAAAGACAAATTGGAGCTAGCATGTCAGGTCCCATAAGAGAGAAATCATACCTGGACCATACTTTTCTTTTTTTCTTTGATTGGTACACCATGAAGGCCCCTTATTTCCATATGCTCCTATTTCATAAGCTACGTATATTTAAAGGATAAAGGAATAGACATGTTCACCAATCACTATCAGAGGTGTCAAGTAACGAAGTACAAATACTTCGTTACCTTACTTAAGTAGAAATTTTGGGTATCTATACTTTACTGGAGTAATAATTTTTCAGGCGACTTTTTACTTCTACTCCTTACATTTTTAAGCAATTATCTGTACTTTCTACTCCTTACATTTTAAAAATAGCCTCGTTACTCTATTTTTATGATCAGAACGCGCACAACGCCCCCACCCCCCGGTCACGTGATAAGCGCGCGCACAACGCACCCCCCCCCCGGTCACGTGATAAGCGCGCGCACAACGCCCCCCCCGGTCACGTGATAAGCGCGCGCACAACGCATCCCCCCCCCCTCTGTCGCATAATCAGAAAGCAAGACCTTAATGCTTTTGTCGCCCCTCACGGTACTTTTACTTTTATACTTTAAGTAGTTTTGAAACCAGTACTTTTAAACTTTTACTTAAGTAAAAAGCTTGGGTTGATACTTCAACTTCTAAAGAAGTAGTTTTTTACCCTAGTATCTATACTTCTACTCAAGTAATGAATGTGAATACTTTTGACACCACTGATCACTATGGACCAGAACTTCAAGTCATTTTCTCTTTAGTGTGGCAAAACAAAATGTCGATATTGAGGTTTAAGGTGGCTTGCTGCAACTATAAATTCATTCAATTGGAAGACAAGAGAAAATCATACACAACCTGCCATTTTTAGTAACTGCTTTATCCTGGTCACAGTCATTGTGGATCTCAGGAGCAAGGCTGGAGATTTCATCTAAAATGGGACACCGGTCCTTCAAAGAGCACCATGCTCACAATGCTAACACATTCACAGATTAAGTTATACCTTACAGCAGCCAGTCAATTAGTGACATGCTTGTGGACTGTGGGAAGAAACCAGATAACTGTGAGGAAACCCACACAAACAGGAACTCAGGATTAATATTGACACTCATACCTAGTAGACCACTTTCCTACTGTAGAGCTGTTCTTAAATAGTCTTATTCAATCTTCTATCACTGGAGCAATGATGAAAAGAGAAAAAGTTGTGGCATTTCACAAATTATTAATTATATGTTTCAAATGTAGACATGCATTAACAGATTAATGTGTTAATGTATGGCCACACATGCATTCATTTATTCATTAATTCATCTTTTGTACGGCTTATCATATACAGGGTCACTGGGGGCATTGAGTGTATTCCAGGAGACTTTGTGCATGAAGCAGTGTAAACACTGTACAGGGTGCCAATCCATCGCAGGGCACACACATAACAAGAAATTTTGGAACGCCAATTAACCTAATCTTCATAACTTTGCACCATGGACAGAAACTTCATGGACATTGACCCAAGGTTAGAATTATACCCACAACCCTGGAAGTGTAAGGTGACAGTGTTAACCACTAAACCACCATGATATCTGTATGTCTACATACTGTACTGTATATACTGTACCATATAATACATAATTTCTGAGCTGCCACTAATAAAGGTGTTTTTCCCTAAGTAAAGCAAACTGTGTCAAACTGTAATAATCACATATAAGATACAGACATGATAATTAAAGATTATTGCAAAACCCACAGGAGTATTCTTTTAAAATGTTTGCTTTGCAAAACAAACATCATGCCATAAATACACATTAGGCGAAGTTTTCAGCTGCTTTTACTTAATTTTATCTGTAATATTTATCTGTACAATTAGCATTATACAACAGTTGGTTCCAACCTAATAATCTAACCAATCTACAAAGGTAAATAGCTTCCAATGCAAGGCTGGATCCCAAATCCCTCTCTAATCAATGATCCAGGGCACTACTACACATGTACTTGATATTGGTGTGTGGAACAAGAGATTGTACAGCCTAGTGCATTAGATTTCCATTCAATGCTGTTTGTGGCTCAAACTCTGATCCAGAATGTTAGCTGATAGTCTAAAATGAAATAAGTGGAAATATAAAGTAATATGTTTCTCAAGTTTTCTTGGCAGAGTGAAATAACTGTAATAACAAATTGTAATTTGTCCGTATTAAATGGTGAATGTGAAACTGTTGTGTAGAACTGTTGTATAAATGCTTTTGCTTAAGACCAAATCATGTCCATGTTGATATTCAGTATAACAGCACTCCTTCTTGTGTGCTATTGCTTAACTAATACTAATAATGATCATATGAATCATAATAATTGTAATAATCGTAATCATCATCATCATCATCTTGAAAGATGCAATAGCAATAAACTGGTAAATAAGTATTTTATGTATTAAATTCTAAACAGTGATATTGATGAAGCATGACTGTTTGTTAGCTCTTCAGTTACAAATTAGATCTACTTCCCTAATTTCCAGTTTCCCCCCAATTTCTTTAATTCAGAAAAACTTAATCCATATAAGCCTTCATCTAATTCACTCCAATGAAAAAGAAACTTTCAATCTTGTGTATCCAAACTTCAGACTTTCAACATACAGTATACAGTATGCAAGAATCATAGGTCAAAAAATAGCAATAGCACTTAATGCACTCTGTCTGCCCCCATCTCTCAGTCTCTCTCACAAACACACACCTACCTGCTATAACGAGACCTCTTCACTGTGAGAACATAATGGCCTTGTGCTTGTAGCTGTGAAAGCTGTCTGAGTTCGGTTGTTGTTAGGAGAGACGGCGGATGTGAATACACTAATGACAGGAAACCTCATGAATTCATGCCAGATAACACACACTCTTCTCTATTACCTCTGGTGTACAGTATCGTCTAGTCCATGGGAGGGGAAATGCAAAGAAAATAATTCCACTCTACTGTATAAAAGACCATGCAAATTTAATTATTTACAGATTGCATTGCTATATTCAAATCTATGCAGTCATATCATCAACAAAAATCATCGCTGTAAAGTTGTTGTTACAGTATATGGTTGTGGTTGTTGGTTGAGTTCATCAGGTGGTGGAAAAATAGCTCTACTTTATTCATACCTACAGCCTTCCAACAAAGGTTTTATAGCTCACATTTCTTCTTCTGTTGTTAGTACAAATGTTCAAGATGGCAATAAAATGGCATGAATGTTTCAGGATTGTGTTAAATAATTGATAGCGCCAGTTTTATTCCAGCCAGTTCACTCACTTCTTGACTGAGTCTCTTGAAGCATCTTTAGAGCTTGGAGAACCCTTCAGAGTGACCCACTCTCGGGCCAATAGCACTTAAGTACGTGCTTAATATTTTAACAGGGTACTGAAGGAGGACTGATGGAAGGGAGTTCAGTACACAGGTGCTCTTGTGTTCGACTAGAGAGGTAGAACAGAGCTCTTGATAAAGCAGCTGATCAGCCACTTGGTTAATCAGAGCTCTTTTAAAGACTGAATGTTCACCAAGATACTAAATTCCATGTCCATCCAGCAGTGAGTTATGAAGCTTGGATTTTGGTCACATTTGTCAGCTATTGTTGCATTTTTTTGTACAGGAAGTATTTTCTCCAATATATAGAAACACATGTATACGTGTTTGAAAACCCACTGAAGTCATAGAAACAGCTGCTAAGGGGTCTGACGAATGTGTAGTGGCTGGGTTTTTTTGTGAAAAGAAAATTCAGTTTCATGGCTGTGATAGTCACAAGGAGCCCTTGAGGCCTTCACAGAACAAAGAATGTAACTTGAAAGGTACTAACTTTAAAGATGTTCCCTGGGAAGATCAAGATGAAACACAAATATCCCTCAGGAGATGAGAAACCAACATGAGACGGAGTGAAGAGAAGATCACTGGGTCCATGAATTGAACAGTAGTGTTATGGTTCTTGTAGCAAAAATTAAAACGTTAACAAATGTATGGTATAACATCTAACAACAAGAGGCAGTATGTTATCTTACGAATATGTTCTTTTTTTTTATTGTAATTACAGTAAATGAGTCACATCCTGCTGGTTCTACATTTCACAGCTGATAGTAGTGTCTTTGGATGTAAACAGTGGACGCAGTGCTGTGTTTTTATGCTCACTAGCTGCTTTAGTTTGGTTAACCTTTTTCATATAATACGGATCAAAGGCCGAAATTCCCAAGAAAGCCGAATGTCAATCAATAAGTCACCCCTGAACATCAAAGCCACATTCTCCCTCGTCTCCATTATCCACTGTTCTAGAACACATGAGACATTCTAGAACACATGAGACATTCTAGAACATCTGGGTCCAAGAGTAGATTCTATTAAACACAATATATTTACATTGAGGTTTATGCGACACTCCTTTTCTGGGGGAAAAAGGAAAATGTCTAGCTTTGTGTACATGTATAAGATATAGTAAAGTGCACTGATATTTCAACTTTCAAACTCACACATATAAAACATCAGAAAAAAGACCCATGCAGAACAATGAGCCTGTTTTGCGCATAATATTTAATATACTGTAAGAAATAATTCTATAAAATAAGAAAACGTTCTTCTCAGATTATCGTATAATCACTGTCCAAATACAGTACATAGATATTACAAATTTACACACACACATAAACATAAGGGCTGTTTAAGTCAAACTGCGACTGAGGCAATGAAATTTCACATGAATAAAAATGTAAAACTGACTGACATTTACACGAGACTTTACACACTACAGTGATGAGAGCCACAGTAAAATGTTTGAATCCTGGGTGATGCTGTAGCCTACCACAGTCAGGGAGCCTAGAAAAAGCTGATTGGCTTGGCTGGGTGACACTCCAGCACACTCACGTCAGTGCTAGATCATGGATGTCTCTAAGCTCCCGCCACCGGAAGGAGCAAATAGCACTTTCTTCTGAGTATGGTACAAGCATTGAGCAAGCAGTTTGAAAAGATGCAGTTGGTTGACAAATGCTTCAGAGGAAATACATGCTAGTGCATACTAGCCCACCCTGATTGGTGAATGTAGCCTTGATGAGGAAGTGTCCTAATGACAGAAGATGATTCAACATGACTGAACATGATTCAAAGGTTTTTTTTGTTTGTTTGTTTTTTAACATTTGAATCGTGCAAACATTATAAAAAACCTTTGAATCATACATTGAATCATGTTCAATCATGTTGTTTGGGCCATTAAAGGAGTTCCTGGGAGGCCAGTGTTTAAGATGTGAAGAAGGCCGTTTTGGCTCTGGTGTATTGAGAAATCTTTTTACCTTTAGAATATCCAGGCATTTGTGAACTGCTGGAATAAGTGAATTAGTGTAGCAGGGTATAATATAGATAAATAAAGGCAGTTTTTACACTTGTAACCTGTGTTCTGTTATTCTGCAACTACTAGTCCCAGTTTTACTTGAATGCCCATTTTATGTATATATTCACTCACATAGGGTGGCACAAGTCACTGTGCCACCCTATGTACTGTATACTCTGAAAGAATAAAGGTAATACTCTCCATCATCTTTATTTGGAATATTTTATCTAATTTATGCATTTATCTAATCAGTCAATAATTATGATGCATGATTTCCATCCTGCACATTCAGCAGAAAACATTGACTGAACATGACTGATAGTATAGCCCTAGGTGTTGTTATTATTAGGCATTATTATTAAAATGATTCTAATTTCGTATCGGATGAGTATCTTTGTCCCGTCCGCTGGATGTTTGGGGGGTAACGGGGCGTATGGAGATCAGAGCTCGAGGGTGTTGATGTACAGCTTGTCGATGAGCAAATTAACTTCTGTCTTCTTCATTATATTATTGCTGACCTGCTAACCCAGAGAACTACACACCAGCTGCCCAACAGGCAGTGCGTATACACACAGACACACACACATACACATACATACACACACACACATTACCCCCACCTTCTGCACACAGATAAACCAGAATGCTCCATGCACAACAGCTGTCAAACAGACAACACCCCTATTACTGCTTTCACACCCCCACAAGAGAGCAAACACTTGTTTAAAAAAGAAACAATTATGGTGCACAGAATGAGAGAGAAAATGGGTGAAAGGAAGAGACAGAGCTGAAGAGAGACTCCTTTCTTTTTTTCTCATTTGGGGGAGAGAGTGAGAGAGAATGATAGGGTTAGTGTGGGAGTGGGAAAAGGGTGACGATTTTATCTGGGTGATTGGCCAGCACTTATAAAGCCTGCAGAGAGTGTGATAAGGAATCTCTCTCTCTCTCTTTCTCTCACTCTCTCACATATCTCTCTCATATATCAAGATGATAATGAAAACTTTTGTTCTTTCTATCTATCTATCTACAGCATTTGTGTGTGTGTGTGTGTGTGTGTGTGTGTGTGTGTGTGTGTGTGTGTGTGTGTGTGTGTGTGTGTGTGTGTGTGTGTGTGTGTGTAATAGAATGCAATGTGTGTCATCCTGACAGTAATATTTTGCAGGCTGTAGGTGTGTGTGGGGTGGTGGGGGGGATTTAGGGGTGTTAAGGGGGGCCCTCACACCCCCTTTGTTTCCAAAAATCCATCTGCTGGGACATGACAAAGAGAGAGAACAAACTGAGAGGGAGAAAGCACTGAGATGTTTGTGTGTGTGTGTGTGTGTGTGTGTGTGTGTGTGTGTGTGTGTGTGTGTGTGTGAGCAAGGAGGTGCTGTTGAGCGCAGGAGTGAGAGAAACGTGGAATACGAAGCAGAATAATTAACCATATTTGTGCTTTGTGTGGACTTTCATATACAAATATTTCATTAAACAACACAAAATCTGTGAGGAGAAGGTTCTAGAGATGATTTGATTAGTGTGTGTGTGTGTGTGTGTGTGTGTGTGTGTGTGTGTGTGTGTGTGTGTGTGTGTGTGTGTGTGAGTGAGAGAGAGAGAGAGAGAGAGAGAGAGAGAGAGATGAGTATTTCTCTTGACTGATTTTTCCAGCTGGTAATGGTCTGGCAGGAGCCCCCTTTCCTTTTGTCTTGCTCTCTATCTCTGTCTCTCACTCCCAGTAATCAGTGTATGTGCCACCATGCACGCACTTGATGTAAAATAAACCACTTCAGACACATGCATGAACCCTGATAGATGGTAATAAATACACCACTTCAGACTAACCTAACACTTAGTGCCTTTCAGTGAACTGACCACCAGATTCAGTGGTAAGAAATGAGTAAAAGGTTAACAAAGAGAGAGAGGGGGGGGGGGATGAGTTGACCACTTGTGGCATAGCAGCCTGTAGGTGTACAAGTAGCTGTTGAATACTGATTTAATTGCCACAAGTCTTATCAAGATCCAGATACAATTAACTCATAGTTAGAAATTGTTTAATCCAAAACCACTTTTAGCAATATGACTTGGAGGCCAGATTTGTTCATACAATATTTAATGGTTGTTGTTTTTTTTGACTAAGCAATTATTCCAATCAGCCATAACATTATGACCACCTGCCTAATATTGCGTACCCCCCCCCCCCCCCCCCCCGCACCTCCTTTTTGCCACCAATTTGTAACATTGATCCACTGTGTTGGACATTTTCTATCACAACCAGCATAAACCTTTTCCTCAGTTTGAACTACAGTAGAGCTTCTATTGGACCGGACTACACAGTAAGACTTGGCCACCCACGTCACTGTTGCTAGTTCACTGGTCTTCCTTCCTTGGATAACTTCTGGTAGGTCCGCTGGTGACCACTGCAGACCAGGAATATCCCACCAGAACTGCAGTTTTGGAGATGTTCTGGCCCAGTCCTCTAGCCATCACACTTTAGTCCATGCCAAAGTGAGTAAATCCTTATTATTGCCCATATTTTCTGCTTCCAACACATCAACTTTAGGGACAAAGGTACATTTTTGCCTAATATATCATATCCACTTCCAGCTTCCACTCAATGAGATATTGAAACTGTAGCTACAGTAAAAAGGGCCAAATGTTGGGTCATAGGTGACCAGGGAAGTCAAGGCTGGCCCATGTAGTCCAATCCACTATTTCAGCTCAAATTAAGAAAAAGGTTAATGCTGGTTCCAGCAGAAAGTTGACAGAACACAAAGGTGATTAGTTGTTGGTGGCAAAAGGGGGAACCTACTGAATATCAAGTGTGTGGCCATAATGTTATGGCTGGTTAGTATATCTTAAGCCTTTATTGGTCAGATAAATATTACTGCACATTGAAATTCTCCCATATTTTCCCATATTCCTGGAAGCTGGAGTCAGAGCACAGGAACAAATAGAGCTAGGGCCTTGCTCAAGGGCCCAACACAAGCTACTTGGTATTCTTCCAATCAGAACCTCAAGCCTTAACACACTGAGTGTATAGTGGCAGATACTACCACTGAGTACTGAGGATCTAAAAATACAAAAATAAAAGCAAGATTGTTGATAGTTATAATAATATTATTTTGTTATGGTGTATTTCAACACATTTTAAAACGACCTTAAGTTCAGCAGATCATAGAAAATATAGTGCTGCTGTAGTCAAAGCTCCTCCTCAATGTTAAATTTATCTCTAAGTCCTTTAAAAGTACTATACTAAGTTTTTTTTTTTTTTTTTTTTTTGGGGGGGGGGGGGGGGGGGGGGGGGGGCATTTTTCTTTCATTATTTTATCTCAATTCTTAAAAAACAGTGTTGTACCAGAGAGGCAACAGTGGAAAGCATCTCAAAAAGCTAAACATTGAGGCAGAATCTACTGGGAATACAAATGAAGATCACATTGGGTTCCACTGGACAGCTGAAAAATGTGTGGGGGGGGGGGGGTTGTCTTTGGATGACCTCTCACATGAAATAAAGAAATTTATACTGTCCACCAGATGTATTTTGTATTTTAACTGAAGCTCCTGTGTTGCATCTGCCTGATAATATGCATTGCTTTTATTTCTGTTTGTGATGGTGGTGGTGATAAGAAGCATGGAATAAGAAAGGGAAGAAGAGCTTATAATTCTTAAAGTTATGTAATAATCATGTCAGTGTTTATAAGTTTTTATTCCCTTCTGGTCCCTATAACAGTTACTCAAAGTCCATGCACTGACAGAAATTGAATAGGCTACACTTGTACCTTCTTCACTTGTAAGCATTCATGCATGGAAAATGTAAAGTAATCTCAAAAATAAATTAGCTGTATGGGTGGAGGACCTGGCAACCCATATTTTCACTTAGAGGAGCTTTTGCATGCCATCCAGAGCAGATATGGCTAAAAGGCCAGTCATTAAGGAGACTTGCCCAATTGTGCCCCATACAATTATCCTCTTTTTTTCTCTCAGGCGCTGTTTCTCTCACAGTTTTAGGACATTAAGGTCAGTCTCTGCCTCTGTTGTCTTCATTGTAACTAGCACACTAGTGTGTGTGTGTGTGTGTGTGTGTGTGTGTGTGTGTGTGTGTGTGTGTGTGTGTGTGTGTGTGTGTGTGTGTGTGTGTAGCCTTAGGCCATTACACTGCTGCAATAAGAATAGCAGGCCAATTACTCAAGCCCAGATGGGCTGCCTTGGTCCTTTGAGACTAGGGCTATCCTGGTATAACCCTGCTATGCACACAAACACACACAAACCTCTCCAGACACACATGTGAACATCCCAGGACGCCCACCTGAGTTCATGCAGAAACAGATCTAAATATCCTATGTTTACAAGGAATTATTTCTACAAAAAGCTCCACGTAACCTTATAATGGAGTGACATTTAATTCTGATATGGTAACTCATGCGGCTGCTACTCACACACTCAGCCACTCATACAAAAGCAAGCGTACTGTATATGAGCATAACTCATACCCTGATTTCCATAGTGACAGTACAGCAATCAAAATGGCTTTGGAATAATTACAGTACAGATCGAACATGCAGTAAAATGCCAGACAGATGCATAAAGCACACAGACATTCAGTTACAAACACAAACACAACCATTTAGCAGTTTTTCACCTTGGAGAGACACAATTTTTTATAAAACTTTGCCAACGTATGAATTACTGTAATGATCTCAAGAAGCAGCTCAGGCTGCCAAATCATTAACGTCTGAAACTGAAAACTGCAAATGGTTTTGGGAAAAATGAGACTATGAAGGTGAGTTTTGTTAAAAGTGGACTGTGTGAATAATCAATATGGGAAGAAGTGTGTTTATTAATCTTTAAATCATATATAAAATTACGTACAGTTTTAGGAGTGGACCTTTTTTTCTGAATGCCAATTATTATGTATCCTTGTTTAATAAATCATGAAGCTAATTCCCAGTTGGATTATTTTCTGCAACAGCGAACTTGTAGCTGACAGCTGCTGAGCCTCTTATTATAAAGCCTAAAATAGTCCACGGTGACAATCTCTCAGCAAACAACAATATTGCCAAAATTAGGTTTCCTGAGATAAGCTAAGTATTCATTTGTCTTACTCGACTGTGCGAATTGGCGCTAAACAATTTCTCTTTTTAATTCAATGGCTTGTGTTTTCTAATTTTGAAACCACAATTCGACTGATTTGTCAGAGTAACTGGATAACAGCCACATGGGAGTGGTGAGCTCTTTTCTCCATGCTTTTCAGCCACCATACGCCTCAAGCGAGAAAGTTCTAAATGAATGATGATAAATTCAAATGCAACTATTAAGCATCGACCCATTAATAACATCATTGCGGAATGATAATACAATTAACGCAAATGGTTAAGAAAGTAATGGAGGATGCAGTCTTCAGGCATCGGACACAAAACCTTTCCATCATAATGCTGCAGCTGGTTTAATGATGGATGAAAGTGAAGAGAAAAAAGTTCGAAAATGAGTGAGATTCAGAGATTCTATGCTGAAATGTCCAAGACAGCAAAACCAAACATGAACATTTCCAGACACACGTCATTGAAACACACCAGACATATGGTACAATTCTAATATTCTACACAATTATTTGCATCCATCCGTGCAATCTGTCCATGCCGCCTTCCCCCCACTCCTTCCTTTTACCAGAACACCTGTTTGATTTCTCACTGACAGATTAGTACGTTCTCTGCCTGACACACTGACAGAGAAAAAAAGGTGACATGCTTTCATAGAATTCCAACCCCAATTAAGCTCATCTTTCCATGTACAGATGGATTAAGTGGAAGTCATCCAAACTGAGTTCAGGAAGGGGAAATATGTATTATTATTATTATTATTATTATTATTATTATTATCTCCTATTTTGAGATTAATTACAATATATTTGGATGAGCTAATAATACTTTTAATTTTGGGTTACTAAACACTTTTTGAACAGTACAGTTCAATATTCAAGGTTTTCAAAATTGATTTAGTAAATTAACATTCTGTAACGAGGTGGCACCAGCATAGCTCTGTGTGTCGACAGTTCAATTCATCTAGGTACCCACAGTCTAAAGGCATACAGTACGTAATGTAGTACACATTAGGTTAAATGGCGTTCCCAAATTGCCCATTGTGTGCGTGTGTGTGTGTGTGTGCCCTGCTATGGATTGGCACCCAGTCCATGGTGTATCCCGCCAAATCGCAAAAGACTGCAACAGCTTCATAAATTAAACCAGCCTGATTTCTCCTATGTGACATAACAAATACTCACTGTATCTGTGAGTAAAAATGTTCATGTTCATGTTCAGTCATGTTTATTTATTAAATCATTTTCTAACTGACTCTCTAATATAAATTTTTTTTCACAAAAAAAAGAAAATTAAAGCATTTAAAGCCATGTAGGAAAATGTAAACACATTAGAGAAATAGTTTAGGGGGAAAAAATTTACACACTTTCCCCTTACTCCAAATGTAGTCAATTAACCGAGACATTTAAAATCTAAAATTTACTTCAGAGCTGTGTGGCTAATGTTGTTCGGAAGTAAGGGAAGCTTATAATTGTTCAAGTGATACCTTTGACTGAGTGATACCTAAAAAACTGAGTGATACACATAAAAACTAAAAAGGCCTGGATTCAAATAATAAACTATATCTAAATTAGAAATGCATTATCATCTAAATTATTAAAAACAAACTTCGGCAATATATTGCGTCTGCTACTACTTAATTAACAATCCACCATGACATTACTTCACAAAACATTAAGCCCAATATTGTATAGATTCCTCATGTGCTGCCTTGAGGAAACTCTACCAACTCAGGCCATGACTCCACAAGACCTGTGGAACCAGGATGTTGGCAAGGAATCCCTTGGGTGCTTGGGTGGGGTCTCCATGGATTGGAGTTGTTTGTCCGGCTCAATCGGATTGGGATCTGGGGAATTTGGATGGCGGTCTGCAGTCTTGGGCCCCATGGTGGGCTGTGGTGCACTGGGTGTTCTAGTACCTTTCTATCATGGACAGAATTTTCATTTTTATAAGTGGTTTGCCCTGCATTGGCTTTTCTGTGGGATTGGACCAGATGAGCTAGGTTTTGGTACCCATACACATGATTGAGGGTACCGTGCCCATAATCCTGTCACCATTTAAATGGTGTATACTTGAAAATCAGTGTTAATTTGATATGTGGTTATGTGGTGTTAAGATTGTGGATGACTGGTGTTTATCTATATTTAAATTTTAACTGTCATGCGGAAACTAAGAAAATAATGGAGGTTCAACCTCTAATAGTATCTCACGATCCAGTTCAGCCTATAGCTTCACATTTAGATTTTCACTGCTTTACAGGTATAGGACAGGAAGAGCTGTATAAACTCATCACCTCGGCTAAATCAACAACGTGCCTGTTAGACCCAATCCCAACCAGATTTTTAAAAGAAGTGATGCTTACGGTTGGAGAGCCACTCCTAAACATTATTAATTCTTCATTACATCTAGGTCACGTCCCTAAACCTTTCAAGTTAGCAGTTATTAAGCCGCTTCTTAAAAAATCTAATTTGGACGCGAATGAAATAAAAAATTACAGACCGATTTCAAACCTCCCGTTCATATCAAAAATACTAGAAAAAGTAGTATCAGCTCAAATTTGCACATTCTTGCAGGATAACAACATCCTTGAAGAATTTCAGTCAGGTTTCAGGCCCCATCATAGCACAGAAACTGCACTAGTTAAGATTACAAATGACTTGTTTTTAGCTTCAGACCAAGGCTGCATCTCATTGCTAGTCCTGCTCGATCTTAGTGCTGCATTCGACACTATAGATCATAATATTCTCATAGATCGCTTACAAAATTATATAGGTATTCAGGGACAGGCACTAAAATGGTTTAGATCTTACCTGTCTGATCGCTACCATTTTGTAGATCTAAATGGAGAACCGTCTGGTATAATGCCAGTGAAATATGGGGTCCCACAAGGGTCAGTTTTAGGACCTCTGTTGTTCTCAATATACATGCTTCCCTTGGGTAACATCATTAGAAGACATGGGATTAGTTTCCATTGTTATGCTGATGATACCCAATTATATATCTCAACTAAACCAGACGAAATACCTAAGTTGTCTAGATTAACTGAGTGTGTCCAGGACATAAAAGATTGGATGACCAATAACTTTCTTTTATTAAATTCAGATAAGACAGAGATATTACTTATTGGCCCAAAAACCAGCACACAACAGCTTTCACAATTCAGCTTGCGCTTAGAAGGATGTACTGTTATTACCAGCTCAGCAGTAAAAGATCTGGGAGTAATATTAGACAGTAACTTGTCTTTTGAAAATCACATTTCAAATATCACAAAAACAGCCTTTTTCCATCTTCGAAATATTGCTAAACTTAGGAACATCTTATCCGTATCTGATGCAGAAAAACTAGTTCATGCATTCATGACCTCCAGACTGGACTATTGTAATGCATTACTAGGTGGTTGTCCTGCATCCTCAATAAACAAGCTTCAGTTAATCCAAAATGCAGCTGCCAGGGTTCTCACTAGATCCAGAAAATATGATCATATAACCCCAATATTATCATCCCTGCACTGGCTACCTGTTCAGTTTAGAATAAATTACAAAATAGTATTACTTACATACAAGGCTTTAAATGGTTTAGCTCCCACATACCTAACCAGTCTTCTGATACGCTACAATCCACCACGCGCCTTAAGATCACAAAACTCCGGACTTCTGGTAGTTCCCAGAATTTAAAAATCTACAAAAGGGGGTAGGGCTTTTTCATATTTAGCTCCAAAGCTTTGGAATAGCCTTCCAGACAGTGTTCGGGGAGCAGACACGGTTTCTCAGTTCAAAAGTAGACTCAAGACGCATCTTTTTAATCTGGCATACACATAACTCATCCCAGTACTCATACTCCAGTACACCTATACCGAATGGCAACTACGCTAATTCTCCCCATCTGTTCTGTATTTCTCTACCCATCCCGAGGCATCGGGAGATTTTGCCAGCTTCAGTAGACAAAGGCTGACCCTGCGAGGTTCCTGAGGCATCCAGAGAAGGACCAGCTCCAACTGGATTCAGCTTTATGATGGTTGGAGCTACACATGCTGCTCCTGTGCTTCCAGTGATCCAGACCTCATCTGCCCTCTACACCTACTGACTCGTCCCTATGCTGAACTGGTCTTCATGACAATTTAAATAATTTCTGTCATATTGAATTTTCACCTGCACAACACACAAGATGTTATATCATTTCTATCTGTTATCGCCCAAATGAGGATGGGTTCCCTGTTGAGTCTGGTTCCTCTCAAGGTTTCTTCCTAATGCCATCTCAGGGAGTTTTTCCTTGCCACCGTCGCCGTCACCCTTGGCTTGCTCATCAGAGAAATTTCATTCATTCGTCTCATTATTATCTGCACATTTTTCTCACACATCCACACTTCCAATTATTTTCTTTTCTATAATTATTATTATTATTTGTTTTTATTTATTTATTTTCTATTATAATTTTATTTATTTATTTATTACTTTATATATAATTATTCTATATATATATATATATATATATATATATAATATATAATTTTTTTTTTTTTTTTTTTTTGTTAAATTTCTTTAATTTTTGTGAAGCTGCTTTGAGACAATGACCATTGTTAAAAGCGCTATATAAATAAAATTGAATGAATGAATGAAACAACATGGGCGTTTTATCAGCCAATAAAAAGTTAATAACATTTCTTTCCATTTACTATGGGAGGTAATGATTCAAGGGAAAATCTCTCACGTGTCAGGTCTAAGACTCCAACTAATGTTTTTTTAATTGATTAATCTACAGGGTGGGTGAAAGATAACTAGGCATTTAAGATGTCTACTGTATATTTCTAATACAAATTAATTGAAACAAATTGTACTTTTACTTTATTACATAGGAAAGTAATTGTTTTTATTTAAGCACCAGTGGCATTAACCAGTTTTCTCAAATGGTTGGGGATGTTCTGAAGGAAGTCATTTTGGATATTGATGAGAACCTCTTGCATCCAAGCCTCCAATTCCTCCAGTATGTTAGGTTTTGTCCTATACACCCCATCCTTTGCGTAGTCCCACACGAAAAAGTCACATGGAGTGAGATCTGGACTTCTTGGAAGCCATTCATGAGGTCTGTGTCATTGCTTCCAATGCCATGAAAAATGCTGGTCTAACCATGCAAGCACAGTAAGAGCAAAATGGGATGGTGCACCATCCAAAATAAGGACACCAATGTTCTATAGACATTAGAAATTGCCTAGTTAATTTTCACCCACTCTGTCTTAACTACATTAACTACTTAACTACTTAACTACTGTATTTTTTCAGATTAGTCATTTAATCTGATGATTAGCCTATAAAACAATTTCTGGTTAGTTGATTAATCCTTTGGTTAACCTGCCAATAAATAATAACCATAATTTCAACCATTAATATTTTAGTCTTTTATTCAACCTTTTTTTTTCTTCAGAAAAATTCTTTGTTGCTAATATCAACTGTATTTCTGTCGAAAGCATTTACATGAACTCAATGAATGAGAAACTTTCAAACTTTATCTCTTACCCAATGATGCAATTCATTACAAAAGTTGAGATTAGGAGAGGTGTTTGTTGTGACGTGGGCATTGTCAATCAGACAGACAGACCTTCACTCGTAGCACGCTGAGTGGGTGTCTTTCTGTGTTGATTGTAGCTGAAAAGCAATTGTTAAATTCATAACAAGTAATAAAATTAATGTTGACTCACATATACTGTCTGTTTCCATCCATTCTTGCCAACGATTGGTGTAAAAATGCTGTTTACTATGCTATACTGCCCTGAATGTGTTGAGTATTATTTACTTCAGTATCTAGTGCCAACTGTAAACCAGAAATGCAACCGGAATCTATTCTTTAGCTACAAAAGGTTGCTTACCCTGACTTAGTTGTTGTTAAGTTTTATAAGTCTATGTGCTGGACAATGGTAGGGAATGGTCGGGATAGGGAATCTTCCATTGAGTTCTTGTCTGAAACATAACAGATAATAACACAGTGACTACTCCACGACACTGACATCAACCAACAATCAGATTAAACTCACTGTAATACTGTGTACTACTATAGTAATTAGATCTCTAGAAATACCACACTTCTGACAATCAGGTTTCAGCATTTCAGGATAAAGTCTCAATTTCACCATGTGTTGTCATAATTAAGGGTGAATATAAACAGCCGCTATAGATTTAAATGTCAACCGTGCTGATATACTGGCTAAAAATTAAGATGTTGTGAACCCAACAACTGGAAGCAGCTATAAAGATTCAGCTCAGAATGATATACATTCACAGTCTACAGTACACCTACTGTACATCTACTGGTTGTCTCTCCTGGTTGGTCATATAGAATATTTTGTTGTGCAGTTTCACAGACAGGCTGTGTAACAGGTGTTTATTAATCTAGACCTCACAGGATGTCATGCCCATGCCAGCCTTGAAGGAGCACTCAGGCAGAAGGCCAGTATGGTAGAAAAACAGTGTCTGGCGCTTCGCTTCCCCCACTAGTCAGGATGCTCTTTTGTCACCAATAGCAACCATGTGCTACTTCACTAATGTACATTAATATAATGTAAAACTAAGAATACAAAAAGTAATTAGTTCTATTGTAAGGAGATCACAAGCTCAAATGCACCATGGCAGGAGTAAAATGGGGGAAATTAGCCATGGGTGTGAGGGATGGCATTACTCTCCAAAGGTGTTCATTGTGATGCAGCATGAATAGCAGTTCATAAAACTGCAGAGCTTGGCTTCACCTTACCCATTGGATAACAGTTGGTGATAGAGAAAAGCTGACAGGTAGGAATTAACAGTTTGCCAAAAAAAAAAATAGGTGGAAGGGGAGCTAAGAGGTTGAATGCTCATAGGATTTTATGTGACACCATAAATGTTGAATTTATCAAAACTGTGAAGCAAAATTAGTTTCTATTGCTAATGGTTCATCTCAAGATAGACAGTCATCATACGGTACATAGCAATATCCCTGCACAACAAACCAGCCTGAAAACTATTGTCGATATCTAGATAGCCCTGCTGTTGTGTCTTTGTGCATGTACTGTAAGTGTGCAATGCAGTCTCTGAGAGGAAGCTTTTTGCTCCTAGCATTTTTCAATTTTTCAGCTGTGTGGCTGTTGTGCATCAGTTGGTTTGAATGGGGTACTGGCTACATTATTTATACAACCCAAAGGACCAAAGACTTCCAAGCTTCCAGACTTAACACGCAACCACTTTCTCTCACTTCAGCAATGGATGGCTTTAATCCAAACCTCACTGTTCTCTGAGAAATAGTATTGACCTGTGTGAATATGTTCACTCACAATGGCACCCAAAACTGCTGATTGCATTCATTTGTAGAACAATTGTCACAAGTCCCAGTTTGCTAAAATATAATCACACATTAAATTAAATTGCAGTTAATGCATTTTTAAAGTAATGATTTTTTTTTATTTGACCCTAGAAGTAAAAGAGGCAAGTATATGATTATTTAATATCATATATACATAGATCAGCCATAACATTGACACAACATGACATTAATGTACAGTATTAACATTTGTTAATAATTATATACCAGTGAATTGGTGACAGGATCATACGCACCCAAGACTCACCCATACTTCTGGGGACCAATGTCTAGTCCATCTCGTCCAATCCCACACAGTAGCCAATGCAGCACAACTCACATCCCAATCCAATTGAGCACACAAGGGATGTTCTGAACAAACAAGTCTGATCCACAGAGGCCTCACCCAGCAGCACACATGACCCAAAGGGTCTGCTGAAAATGTCCAAGTACCAGATACCACAGCACACCCCCAGAGGTCTTTTGGAGTCATGATTGAGGGCCCAAAGCTGCGTAGGCCACACAAGGGGAACAAACAGAAGGAAGCAGATTACCTAAAGAAAACCCATTAAGCATCAGGAGAACATACAGAATACACAGAAGGCAACAACTAAACCCCTAAACCCTAGATATGTGCAAACCACTAATCCACTAATATACTGTATATAGCTTCATAGGTTGTTGTTTTCCTGAGAATAGCATGGGAACTGTGGGCTGTTTAAGACCCTGATTTGTGCTTATTCAATTAAATTCAATTGTAACAGATAGACTCTAATTGCATTCAAAACACATCTCGAAGAGACAATGGGATGGGATTAATTTGACACAATTTTGTAATTAAGAGATTTCATTATTCATGATTTGTATTTCTTTTTTAAATACAAAAACAAAAAGATAAAAACCAAGGAGGACATCATTACTGTAGCTTGTACAAACAAAACAGCCCTATCAGAGAGAGCCGAAACTTTAAGAATGCCCAAATCAAATAATTACATGTGCATATACTTCATAGTATTAGGCAGAAGCACTTTATCCAGAATACCTTACATAAGTGCTTTGAATTCGCTATGAAAAAAAAGATATTGGTTCCACTAGTTTACTGACCATCAGTAAGTCTAAAATACTGGTGGGAGCGGTTTGTTAGGTAGTTTGTTAGAATACAAGGAAGGCTCCTTGTAGCCTAAGAAATGGTGGGACCAGACAAGCAGTGCTAGAGGATTAAAAGAATGTGGTGCAGTGAAGACTGTGATAAATTCTTTGAGGTAGTTTCTTTCTTTGTAGGCATACATTAGTGTTTTAAATCTGATAGAGGCAGCTACAGGAAGCCAATGAAGAAGGGGGTGGGCAAAGTAATGGTGGTGTGAGAGACATTAGGAAGACTGAAAACAAGTCATGCATTCTGGATAAGTTGCAGAGGTCAAATGGCAAACAAAGGCAGACCTGCCAGGAGCAAGCTGCAGACTTTCTGTCTTGAAATGACCAGGGACTGAAGAAGCACCTGCAGCCAGTAAATCTGCTATACAGTGGGGCAAACAAAGTATTCAGTCAGCCACCAATAGTGCAAGTTCTCTCACTTAAAAAGATGAGAGAGGCCTGTAATTTTCATCCAGAAAATCACACTGTAGGATTTTTAATGAATAAATTGGTAAAATAAGTAAAATTTCCTCAGTAAAATAAGTATTTGCTCATTTACAAACAAGCAAGATTTATGGCAATCACAGAACTTCTTTAAGAGGCTCCTCTGTCCTCCACTCGTTACCTGTATTAATGGCATCTGTTTGAACTCGTTATCAGTATAAAAGACACCTGTCCACAACCTCAAACAGTCACACTCCAAACTCCACCATGGCCAAGACCAAAGAGCTGTCACAGGTCACCAGAAACAAAATTGCAGACCTGCACCAGGCTGCGAAGACTGAATCTGCAATAGGTAAGCAGCTTGGTGTGAAAAAATCAACTGTGGGAGCAATTATTAGAAAATGGAAGACATACAAGATCACTGATAATCTCCCTCGATCTGGGGCTCCACGCAAGATCTCACCCTGTGGGGTCAAAATGATCACAAAAACTGTGAGCAAAAATCCCTAGTGAATGACCTGCAGAGAGCTAGGACCAAATAACAAAGGCTACCATCAGTAACAACCTGCGCTGCCAGGGACTCAAATCCTGCAGTGCCAGATGTATCCCCCTGCTTAAGCCAGCACATGTCCAGGCCCATCTGACATTTGCTAGAGAGCATTTGGATGATCCAGAAGAGGATTGTGAGAATGTCATATGGTCAGATAAAACCAAAATAGAACTTTTGGTAAAAACTCAACTTGTCGTGTTTGGAGGAGAAAGAATGCTGAGTTGCATCCAAAGAACACCATACTCACTGTGAAGCATGGGGGTGGAAACAGCATGCTTTGGGGCTGTTTTTCTGCAAAGGGACCAGGACGACTGATCCGTGTAAAGGAAATGGGGCCATGTATCGTGAGATTTTGAGTGAGAACCTCCTTCCATTAGCAAGGGCATTGAAGATGAAACGTGGCTGGGTCTTTCAGCATGACAATGATCCCAAACACACCACCCGGGCAACAAAGGAGTGGCTTCATAGGAAGCATTTCAAGGTCCTGGAGTGGCCTAGCCAGTCTCCAGATCTCAACCCCATAGAAAATCTTTGGAGGGAGTTGAAAGTCTGTGTTGCCCAGTGACAGCCCCAAAACATCACTGCTGTAGAGGAGATCTGCATGGAGGAACGGGTCAAAATACCAGCAACAGTGTGTGAAAACCTTGTGAAGACTTACAGAAAATGTTTGACCTCTGTCATTGCCAACAAAGGGGATATAACAAAGTATTGAGATAAAACTTTGTTATTGACCAAATACTTATTTTCCACCATAATTTGCAAATAAATAATTATTATATTGTTTATGCTATAAACAATATCCTATCTTATTTTGTCTCTCATAGTTGGGGTATAACTATGATGAAAATTACAGGCCTCTCTCATCTTTCTAAGTGGGAGAACTTGCACAATTGGTGGCTGACTAAATACTTTTTTGCCCCACTGTACATATACAGTAATATTATATAAAGTAAAAAAAGGAAAGGGGGATGCATTGGTGAGTTCAACAACACCAAAAGTCTTGGAAGACCACAGATGGCAACTAAATTGGATCAACACACAATTGTTCTTTTGCTGAAGCAAAAAAATCACAACATCTAGCCATCACAAACATCATCTAATATTCATAATGATGTTAGGTCGCCCTATCATCTTCTAACCTAAAGCTATTTCCTTAACAGTTAATGTAGCATTTTTTTGTTAAACTTTAAATTTAAATCCATTGTGGTGTATAAAAACTAAAATATGAAAGATTGTCACTGTCCAAATGCTTATAGACCTTATTACATAAACCCAACAGACAGTAAAGGTGACTCTGAGCATGATATAAAGCTTGTAGGGTGCGCCCGCCTCTAAAAGTCATGCCGATCATAATGATGCACTGTGTTCATCTGGTTCTGGTCCAAATGGACCTTCTCCATTCAATGATTATTGAAAATCATCCAGTGTCCCTTCCAAATGCCCAGCTCTGGGAATAAATTAGGAAACACAAGAGAAGAGACACAGGGATGAAAAGGGATGACAGAAAAATGGAGGCCCTTCTTGGCTTCCTGTCACCATTTTGAGCTGAGTGGATTGATTTCTGTAAAGGGCAGAATGTATGTATGGTCACTACAGAAAGCAACAAATGAGGTCCACAAAATGAGTTTATATATAATGGCAGATTAGCACCAAAAAAAAAAAAAAGGGATATTTGAAATTAGTAGGAAGCAAAATATAGCATCTTACCTTAAATGTGTTGCATTGAAACAAACAGAAAAGATCTTAAAGTTATCAAATATTACCCAGATCGTGCTCATGTGTATTGCTTACATCCTGAGAATAAAGAAACCCTAGATGTTGTATTACCCACTCTAGCTAGAAGTGATGGAAATGTTTGCTCTATATGATGAATCAAAGTAGTCAATATAGCTGTAAGAGTCAACACTTTAACTCCCAAATTGTTTTTTAAACTGACAACATTGTTGGCCTATCAGTCATTTAAAATGTTCAATAAAACCTTACCCTACACTAATCAGCCACTACATTAAAACACCAGCTTAATAATGTGTATGTTCATTGTACTGACAATAAAACTCTAACTCTGAGGGCTCCACAAGACGTCTGAAGGTGTGCTGTGGTATCTGGCACCAATATTAGCAACAGTCTTTTAAGTCCTGTAAATTGCAAGGTAGGGCCTCCATAGCGTTTACTTGTTTGGCCAGCACATCCCACTGATGCTTAATCAGATAGAGATCTTGGGAATCTAAAGGTCAAATTAACATCTTGAACTCTTTGGCATGTTCCTTAAACCATCCTGATGAATTTTTGCAGTGTGGCAGAGTACATTATCCTGCCTTTATTGAATACCGGCACAATGAAGGGATATACTTGGTCTGCGCCATTTTTAGGTAGGTAGTGCATGTCAAAGTTAACTCAACATAAACGTCAGGACCCAAGTTTTTTTTTTTAGCAGAACATTGCCCATAGCATTACACTGCCTCTGCCGGCTTGACTAATTCTCATTATGCACTCTAGTGCCATCTCTTCCCCAAGTAAGCCATCCAGAAGATATATATATAATAATAATAATAATAATAATAATAATAATAATAATAATAATAACAGTATTCAGGACAACATCTACCATTTCTCCATCGTCCAGGTTCTGGTGTTCGCCACATGGTAGTTTACAGGGGTCACCGTGGGCACTCTAATAGCACTGCGGCTACACAGAGCTATATACTGAGCAAGCTGAGATGCACTGTGTGTTCTAACACTGTGCTATACTAACTAGCATTAACTTTGTCAGGCATTTGAGCTTCATGACTCTTTTGTGTCTTCATTCCCAACATGATTCAATACGTGGGGACCCATGACTGTGTTGCCACTTAAACAGTTGTCATTTTTTGGACCATTTTGGAAGATTCATGTCTATTCATCAATGAACTACAGGTGAAAATAATAAAATGCACCGTAACATTCTTCCTCTAAATTGTTATTTTGTACCAAACAACTCAGACTATCATAAGATTCACTTGGTGGATTTCAGTCACAGTTGCATGATAGGCGATTAAGAGCATTCAAGAATCCTGAAATTTGTCATGCTTCTGTAACTATAACAAGGATCATGCATTTCTGCATATATTGCCAAAGATATCAAACAACAGCATAATCTCAAGTGTGACTGCTTTATATCTACAAACACCATTTAATATCATAAGTTTATGATTTGTATCTTCATTTAACCAGTTATTTCATTTAACCAGTTATTTCTGCCAACATATTCTTCCATGGTGGAATGAACTAACTGCGACAGGCAGAGCTGGTGACCGACAGTTAGTGTAATAAACAGGGGTGAAAGTAGTTTTAAATTATTACCATTTACATGAAATTTACATTTGGCGGACACTCTTATCCAGAGCGACTTACATTTTTATCTCATTACACATCTGAGCACTTGAGGGTTAAGGGCCCAACAGTGGCAACTTGGTGGTCGTGGGGTTTGAACCTGGGATCTTCTGAACCGCAGTCCAATGCCTTAACCACTGAGCTACCCCTGTCCCTACCATCAGTATGTAGTCAAAAGGTCATAAAAATAAAACATGAAAGTGGTGGACAATCCTGACAATCTTCTAAGTTTCTGTTTATATTTTCACTTAGTCCATTTCAGAATATCAGCTCTGTTAACAAGATCTGGAGTTGAATCCTAAATAAATGGAGTTAAACGGAAAGCTAGGGCGTGCAATAGGGCGTGCATTCCAATGTCAAATAGACAAAGTAGTGCCCTTGATTGCAGTGATTTGAAATTCAACCTTGTGATAGCTTAGCTGTAAATAAAAGAACACAGATGATTTAAAGGCATTTCAGAACACCTTAGAAGCAATTATTAATGAGTTTTTATTATTTTTGTTATTGTTGTTGTTGTTGTTGTTGTTTTAATATGACATTGTGTTACCAGGTGGGTTTTCTTTTGCTATCAGGTGCTTCTGTAACTGGTTTTAAATATGGTTTTTGGTAGACAGTTACTCTTTCCTCAGTATGACGGACCAACCAGACCTAATTTTACCGGTGGTAGGACCGACAGTTAGTGTAATGAACAGTTATTAGTTATAGTTATACATATAGTTAAACATCCCAGTAGAGTTACAGTACCATCCATTATCACCACTCATGGAATACCTCTCATCAAATTAGATTGCTCATTTGGAACTGTTAGTTGTATAATAATGATATAAAGTCACAATATATAAGCTTTGTATAGAAAAATATTTTTACATCAACATTGTCATCCCAAATTCGTCGAATAATACCAATTGTAATGCTAGTCACATCAACATCCAATTGCAAAAGTAACTTTATTGACCTTCATATGTATTATCATATATTAAGATCATTTGCCAAGAACAGGAGTCTGAAGTTTAAAGCTAAATACTATAAAAACAGCAATAATTTCTGTAATAATGTAATATATTTGATGCATTTAACTATAATTAAAAACTGTTTTATCTTATTAGCTCTCTTGAAGGTGAAAATTGTTTAAAAAAGCAATGGCATGGGCATGAGTATGGGAAACTATAATTTTCCTGTCAACAGTTGGTGAATATTGTTATACAGTATATTCTGTTTTGTCCAATTTTCTATCATTCCTAGTTATCTAATTGTCTTTATGTTGTCAAAGAAAACTGCACAGTCTACAAGCACCGAGCCATAAGCCCACACACAACAGAGAAATCTGCTGCACTTATGACACACTATGACAGTAAACTCGCAGTAGACTTCTTTGAAAGGAAAACTGAACAAAAGGCATCTGTACAGTGATGGCAATGCAAACTAACTTCAGTTCCTGCTCATAATTCAGGTCAGACACACCCCCGGCCTGCTAAATGTGTCTAAGTGAGATGAAATTGATGAGAAAAGTATGCTGGTCAGCAGAAAGTGAATGGGGTTATGCTACACTAATTCACTTCCCTAACGCTTCTCTAATGTAGCATTCTCCAGATGTGCATGTCCTCAAGGTTGTCGCTACCTGCTAATAAAGCATGATTAGCATTCAGGCTGCTTCAGGCAAATGGCTAAGGAGGAATTTTTTTATGCTAGCGGAAGCATGCTTGCACAGTTAGGGTGCGCATTATAAAAAGTGCACTGATGTGATTACAGACTAGAAAAAAAGGTTAGACTTGCAACACTGCAAAGCACAAGTGCTTCTTTGATGATAAGCTTTCTTTGTGGAGGTTAGGTATTCTAGCTTGCTTAATGTTCATGCACAAAATAGCTGCATCACCAAACACACTCCCAAAACAAAATCTGCAAGGACTTATTCAGCCATCACCTTTGCAGTGTACCATATTATAATCTTTTAGAAAAAGGCATGAAATATGACCATCCAGCTGCTCACTTCCTCTGTTTCTCCATCACAATTCCTCCATCCTGTCTCTAATCGCCCTCACTGGGAACACAGTTAAGCACAGACAGAAGACTGATGGTCTGTTCTATTTGTCTCACACACACACACATACTTACACAGACATGAACTCAACACACACACGTAGGTCAGCAGGCTTCTGGCTACTTAAGGGACTAATTATGGAATGTGCCACACAACCATAATGGAAGTAATATGTTTTATTTAAGTACTGCAGTGCAAGCAGTAGGAAACAAGCTCTTACAGGTCCTGTACTCCCTGATGATGTGGGTTAAAGTTCACGCAACCTCTGACAAGATATAACATTAGATCATTACTCATCTCTGTTTTTTTATTCTGTAATCTTAAAGCACTGCACTTCATGAAGTTTGTCTTTAAAGTCGGTTTCTTCCATTCAGATAAAAAATTATAATAATAATAATAAAAGATTAGCAATAAAACATCCACAGAAAATATAAAAAAGGTATTGCAGTACCTTAATAGGAAAGGTATTTCATGCTGGGATATTTAGCAGCAAGGACACCTAGTATTTTAGTTCACTCTTTAGAACAGCTGTTCAGTGACAAGTTGATCTTTGTGTCTTCCGATGTTGTAGCAGTAAATTAATTTTAATCCCTGATGTTTCTATTAATTATTTTTTAATAATTAGGGGGGGGGGGGTGGCAGTATGAAAAATTTGGAGTTTGCATTTTCTCCCCATGCTTGGCCGGTTTCCTCCGGGTACTCCGGTTTCCTCCTACAGTTCAAAGATATGCAGATTAGGCTAATTAGCATGCCAAAATTGCCCGTATGAGCGTATGAGTGTGTACTCTGCCTTGTGCCCTGGGATAGGCTCCAGGCCCCCTGCAGTCCTGTATCAGGCTTTGACATTAACTTTTTTGCTCACTGACCAATGTGGCTAGTGGATTTCAGTCTTTAGCCATTCAGTCTTTTTATTAGCCACAATTTTGTTACCAGAAAATCGCAGTTTTTTCTTCACCATAATACGTTAATATTTGTTATATCTAGATTTACTTATTTTTATTTTTACTGATTTACTTAGATTTACTTTACTTAAATAACAGCATACACTGTATCACTATAGTAGTCGTCAAGTATTCAGTACTGTTAAGATTGCTCCCAATATAAAAACATGCAAACATGAACAGTATATTCTGCTTATTGAACTTACCACATGAAATTGAAAAATAACAGATTCAGTACAACTGAACTCATTCTGATATTAAAAATACAGCAACTCAGAACATATACAGTGGTGTGAAAAACTATTTGCCCCCCTCCTGATTTCTTATTCTTTTGCATGTTTGTCACACAAAATGTTTCTGATCATCAAACACATTTAACTATTAGTCAAAGATAACACAAGTAAACACAAAATGCAGTTTTTAAATGAGGGGTTTTATTATTTAGGGAGAAAAAAAATCCAAACCTACATGACCCCGTGTGAAAAAGTAATTGCCCCCTGAACCTAATAACTGGTTGGGCCACCCTTAGCAGCAATAACTGCAATCAAGCGTTTGCGATAACTTGCAACGAGTCTTTTACAGCGCTCTGGAGGAATTTTGGCCCACTCATCTTTTCAGAATTGTTGTAATTCAGCTTTATTTGAGGGTTTTCTAGCATGAACCGCCTTTTTAAGGTCATGCCACAACATCTCAATAGGATTCAGGTCAGGACTTTGACTAGGCCACTCCAAAGTCTTCATTTTGTTTTTCTTCAGCCATTCAGAGGTGGATTTGCTGGTGTGTTTTGGGTCATTGTCCTGCTGCAGCACCCAAGATCGCTTCAGCTTGAGTTGACGAACAGATGGCCGGACATTCTCCTTCAGGATTTTTGGTAGACAGTAGAATTCATGGTTCCATCTATCACAGCAAGCCTTCCAGGTCCTGAAGCAGCAAAACAACCCCAGACCATCACACTACCACCACCATATTTTACTGTTGGTATGATGTTCTTTTTCTGAAATGCTGTGTTACTTTTACACCAGATGTAACGGGACACGCACCTTCCAAAAAGTTCAACTTTTGTCTCGTCGGTCCACAAGGTATTTTCCCAAAACTCTTGGCAATCATTGAGATGTTTTTTAGCAAAATTGAGATGAGCCTTAATGTTCTTTTTGCTTAAAAGTTGTTTGCGCCTTGGAAATCTGCCATGCAGGCCGTTTTTGCCCAGTCTCTTTCTTATGGTGGAGTCGTGAACACTGACCTTAATTGAGGCAAGTGAGGCCTGCAGTTCTTTAGATGTTGTCCTGGGGTCTTTTGTGGCCTCTCGGATGAGTTGTCTCTGCGCTCTTGGGGTAATTTTGGTCGGCCGGCCACTCCTGGGAAGGTTCACCACTGTTCCATGTTTTTGCCATTTGTGGATAATGGCTCTCACTGTGGTTCGCTGGAGTCCCAAAGCTTTAGAAATGGCTTTATAACCTTTACCAGACTGATAGATCTCAATTACTTTTGTTCTCATTTGTTCCTGAATTTCTTTGGATCTTGGCATGATGTCTAGCTTTTGAGGTGCTTTTGGTCTACTTCTCTGTGTCAGGTAGCTCCTATTTAAGTGATTTCTTGATTGAAACAGGTGTGGCAGTAATCAGGCCTGGGGGTGACTACAGAAATTGAACTCAGGTGTGATAAACCACAGTTAAGTTATTTTTTAACAAGGGGGGCAATCACTTTTTCACACAGGGCCATGTAGATTTGGAGTTTTTTTTCTCCCTTAATAACGTAAACCTTCATTTAAAAACTGCATTTTGTGTTCAATTATGGTATCTTTGACTAATAGTTAACGGTTTTTGATGAGCAGAAACATTTAAGTGTGACAAACATGCAAAAGAATAAGAAATCAGGAAGGGGGCAAATAGTTTTTCACACCACTGTATAATTTTGATATAATGTATTATTATATCAGAATTCTGAGTTAAGACAATGGACTCTGGTCTATCTTGTTGTGTTGAATCTTTATAGTGTAAGGTAATTCAATCAATTGATGAATTTTATATCATTCAACATGAAATCTAAATAGATTTTAATAGTGATTACTTTTTTATATAATCAGTAAATAACCTATGGGGCAAACATTCTCATACTGTTGAGAAGCAATAGCCCTTTAAGGAAATGATACACACACATCAAACAGGAAGTAAAAGTGTGTGTGTGTGTGTGTGTGTGTGTGTGTGTGTGTGTGTGTGTGTGTGTGTGTGTGTGTGTTTGTGTGCGCGCGCGCAATGCATGTGTGAACCTGTGTAGAGAGAGGCATTAAATGTCCTCATTACATTCATGTGCGTTTTATGTGCGTAATATTACGTTGCAATGTGTTTATTAGATGCCTTTAGAGAAAACTACAACAAAAATATATTGTCATACCAAAGAATAAACTACCCGCCAAAGTGGCTAGTGAGACTAAAGGTGGGCGGGTGCCAATGTCAAGCCCTGCCCTGTATACAGGATAAAGCTGTACAGATGATTAGGTAAAGTCAACTCGGAGGGAAAATTATAGCCAATATTGATGTCCCTTACTAAACACTTGGCAGCCATCAACAAGCTTCTGGCAGCATCCTGGTTGGGCATTTGACCATTTTTCTTAGGAGAATTAATAGTGTGTAGCCCTTAAATCTCAGAGCATTTAGCCATTTTTTGTTTTGCTGCTTTTTAATAAGCATACAGTATATAGGGCTCAGGATTGTACAGTACAGAGTGACATTCTTTTTTTCAGCAAGAAAATATTTTTAAAAAAATAGAAGCAAAGAAATAGCACTGTTACACATGATCACATGTTTTTATGGTTGTTTTTCAGTTGTTTCTATGTCCAAGAAATAATGATAATATGCTAATTTTGAGAGTTCTACATTTTGCAATGTCATTCATATATTCTGGTAGTGGTAAAATTTACCTGATATAAGAGCAATGATAACCTTTATTTTACCTGGCATATCGAAAACCCAAATATTCAGCTTGATGTCTGAAGCCTCCCTGTTAACACACACCTATAAGGCTTCCATATAAGCACTTTTTTTCCCATCATAATTGACCTATGTTGTGCTGCCGGCATATAAAGTATCTGTGCCGCATGGTTGAATACATTTTAAAAAATAAATTTTTAGCACTGGTCTCACTTTTAAGCATAGTCCACAACTTCTTAATAGGTTCAAGGCACTAAATGCTTAACATTAGTCAGTTTCATCCATTCCACAATAAGCTTTCAGGTGTGTTTGATGTCATTGTCTTGTTGGAACACTCACTTTGGTCAAAGTTTCAAACATTTAGGTGAGTTGAGTATTTGCTGATGACCTCTCAGTCTTCCTTCCTCATTATTCCATTCAATGCACTATTTCCACTGACAGCAAAACAGCGCCAGAGCATGGGGAAGATTACTCTTCCAAACATTCCTGTAGTCAAACTATCCTCCAGAAGACTTTTTCCTCATCTGCATGGTCACCTGCAAACATTTGAAGGTGTTCCTTTTGGAGCAGGTGCTTCTTTCCTGGATGGGAGCCTTT
Source organism: Channallabes apus (assembly GCA_030522415.1). Classification (NCBI taxonomy): domain Eukaryota; kingdom Metazoa; phylum Chordata; class Actinopteri; order Siluriformes; family Clariidae; genus Channallabes; species Channallabes apus. The sequence continues at coordinate 14,426,658 of CM060129.1, read as the reverse complement.
CTGTCAATGGCAATTTAAACATGCTTGTCTGCAGACAGTGAGACTGGTGTTCAACTGGTTACATCTCCCACTTGTACTTGCATACCTTAATTGGAATTATCTTATCATGGAATCTACAGGTTAAAAATTTATTTTAAAAAAACATAACTTTTGTAAGCTCCTTGAACTTTCACACTGTACTGTGTGTTGGTCAATCTAGTGAGTGCTGTCAAACAAAGCAAATTTTATGTTGGCACAGAGACACCAGCTGCTGTCAATCACAAACAGAAAGTTTTGGTCTTGGCCAATAAATACAATAGTTAATTTCTTTACTGCATTAATAGTCTAACTTACAAGCTAATTGTAGATCTCATGGCCACTGTGTGTCTTCTTGCCAGAGATAAGTATGATAATAGGTTAATGTAGTCTAAGCTCTATTGTTGTCATATATACTTCATTAATTCTGAATGTGTCACAAGGCAGTACTGTATAGTTATATTAACTGCCAAGCTGTATACATCACTACAAAAATGTGTGCTAAGATTTAATGTAAGTCCTATGACAGCTTCCTGAAATTGCACACAAGGATTAATTAGACCTTAATTGTGCCTTCAAACAGGCTGTTGAGAGTCCTGATATCCAAGTTTAGGAAATATTACTTATTGTGTAAATAAGTACAAGGGCAGCTGTTTAGAGAGCTAGTTATATCTGTGAAGAACTACTATGCAATACAGGGTAAATATGCAATAGTTGCAATGTATTGTGCAATAATGCTTTCCTATGTGGATATACAATTATTTATGTGTAGTTGTGGAGGTTTTCTATATTTCTGTGTATTTACAGTGTTACAGTGGTTTTTCTGAGACAAAATGAATTATAAAGAAATTTGTCAAACTGTTTCAATAGCCATTTATTATCAGAAATATTAAACAGTCTGTGGATTATAGTTGTTGTTTTTTTCCTAAATTAATTGATCTAAAATATTGCTTGGCATTGTCTTGTAGCTAAATCCCAGCAGGATACAAAGGATTCTGAGGTCACAGTTTCTACGTGCACACTTGTCTATATGACAATAATCCCCGTAAGAGTAAAACAAAACGATTATGAGATTATGACCACTTTTATCTCAAAACTCTTTATTTTCTTTATTTCAGTTTTATTCCTTTTACAGCACAGAAATTTGTCAACAATTACAATTTTGTTTGTTTAAAATTTGTAAACAATTAACACTGTTTGAAATTAAAATCTTTTATCAATCACAAATAAATACTTTGATATATCAGTGGTTATTATATACATACATTGCAGTGTGTGTGTGTGTGTGTGTGTGTGTGTGTGTTGGTTAAATAACAACACATGTTAATCTACTTATTATTAGATTATGTGATGCAGTCGCCATACAATTTCCTGCACATGGTTATGGTTACTATGGAAACAAAGTATTAATATAAAGCTGTGATTTGCATTGCAGCCAGGACTACTATAAGAGCCCTGCTGTTATTAAAAATAATAATAATAATAGTTTCCATCTTTTGACCAATCAAAATGTTTAATTCAATAGGTGTATACTGTATAGCAGTATGAAACTATATTGGATCAAATTTAAATATAGAGAAAAGTTTTTATTGTGGTGTTTACTTTTGGGTATCGAGCTGATTAATTCAAATGTTATGTAGGTATAGATGATGTGGATCATAGTACACCTCATTAAACACAACTCTATCCTCACCATGCTTCTCCAGAGACAATTATCCAGTAAAATTGAAAAATAGTTGGTTCTTGCTGAAAGGCTATCCCCAAGCACAATTGGACCAATCTGGGCTTTTGACAACATGATGGAGTAATAATGAGCTCAAAACAAAGACTTTACACATTCTCTTTCCCTCCCCTTTTGTGTCGCACCATAAGCAGATCCCATATGTGGTACTGTAAACCTTCACAGTCTAAAGGTTCCCGGGGGAAGACTGCTGACCTTTACTGAACCTGTGCAGCACAACAGAAGGTGGAAACATTTACATGTACTGTATTAACTAAACTAACTGCACAATACAAACACAGAACAATGAGCAAGGTTGTCAATACCAACAATAGGATGAGCTGCTAAATCTGGATTAACTACGGCATACAGTATATACTGTAACATCCTCATCATTTTTCTAGCTCGACACTCTATACGACCCCATATATTAACACACATTCGTGTTTACATATTTCTTTTTATTGTGATATATTGCTGGAGTAGTAAAGAACGTTTACTGTAATGACATTACATGACCAAAGCATCAATAAATTTGTCAGTGTTGTCCATGGAAGCTCAAACTGACTGCTTCTCAGACTCGAATGTACTCAGCAATGTGAAGATGTGATTGTGCTATGTGATATTATCATTTCTACAGTATAGTAAATGTCAATTATCAGTCATGCAGAATAAATCATCATCATATGAAGACTTTATAGAAGATACAGCTTGTGTATTTAGATTGTTGGCAGCATCTGTTCTCTTTTTATATGAAGATTAAAATCAAGTAGTTTTGTTGTTGTTGTTGATGTTTTTTTTGTACGTTTGTTCATTTTGCATAAAATTGGGGGAGGGGGATTGTTTTTTCCAGTTCCATGGTGCAACCCAGAAAATGACAGGAGCACAGGAGGATGTATTGGAAGCTTTCCGTGCAAGAGATGAGCAAAATTGCAAAATGTACAATGTTCATTTATAAATAGCAGAAAAATAAATAAATGTGCAGAAAGTAAATTGTGCAAAACTGTTCTGCCAACATAATAAACATCTGAAAGTACAGGACATGGTGCGTGACAGTGTAGATGCAAAAAAGCTAAATGTTCAGTTGTGTTCAATTTGCAATTAGTTAACAGCATCCATATTCTTCTATATACTTTCAACTCTTGTTACGTCAGAGTTAATGAATAGAAAGAGGGAAATTGCATTTATATTGACTCCGAGCTTGACAGAGTCCCATAGATTGTCTAGAAAGCGTCAGGTTGTGTTAGTGTTGTGTAGGTGTTGGATGATCAAAGCAGATGGGCCTCGCAGCAGCATTTTTCAGGGGGACCCCTTGCCCCTCAACAGGGCCACTACAGTCCCACATGAGCAGCGAGAGGAGAGCCAGGTGGCCTCGGCCCCCTGGACCAGCTGCGAGAGTGATGGGCCATCTGACATTCAGGGAGAAAATGATACACTTTCCACACCGCGCACTTTGCATGTCAATACATCCACGGCACAATAAAACGCACAGACAGAAGAAGGGAGGCCAATCAAGGAATGGAGCTAATTATCGTGACAGTCTGCTCTTTTTTTTAGCTGTTTTTCATTGGAGCACAATCGAGCACTCGAGACAGAGCACAGTGCCAAGAGGATAATGAGATAACAGGCCCATAATGTAAATGAACAATATCTGCACTAAACTGATATAAAGCAATGGCCTGTGTGCTGCATGCTGTAAAAAAGCATCAATTCATTAAAAAAAAATACTTACAGGTTCATACGAGACAATATATAATTGGTAATGAAATTTCTTCTTTAATTAAATGGATTTAACTGATATCTGGTTTATGGTCTTCAGTACAATGGCAGTCGTACTGATTGCATTATGAAGGTAAGGTGAGGGAGTTGTTGTGGCACGGCAGAGAGACTAGTCTTTTTTTTTCAGCTTGTTAACTGCTTAGCAACAGTGATTCCAATAGAAGCCATACGTCTCGTGGGATTCTGACTACAGTGCAAATGTGGCATCTTCATGACCTTTTCACCTTTAGATTAGCATGGGTTTCGGGGTCTTATTTTAAAAACCTTGTATTAGAGTTAGTCAAGCATTTCCGAGTGACCAGAAGCCAGTGTCAGCAGCTGACATCAAACCGTCCCTCCCCCCATCACTCTCTCATGGAGTTCCATCCACCTGCTATTGAGATGAGAATCAATGGGGATGAAAACACATTGAGATCATTAACAGAAATGAGCAGATCAGGGGACGCTCTACTGTCAATAACTGCTTCCAGCATATACAGTAAGTCCAATGGCAACATGTTAATGTTATATACAATTTATCTTTCTTATAGTGTCTGTCACACCCCTAATTTCACCCCCATCTCCCATGAGTCAGTACAGTCCCATGTGCCCATGTGGATGGGAAGAGGAAGCAGAACAGCTGTGAACCGGACACTCATGAGCAGAGAGGCAAGTTCCCATCAATACATCATCTGCAGGAACAGCAGTAAGAGCTATATCATTTTAATGCCTAATGGGGTCAACAAGTGACAGAGGTTAGGGATTAAAACCCAAGTCTCTCTCTGTCTCTCTCTCTCTCTCTCTCTCTCTCTCTCTCACACACACACACACACACCTTTCTATAGTTGTTAGAACCTTTCATATAACATAACATAATTATTAAAACAGCTCACTCTCACTCACCGTCTATACCGCTTTATCCTGTATTTAGAGTTGCGGGGAACTGAAGCCTATCTCAGGAGGGTGAGGGCACGAGGCAGGGTACGCCCTGGACAGGGTGCCAATCCATCGCAAAGCACACACACATACTCATTCATACACTAAGGGCAATTTGAGAACGCCAATTAGCCTAACCTGCATATCTTTGGAGTGTGGGAGGAAACCAGAATACCCAGAGGAAACCCACCAAGCATGGGGAGAACTCCATGCACACGGAGAGACAGGAATCCAGCCTGGCTGGGAATCGAACACGGACCCTGGAGGTACAAGGCGATTTAGTGATTTAGCTGATTAAGTTTAATAATAGTATAGTGAAATAACATATAATAATATAAACCCATACCTGCCTAAGCATCTGTAAGTCAAACTACTTTTAAAAGTGGCAAATCATGCACTTTGGCTCACACCACCTTCAGCATCTTCAGCTTGAAAGAGAGAATACTAAAACCTCATAAACTTCAACACACTTGTGGTTTCAGCTTCAACAGGAAGAAATCTGCAACTTCATATTTAGGGGGGAAACAAGCACATTTAACACAGCTGTAAATAACAGAGCTATTTAAACCTGATTTAATATTTGAATTTCAAAATATTATAAGTCAGATGAATAGACCATAGTGATTGTTTGTTGCCACCTAGTGGTAGATATATTGCATTTCCCCCTTGTTTTAAGCACAATTATCTTACTATTCAGAAGTAGTAATTAATAATAATAATAATAATAATAATAATAATAATAATAATAATAATAATAATAATAATAATAACATGTTACTTTTTAACCACAGACATCTGATAGAACTATAAAGGGTTTCCTCAGAGGGACAAACAAAATAAGCCTTAAGGGATTGATGACAACAGTGACATTTATTAAAGATTTTTATTTTTATATTAAAGTAAAACTCTAAACACTAACTCTAAACATTTTAGAGTTATGCTACTGTACACATTTAAAATTCCAATCTGGAGGAATAATTTTAGCATGTTAATTATATCAATCTTGGAGTCCAAGGGAATTTTCTGTTCTATTACAGGTCAGGCCTACATCAAAGACCATGTGGAAAAAGAGTTCTTGCAGGGGTACTTTGATGATAATGATGATCATGATGGTGGTGGTGGTGGTGGTGACTTCAGCACCATTGATGAAGCAGGCTTCATGCACACATCAGGCCTAGTTCCAGTCAGGAAATTAAACAGGAACTTACATGGTGACCTTAGCAGCAAATTTAACAACAGGGAAATTCTGAGGTCTGTACATCAGTAACTTTGTTGTGACTTTAATCATTCTTTAAAACTTTCTATAATTGTTATTGCAAGCTGATTGCTTTTTTTTACATAAAATTCAACATCTTAAGATCAAATTTCTGTGCCATGTACACCACACTGATCCCTTAAAAGTGAGGGTTTTGTTATTTCTTAGAGTTCATTCATGGTCGAAGCATCAATTAGGGGCTTAAAAGTTATTATCTTAATAAAGGGTCAATTTAAGGGACTTTTATCAACAAAGCCTGTGAAGTCTCACAGTATAGAATATTAGTATAAATACATACATCATAAACAAGTAGAACATTTAAAGAACTAAAAACTTAAGTCTAACATGTAATGTGTTGTTTGGTTTACAAATTGAGTTAATGTGCTTTCATACATAAGGTTAAATGCGAAATTTAAGTAACCAACCAAGGATGATGCACTTTAGAACAGGATTGTGTAATAATTTATTGCTGTCACTCGTCAGCTGGCGTGTACACAATCTAATCTACCCTGTATTTCTGTTATTACACTGTTGTTATTTATCATTACTTTCTAAATGACATCATGGTCCTTATGCAAACTCATACAAAATTATCAGAATGAGGTGCATTTGTTGTTGCAGATATCCCCTGACTTAAACAGATGATAAATGCTGACCATGGGAAACATAATGAATGATCCCACTAGAGAGCCAGTCTGTACTGCAGCTCCACACCACACGAGGGCGTTGTGGCTCTGGTCCCTTAGAATGACTCCCACCATCACCTTAACGTAGGACAGCAGGCCAGTGAAGAGAATCCATGACAGGACCTAGGACACATTTAAGAATGTTTGTATAGTATTATAATATTGGATGAGATTTGTACAGAACAGTGAATACCAGATGGGGTGTGTAAACCTCCTCAGAACCTAGAGCCTTAGCCACCTGAGCCACATACTTGAATATGTGTACAAGAAGTAGCCACCTGCTTAATATTTTGTAGGTACCCATTATGACACCAAAATAGCTCTAATCCCTCAAGGAATGGACTCCACAAGAGCACTGAAGGAGTGCTGTAGTGTCTGATACCAGCGAATCCTTTAATTCCTGCAAGTTGCAATATGGGCCCTCCAAGGATTGGACTTGTTTGTTAAGCACATCCCACAGGGCACAAACACACACTCCTGGCCATCCACATGATGTAAACGAAAATGTGATTTAGACCAGGCCACTTCTTCCAGTACCCCATAGTCTTGTACCCATTGTAGGTGGTGGACAGGGGTCAGTATGGACATTCTGGCCTTCCTGCAGCTGTGTAGTCCCTTACACAGCAAGCTAAAAGACTTTTGACACCTTTCTATCAGAGTTAGCATTAACTTTTCCTGCAAATTTTGCTATGGTAACTCTTCTGTGGGATCAGAGCTAGAACACACATTTAAGAACCTTGGGCACAAATGACCCTGTCACCAGTTCAGTGTTCTTTCTTCATTAGACCACATTTGGTGGTCTATCCATTTCACCCAAAATGAGGACGGATTTCCTGTTGAGTCTGGTTCCTCTCAAGGTTTCTTCATATGCTCTGTTAGAGTTGTCTAGATATCACACTTTGGCCCTTGTGTTATCCATGTAACCTCTCAGCTGATGTAATGTTATGGTCGATCAATGTATAATGAATTCGAATATCACAAGACATTACAGATATCTCCTTGGTTAATGAGTAAGTGACTTACAATTAAAGTTTTTCCTAGTGGTGAGTCTGGCAGCAATGGACAGGGACTCATGACAGCCATAGCCATGTTGTAGCCACCAAAACCAGTACCCAGCATGCACAGAAAACCCAGCAACACCAGCGAGCTATGAAAAACAGTGAGATGCCACACATGAAAACATCAAACCTAATAGTGTTTATTAGCTAATTATTATAGGCACACTGAAGCAAAGTCACACTACTAATGATCTGATGGTGTAATCACAGTGGATTCGAATTAGATTCTTACAAAAAAGAGGGATGTTTGCTTTCTCCATCTGGAAGAATCATTAACAATTGTGTATTTACATTTATTTATTTGGCAAATGCTTTTATCCAAATCAAATTGTAACAGACCAAATGAGGAGATAAGGGTTGTGACTCTTACCAAGTGCCTGATAGTGACAGGTCAGTGATAATAGAATTTGTACTCACAACCTTCCAATCAATAGTTTAAACCCCCAACCATTACTAAGCATTGTACAGTTTTTTCCATTAGTGCAACTATCTTCCACTAGTGTAGAACATCAATATGGTCAATATGGAAATATCAGTGTCATTAGATAGTATGATATCATAGCATACCGTTTGGGAGCGAACATAGCAATAAAGCAGGCCATTGGGTTAGCAAGTGCTGACAGAGAAGCTGAGAGATGATAGATCATATTCCCATAGGGCATGCAGGAGAATGTCTGTACTGATGGAAGTAGTCCATTGGTTGCACAGTTTGCCCACACTACCATGCAGTAGATGAAAACGAGCTCATAGTAGGAATAGTATGGCTTCACTTTCAGAGGCTTGGGCTGATCTCCAATAACATTTTCTTGGCTCTTCCTGCCTGAATTTCTTGCTGCCTTGTTTTCCAGACCTCCCCTGACTATTACTACAGTCCCTGGTTCAGACACCAGAGACTCAGTAGAGATTGAAAAAATCTGAGGAGCATGGCTAAGCAGACAAAAAGCACCAAGGCTTATCACCATCATGACCACTAGAAAAGAGAAGAAGATCTCTGTAGAGAAGTTAGGAGAAAAGTACTGAGCTTCCAGTGTGAAGTTCTCATGGCTAGAGTTTGAGAAGTTTCCTGAAGATAGGGAGACATTAACACATTTGGCCATACCAACCCCTTGTCCCAGAGCTACCAGGCCAGGCAAAAACCCACTTAATCCTTCACCAATGAAGTAGGTGGTGATGTACTTGGTCGGGAGCTGCATCATGAAAGGCATGAAGGTGACAGAAGATGTGCAATCCACCAGAGACAAAAAGAATGTGATAATAAAGAATGCTGTGCTCCTTGGTTGACCCAAAAACACTGTTGTCTTGTTCCAGAACACAGTCAGGAGGATGGATGCTAATATGCCAATCGTCAGCACGGCATAAATCACCAGATTCTCACGTAATCGGCCTGGATAGAGCTTATGTACAAGGGTAACTAGAATGGGGCCAATATTGGCCAGCTGGATGATGACTGTAAGGTATGATGGTAAGTCCCATCCTTCTGGTAGAAAATTGACAATTAATGGCAGCTCCACCCACATTCCATTAACAGCCACCCAAGATCCCAAACCAAAGGCGCAGGCCAACACATGGATACACAGTGACATTGTGGAATATCCTAGCCTGAGATTTTAGTCCTCCACTCCTGAAAGAAGAGCAGAACGATAAATATTAAGGCAGCCCTTGAGAAGTTTTCTAAAAATAGAAAGTACTGAAAAAGGGGGAAAGGATCCCAAAGGACATCACATATATGCTTACACTGCTGTTTAAGGAGAGTCAACTAGAACAAAGTATAAATAACCAGGAGGCTGAGGCTTAGCAGGTGCATGGTTTCAAGCTAAACATAAAGTAAAAACAAGATTTTTATTTTTATTATAAATATGGTACATTACATTTTTCCTTCTAAAGTGTCACAAAACGTTTTGAGGGGTCAGAGATCAATTTCAACATCAATTTGATTTAATAATTCCAAAATTTCCCCCTCTCACAAACTTACACGACCCATATTTACTGTATAGGATGAGACTAATAATCTGAATATGGGTCATGTAGGTTTCTGACAGTGGGAATGCTGAATTCAATGTTTAGATGACTATTATAATTAGACAAAGATGTGCAAGAAGGATTAAATAAAAACTAATTGTGAACGCAAATATAGAAAAAGAACAGGCAATGAAGCATACAGTTTTATAGCTAAACCAATCAGTCCCATGCTGTTTCCCCATGTTTCCAAGCATGCCGTTCACTTCCAATTACAGAACAACTTTCTTCTTCTCACAGTAATATTTACATGGCATATGCACATACAGTACAACATGAACAAAACCTCCAGTATTTAATTACTGTTCTCTTTAGTAGACTACGATAAAGTGTAACATTAACTTATAATGAGCTAAATATTCATTGAATCATTTTCACTTTTTGCCATTTTGTAATTAACAATAAGCACTTTTTTTTGTAGAAATCGATATAGTGATATAGGGAGATAGCAATTTTCCAAAATCTCCATTCTGCTGTACTGTACATGTTGTTAACATACACTTACCATCAACCTGTACCCCTTCATGAAATCAGCCAGTCATGTGGCAACAGCACAATGCATAAAATCATGCTGATACTGATTAAGAGCTTCAGTTAATGTTCACATCACATTACATATAAGAATGGAAATCTGTGTGACTTTGACCATGGCATGGTTGTTTGTGCCAGATGGACTGGTTTAGGTGTTTCACATCACAGTGCCTAAAACATCGAATTTTTTATTAATCTTTAACTGTCCAATTTTGTCAAGTCTGCCCACCGTGGCTACAAATTTCTGTAATTGGCTGGCAGGCATGAAACCTCCTAGATTATTCTCTACTGTAACCCAGCCACCTCATGTTTCGACCAAGTGGCCATTCGGAGATGCTTTTCTTCTCACCACAGTTGCAGGGTGTGATGATACAAGTTGACTATCAACTCAAAACTTTCTGGCCAATTGCAAGAGATCAGCTATTTCTGGAATACTCAAAATAGTCTCAACATTCATGTCACTGAAATATTTTTTTCTCACATTCTGGTGTTTTATGTGAACATTATTGATGAGTAAACTGTATATAGACGTTGGATTTAGCCTCCGAATTAATGTGCCAAAAGTAGGTGAGAGGGCATAAGTGGTGTTTATGACAAATATTAGTGCTGGTAAAGTCTCGTTTCTGAGTCTCCTGTTACCTCATTACTGATTAACCACATTATGTAATAAGTGCCTGTGAGTGACCGGTCACACCTTCTTTCCCTGTCTCCAAAGAAACGAATATAAAGAATACGAAGATAAAGTTGATCAATTCCAGTAGCGATAATGTCTCCTCATTACTAAGTAACCACATGCTGAAACAAGGCATTGTGAGCAATGTAAAATGTGAAATTATAACAATTTTCATAATGTACAGTATGTTGCATTTAGACCATAACCCAGGTTTAGGATTAAACCCAGGACCAGAATCATGCACATAGTATGCTATGGTCTTTTCAACCCTGTGGAAGATTTTGGACCATCATGATCTACATTGCTCTTCACAGTGACCATCAAAAAATTGAGACAATGACCATTGTTAAAAGCGCTATATAAATAAAAATTTAATTGAATTGAATGAAAATGCCATTTGAGGATATATCTTTTAGAGAAATGCCTTTAGTCCCACTTTATACTTCCAGAGACTTGTAGAGGAATTTAAGTAGTTCTGGTGGCTCAAAGTAACCCAACAACTTGGTTAAACACTTAATGTTTTTCCTTTAATTTGTTACCCTCTGTTACTTTAACTGAGATAAGAACAGTAGATCTAGTATTGGTGACTGTACAAGCACTGTGGTGGCTAGATTAGTAATGCATTAGACTAATATATTTAAATCACACTCTATACAAATAAAGTGCATGCCAAGTTACTAGAAACTAAATTTACATCAGGTTAAACATAGATAGATAGAAGATATACAACATAAATAGTATTATATTCTTTGAACTGTTTTTGTTTGAACTGCTCCTTTTACATGCATGGACAGAAAATTATGTAGAAAGTAGTTTCATATGTTCACCTACTGTGTAAAAAAAAATAAGGATATATGGATGTAGACAAAAATACTGAAAGGAAATGTTTGACCAGAACCCAGTGTCAATTACGATAGATCTGACCTGTGCACATTCTGATTTTAAGACACACTTTCTTTTTGTGACTAAATATATAAAATAAAAACAATTAAACCTATGCCACAAAAGAATTCCTATCATCCCACATTCACTTCACCACTATCAGCTCATAAATGTATTACTCACAGTTTGAATTAGTGGAAGAACTGGGTCCAGAGGTCCTGTGCGAAGGTCCTGTGCGAGGTCACAAAATTTCAATGCACTGTTGCTTTTTAACAGCAGCAATGGTGAGGAAAAACTCAACAACGTAGCACCACTGTCCTCACTGCTTCTTACTTTTACTACTAGTGTAGCATTCAATTCATTATTAACCTGATTTTTATGGCTACATTTACAGCAGTGTTGCACTATGCTGGATATTACATTATATTTTCTTTTTATGGCCAGATTATAAAAAAATAAGCCTATCAAGGTGCCCTTTATACTTACAGTAGACAAGAGATCCAGGCAGTTTTTTGTTTTGTTGACATTTGCTTTATTTTCCTGTGCAGTCCAAACACTTAAATGAGACTTATAATGAAAAAGGTGAGTATGGAGTGAGTACTGGCATGCTGAACTTTTTGAGATGTTTCGGTTGGAATCAAATTTACACATTACACAAGGGAAGACATATGCATGTCATTAAAAAAAAGGTTTTAATTGCCATTCCTTAGAGAGAACTCTTAAAGGTTCTGTACAAAACCTAGCCTCTCCTTTACGTATCCAATGTGTCCAGCAAAGGGTGAGTGTGTGTGTACTTTCTCAGTTCTGAGAAAGTATTATAGGCAACCTTGATAGAAAGGGACCAGAAGTGCATCATGAACTTCCATGCCAACATGCAAGCGGCAGGAAAGGCAAAGACTGCCAACCCAGCCCCAAATTTCCCAGACCCAGATTGAGCATCCAAGGGATGCACCAGACAAACAAGTCTGATCCACAGATACCAACGCACTTACTCACACAGCATGCCAGGATTTAAAATACAATAAAACTTGAAATGAGACAATTGAATCAGAGCTGCTTCATTGTAGACACACCTGACCTGTTTTTTTTTTGTTGTATTTTGTCTTGGCTAAAGATAATTCACAGATTATTTAATAAAACAAGAGCTCACTTTACAAGGCCCTTGGAAACACAGCTTTATCATAAAACAGGTCTGCCAAATGATCATAACCGAGTACATTGAGCTCTGACTGTAAGAGTACAACAATGCTACCGGTGCTATTCAATGTGCACTCATTAGGGGGCGCTACAGCAGCTCATTCTATACACACATATTGATTTTGGCACAGGGTCTTTAGATGAGATGCCCTCCCTGACACAATCCAACCTGCACCATTGCAAGCCCATAGACTGGGTGTGGTGCACTGGCTAGAACAAACCCATGCCTCCCACATGGAAGGCAAGAAGCAGACAAGAACTGCTTTGCATATACCTGTCAGTGTGTGATCATTTATATATATATATATATATATATATATATATATAGCCATCTTCAGAAGACCTCTATCTGGAGCAAAGTTGTGGAATATGCGGAGCTCTTCACAGGAACACTTTGCATGAGACTGGAATACACACTGTATTGGAAACCACACACATCTAGTTTTTTCCCTTTTTCTTTTTTTTAATTCAGACTTGGAAATTCACTTACCATGAATGTTTTATTGAGAAGTTGGAGTAAACCAGAGAACCCAGAAAAATGTGCAGATATACTGTTGATGTCAAGATGTCAATCCATAAAGTGATCTCATTTGAAACGTGAGTGCAAACAGCCCTACAACCCACCTTCTAAAAATAATGTTTTTCAGTGCTTTTTCCAACCACATTATTTTAGGCACTTTTTTATTAAACTTTTCTCTTTTTATTCAGCTCTTTATCAAGTTACTCCTGCCTGCAATATTTGCAAACGACGTTAAGACTAGCCATAATGTGTATGGATTTCTGAGGTTCAGCAAGAACATATTTTATATTTACCCAGTTTTAAATATAATTTGACAACTGAAACTTGCAAATACCAAGACTTTACTATTGAACATCTACAGCGACATTACAATGCATAAAGCTGAGCTGAACTGCACTCGAGCAAAATATTTTCGATATGAAAATGCCAAAAATACAACCACAAGTCACACTCAATAAGATTATTTATGATATTATACAATCTGAATTTATAACAAATAATAACAAAAACAAAGATTAGTAAGATGCACAGTATTGAAATGACTTGTCGCGAGACAACCAAAGAACGGATCGCTCATCTTTCGGTCAGAAAAATGAGAATTGTGGAGGACCGTAGAGGGGATGTGCGCGAGTTGAGGCATGAGTTCGTTCCAGATGAGGTTTGGATATGCGCATGAGAGACAGAACAAGTCTAAGAGCCAGACAGAGCAAGGAAGAGTTTGCACATTTATGAATTCAAGGATGCCTGATCGGAGAGAGAGAGAGAGCGGAATGAAAATGAATACAAATGAGAAAGAAACAAAAGGCTAAAGGCAGACTGTGTGTGTAATTGCAGTATAGTACAGTCTCAGTTGGTGTACACTTGGCCCTCAGGCGGTTGTGGGAGCTTCATGTTCTCTTTACACATCATGAGTCTTCTAAGCTCCTGCAGCACCACTCGGATACTGTAGGAGTCCTGCCACTTCGCCAAAGATGACACTGCTCTCGGTTCCACCTAAACACACACAAAATCATGATAGCAACATGAATCTCACGCGCAGGATTCAAAGAACGTATGTAAAGGACTACATAAAAATGACAATCCTTTATCTTTTACAGTGTGGGAAGATGAACAGATGGCTAAACAGCATCCCTACAGTATCCATGTCTTGGGATAAAAGGATGTCACAGCAGCAACTTTTCTAAATAATGCTTATTAAAGGGATAGTTTGGGGTTTTTTTTCCAAATGTGTCCTCAATCAAAATTAAAGTGCATACAAGTACATTACTACAGGTTTTTGTCATAAGAAATTTACCTGCTCTGCCACCCAGAACGCAGGTACAATACAAGTCATCAGGGTCAAATTCCACATCCCTCGTTCTGTGCAAAAATGCAAACAAGGCTCAGAATTTAGCTGAAACTACTAGACTTTCTGAAACTAGTCAAATGGCTTACAATGCCATTTGAGAGTTAAATTTGTACTGAATAAATGTAATTTTGAAAAATACCAACTCAATTTAGCTCAAGCAGTAGCTTTAGCTGCAGTAGCTTTGTAAGAGTCTCATGCATTCTGAACTCATGCATTTTTGCACAAAGCAAGGGTTGTGGAATTTGACTCCCATTACCTATATTGTACTCGTGTTCCGGGTGACAAACTTCATGGATACATATTTCCTCCTCACTGCATTTCCATATTAGCTAATCCACCATATTCCAAACCAGTTAAAAGTTTGGACACAACATTTAATAATTTTTTTGTTTGTTTAACGGTTTATTTTCTATATTCTAGAACAATACTGGAGCTTTCAAAACTATCAAATAACACATACTATACACAATTATGTAATGAAGAAACAACAAGCAATTATTATTTTAAGGCATTATTATTAGCTGTTCTGGAATAGCCCTTCCAATAACAGTATTGTCAAGCCCATTTGGAAAACCCATCAAGCACTATGATGAAACTGGCGCTCATGAAGACACCCAGGAAAGCCAGTAAAAATTTACCTCTGCTGCAGAGAAGTCTGAAAAAAGATCTGAAAGACCAATTTCATGGAGACTTTAAAGGTTCAACTAGTAACCAGTGCAACTATTTTGGAACCATTGAAATTTTTATATATATATATATATATATATATATATATATATATATATATATATATATATATATATATATATAAATAAAAAACATTAAAGATATTTGCAAAAAATTTTGGTAAGGGGGATGTAAGATAAGTAATAGAACATCAAGATAGTTTTTGTCTGAATTTTTATCTGTTTTATCAAACTACTGAACAAATTTAAATGGAATTTTCACAGGTGTGAGCTTGAGGTAACGATTTGTTTCATAGCAATCAGAACAGGGGAAGAGCAGATATGCTACTTTGAAATTTAGAAAAGTCTTGGTTCTTCTCCAAATTCAACAGATGGCGGTAGGGCTGGGCCGATAAACGATATCATATCGAATCGCGATTTATTTGATTTTAAAAACGATGAAAAGCTCTAGACATTTTTGCTCGATATGGATTAATCTAAGAGCCAATCACACAGCAGAACAATACGACAACAACCAATCAGCGTGCAGCTTGCGCATGCCGTGCAGGTCAAAGTTAATTTCCTACCGCACTTTGCGAAGCAAACTTAACACCAGAACGACCCAAAAAAAAAATAAAATAAAAAATAAAAAGGGTGGAAGCAGCGACGAAAGTGAATCTAACCTCGAGTTATTATCCAAAGATGTTGAAATTGTCGACAAAAAAAGGTAGCGCGAACTCCGTAATATGAACGCGTCACCCACACAACCACACTGAGAGCATGAAAATGCGGGCCGATGCTACTCCGTCAACTAGCAGGGCTAGCAGTGGCGCTGTACCAAAGCAGATATCGCTCGTGTCGTCTTTCGATTCGTTTGGCTCCTTATTGCGCAGCGTCTCATTCTGCGGTTCACGTTGGCGAAAGCTGCGCAGTTTATCAATAAAATTTTATTTTGGTGGCTTAAACCATTATGGCCAAGCAAATATGAACTATACAACACCTAGCAGGTACCCAACTATATAGCAAAAGTGAAATTGTCCTGGCCCGGATTGATAGTTGCATAATTCATTCCATTTTTGTTGTCATTGCATGCTTAAGCCATTATGTCAGTTTATTGGGGCCGTGTGAAATAGCCTTCATTTAACTCTGAATTGTGAGATAAAAAGACAGCCCTAGTGTGTGTGGTCTAAATGTTGTTTCTCATTATTGTTTAAAAATCTCAAAACATTGTAATATATCATCACAAGATACTTTTTATAATCACAAACAAGTATTTTTTTAAATAAAAATCTTTGCCTTATAAAGATTCTGAGCATGTGCCTATAGTATCTTAATTTTTAAGGCCAAATCTGTCATCTGTTTTTGTTAATAAACTATACTTTAAAATGTAATTTAATGAACCCTTTAATTTTTGTGGCTTCAGTTTAATTTCAGTTGTTCAACATTGATGTTCAATAAATAATCATAGATAGTAGATAGTGTGTGTTGCCTTCAATTAATCAATCAAGTAATGCAGCCTTCATTCAAAAATCTCTTCACTTGTGAGCATATTTACTGTACAAAACTTGTCAGTGAACTATGAGGGCAATAAATAAATAAATAAATAAATAAATAAAAATCGTTTATTAATCGTAATCGAGTGAAAATGTTCAATTAATCGAGATTTTGATTTTAGGCCAAATCGCCCAGCCCTAGATGGCGGTGTACATTTTTTAAAACATGCTTATGAGTGAACTAAATTCCACACATACAGTCGTTGGCACATCTAATTTACAAATAAATCAGCAATATCGTCAGAGTTGGGGGGGAGGGGGTTGAGGGGGACTCACCACACCACTGGAGTTGTGTACGCCATTTAAATTGATCTTTGTCACAAATCGCACAAACGGAGGCGTTTCTGGATATCTAGGTCCACACTCCACTCGCAGACTGTACATCCTGTTTTCGTAGATAGTCTAAGAAGAAAAGTAGGGGATAAAAGGAAAAAAACAGAGAGACACAGCAGAGAGCCACATAAGAAAAGGCCATGTTGATGTTTTACACCAAGCAATTTTTCTTGTTGTACGCAAACAGTAAAGGTCACAATCATCCAATAAAAAACAAGAGAAAAAAAAATAAAGCATTGACATTCAACAAGTTAGTAATCCATTTTACAACTTAACGAAACATGACATTAGATGTGTTAGATCTGTCGAATTTAAGTTACTGTTTCTCACAGCAAAAATGTCAGACTGACACGGAGGATGTGAATCATCATTCTTTATAAAGCAGGAGGCCAGAACTCGAAATGACAAGAAGATCAGTATGACAAGTCAAGGATCTAAAAGAACAATTGAAGGGCTATGTAACACAAATTCCTAGTTTACAAAACAGACCAGTGGGTAGACCTCACAAGTAACTCTTTTAATGACGTCAATCCTGAAAAAGAGTGCAGGGCAAATACCTTGGTTCTTGAGCACATGCATTTTGTATGAAACCCATAGGAAAAAGGGATGGAGAAAAAAAAGATTTGTGTGGTTAGATATGTGCACAGACTGCACAAAAAGAAGCATCAGTTGAGATGAAACTGGTACTGCAGCAGCCAAACCATCAATAATCATGTCATGAAACATCTTAATATGAAAAATGACCTTAATACAACTATTCACGATTCAAAGTAACTCCAAAGGAAATGCCATTTGTATAAGAGAAGGTTGTATTTAGCATAAGCAAACCTGGAACGACAGCATGGTGCACAATGCCTTCCACTGAAGTAAACATTAAGTACATCACACTAATTAAAGTGCAGCACAGTCAAACTGTAAATATTTGACATAATACAAAAGAGAAACAAACAGAGGCAAGAGATGTGTGAATTACACATGCATGATTCTTATAGTGGCCAAATAATTTTCCTACTTGCCCCAATATTGACTTAATGCTTATTATTT
Organism: Channallabes apus; assembly: GCA_030522415.1. Lineage (NCBI taxonomy): Eukaryota > Metazoa > Chordata > Actinopteri > Siluriformes > Clariidae > Channallabes > Channallabes apus. The sequence continues at coordinate 14,408,468 of CM060129.1, read as the reverse complement.
TTCTACCATAACATTGTTTGTTACACAGCGCACGTGTCTAAGTTTATAAAAGGATGTGACCCACAGGATGATGATTCTGACAGAACTTTACCCGTGGTGGTCCGATGATCATGCCTCTCCAGCGCGTCAGGGTCATGTCATCATCATCCTCCAGTCCCCAGCTCACAGTTCCATCCCCGACTCCTTTCTGGCCTTCTTCCAGCTCCTCCAGCAGACGGAAGTTGCGTGGCACCTTCACGCCTGACCACAGAAACACATGTCACTTAAAAAGAGCAGCCAGAAATGCCACAGCTATTTAATAATAATAAAATTCAGATTTGATCTAATATTCCTTTAGGAGTTGAAATGTGTTATTAAACTCTGATTAGTGTGTGTGAAAACTCAGTCTGTATAACTGCAAAACTATATAAAAAAAATAAAATAATAATAATAATAAAATAAAATAATAATAATCCAACATGCAATGTTGCAAGGCAACGTGATTCATATATTCTAGCTGAAAACAGAACCCAGGCTGGTGAGGGCAAGTTGCAGATTACACAGCTCAGGGGCAGGGTTTTCACACTTGACTTTCTGTTGCAGATGTAAAGGACCTTCGCTATTTCTTTCAAGGGCGTGTGCACCAGGAGGCCTAAACCGTAGAACCTTGTTTAAGCATTAGCCAGAGACATTTGTCATGGTGCACTTCATTCATCTCTTTCTCCTCCTGCAAGTTCACACAAGCATCATTGAAAAAGCTTGGATGCCATCTGCATTACCTCATCTCTCTCTCTTTCACACACATATATACATACATACATACATACATACATACACACACACTTCCACTGCAGTATGTAGATTTTGTAAAGCCACCAGCAATATACATGCCCAGTTTAAATGGTGCACTCCACAGTCAAAGCAACAGTACATTTTCCCTCATATACACTTCAGTGCATACATAGCGCAAACAATAGTGTTTTATGCAAGACAAAATTTTCACAAATGAAACTTTCAAAGAATAATTTCTCCTGAGTCACTGGCTCACACCTAGGCTGCCAAGAACTTTTCCACTGAGTGACTCCACAAATTGCAGTGGCACATGCAAATGCTGACTTTGATTTCTGCCCCTTCTTAATTTTTTATTTCTTTTCAGTGATGAAATATGTCATGCAAAACTGCATTACAGTATGCATCAAGAATTTCTGAAACCCAAATAAAAGCAGACGAATAAAAAAAAAAAAGGGGGGGGGGGTGGAGGAGAACAAGATAAGGGCATATCCAGAAATGCTGAGTAAGATCTAGGGGCCTGTAAGATATTGCTGAATCATACTAACCTTTTTTTTTTTTTTTTTTTTAATGGAGCATATTATGACAACCGCTTCGGTGTAATGTTCCATATGAGACCCATAATTACATTTAAGACATGAGGTGATTTCTGATGAGGTTTCTGGGTAGTGCCTTTGCAGTAAATATCATTCACATGTCAAGCAGCTGTGTCTAAGCACTGATTATTCTGCTTAATAGATAAAAATTTAGTAATGCATGTGATATCTGAGAGTAAAACTCTGCACTTCACTATGTATATCATTTACATTGTGTATGAATGATGCTGCAGTGCTGTTGAAATGAATCTGTTAAGCTGTATTAAAAAATGAATAAAAATGCTTGTTTGAAAGCTGAAGAACAAACTATAATCAGGAAGAAATCAAATCCAACGCTCAGTATTATTCACTGAGTAACTGGTTCATATTTTCCTCTCAACCAACAAGGCTTTAAAGGACAAAGCAGCTGAATTAATAAACCTAGCACAACATATCCATGACAATGAGCTACCGATTCAGTTCATTTACAAACTCAGTCTTCTTATTTATTTCAAGCGGTTTTAAAGATTGGACTCGGTTCACATTTAGGCAACATTAAACCCCGACTTTAAAGGAAGACAATTGAAGAAGGTCAGAAATAAGAAAGCTAACATTCATTTATCCGCTTGTTAGCCGGTAGCTTTGCTAATAGCAGCAAAGTGCGCTGCTGCTCAGCTCAACTGCCGAGCAATGACACCACTACTAATGTATTTATTATAAACATACCTAAACTAACACCCAACTCTCATCTCAAGCTTATCGGCGAGCCGGTAGCTTTCCCGTGCTATGCACTAAATCAGACCTGAAAAATGAGGGAAATGATTTACCTGATCCGGCGGCGACCGCCATTTTGAAACTAAACAGTTAACGTGTGCGCGCACGCACACGTGGGCGCGCTCAAAGCGAGCTAAATGCGCATGCGCGATCAAACCGTGTACAGGGTAAATGCAGAAATAAATTCGCATATGAAAATATTTGGGGTTTCTATTGGCGTGGCTATCTAATTAATCTGTTATGTTACTGTAGTTAATTCAAATAAATTTAATACATTCTTAATAAAAAAGAACTTTATAGTAAAATTTTTGAAAACACAGCTTTTTTTTAAAAAAACATTTAGACATGTACAAATGATAATAAAAAAAATCATGGCTTAAACAAGCTACTTTCACATTAGGCACAATTGATTTATAGGACCAGTTGCTCCACCCTCTGTACTCCCCCGCTGACCGGCGTTTACATAGTTTTTTGTTCTCTGTTCTCTGGTACATTTGCATATACAGTACCGTATACACTCTTCGATGCAGCAGGTGGCAGAACGAGGAGAAGAGAATCAGGTTAACTTTCTTGATATACCTAATATCACTGATATTTGAAAAATATTGTCAAGATCAACACTCTCGCATGCCTTCCCAGTTTATCAGCTATTGCCAGGGCTGTTAAAAAAAAAAATGACACAGTAATGCAGATGGCATCCAAGCTTTTTCAATGATGCTTGTGTGAACTTGCAGGAGGAGAAAGAGATGAATGAACCATGACAAATGTCTCTGGCTAACAGCGCAAATGATAAATAACAGCGATTAGCCAATCAGAATTCAATATTGCAACGCACTTCTTCGCGTTATTTTTTCCGCGCTGTTCGCATTTTCGCAACAGCCAAGAGAACAGTTCAAGCACAGTTTTTGAGATATTTCAAGAAGAAGATAACTGAAGGTATGATGTATATACACACAAATCCTCTCAGCAGAGGTATTAGTATTAGTAATAATAATAATTATTATTATAAAAGTTCTTTACCCAATTTGTGTAATTTCATTCTCAATTTAAAGAAGAGGTTTTGTTTTTTCAGTAGACTTTGTGGCTTCACCTACATGCATGGGTACAAAATGGTCAAAAATAGATTTTTAAATGCCATAATAGTAATTTAATTATTTGTGTGTGTGTGTGTGTGTGTGTTTGAGTGAGAGAGAGAGAGAGAGAGAGAGACTGGTACATGGTCATACATTACTAAAAATACAGTACTATTCAATTATTTAATTACTAATGTTTATGTAGATTTTTATTATACTCTTAGAATAAATTCAAAATTGACAATTGCACGTTTAAATGCAGGTTTTGATTCGATGGCTCCAAGATGATTTAATTTGAGCTTACATTTTGTTAATAAAATTGTAACATATTTCACAATCATTTTGTATGGTTAGTTGTATCATTACTGTAATATTATATGACCTGGAGTCATTTTTCTAATGGATCTATTACATCAGGTAGTATTACTCATCAGGTGGCACACCTCCAGGATTCTCAGGTTTCATACGTTTTCTTCCTGTTTGCATAGGTCTCGTTCAGATCATACGTTTCTCCTTGCCTTCTAAATACACTTCCTGGACGTAAAAGTCACAGAAACATATGGGTCAAATTATTGACCTGCATCAAGAACAGAACACATCTAAATTACTGAACTGTCCAAGATGTCATTAAAACTTTTATGATAGCGCTGAACCATGAATCGTGCTAAAAGAATGTAGTTATGAATGTCCTTGATCGGTTGAGGTTGTCTCACACTTGGTGATGTTGACAGTATAAATAACAGCAATATTTAATACTGTAAGTAAAAGCATTTCAACATACAACATAACGAGAACACAGAGGATTGGAAGTAAATGTACTTACAAGTAGGAAGATTGGCTGTGTGTGTAAAAGTACATAGCTTCCATCCCGTCCTTCTCCTACCATTTGTCCAGTGTTTTAGGAAAAGGCTCCAGATCTACTTCAACCCTGACCAGGATAACATGCTTACTCTTAGTGGGAAAAGGGTTGTATTCTAAATGCTTCATCCTTGTTTTTCTTCTTTAGTTCATAGAAGGACAATCTTTATAGCAACCTAAGAATCCTTAACTAGCCGATGAGCCGTGAGAAACATTTTCTAAGCATGCAGCTTATGGAGATGTAAATAATAATTGAGCCATTGTATGTATTTTGACCAAATTCCTTCAGTAATGAGATCTCTGATGCAACTTTGAAGGCGATAGATATATCAGTTGCATTGTGACTGTTAATTTTGCAATCTTAAGAAAACCTAAAACCTGGATGCCTTATAAGTTCTTTTGCCTTTAACATACGTACGGTAGATCTAGTCAATTGATTTCTGTATTGATGTCTCACCAATCACCTCAAAAATCATTCATTCATTCATTCATCTTCTATATCGCTTATCCTGTGCAGGGTCATGGGGGGCTTGGAGTCTATCCCAGAAGACTTTAGGCACGAGGCAGGACACACCCTGGACAGGGTGCCAATCCATCACAGGGCGCACACACGCGCACACACTACAGGCAATTTGCGAGTACCTAATCTGCATGTCTTTGGACTTTGCAGTATGATGCACCATGTGGGAATCGCACCCTCCACCCATGAGGTGCGAGGCCACAATGCTAACCACTACACCACCACTCCGCTCCTCAAAAATCAAATCAACATTAAAAAAAAAAACAGTGCAATGATTATAACTGCTAGTTTATTAATTTTATTCTAAATATAATATATACATGTAACATTAAAGTCTTCCTATTGGGGAGACAACAGAAAGGCATCAAGGCATTTTTTTTTATATTTAAGTTTGAATTGCCACAAAAATCCACTTCAATCAAACTCACATGAAAACTGTCCACGCAGAACAAAACTTCAATCATGTTAACAAATCTGAGACCTTACGGTGTGAAATCAACTAAGAAAGTGCTACAGACGTATTACCTCCCCACTTTACACTGCTGCCTTTTTAACATAGTGTTCAAGCCAAATACATTAAAGTTGGACATGTACAATCAAATAAAAAAAATATGACATCCAATTATTTTAACACCTATATGTTCGTGAATGCGAAGAACTAGACACTGACATTCAATTTTGTTTCTGTTCAGTCAGTGTTATGAGCACCATCATAAGATGGTTCAACACACCTAAAACCATACACCATAATAATAGTAATAATAACATATTGATAATTTTAGATGAGAAGGCAAATGTTATGATATTTCATGGGAAAATTTGTTTATAAATTCAATGCTACAGCATTAACATCTTAAAGTGGATCCCCAATGGCGGTAACACGAAAGTCATTTATACTGTACTATGCACTGTATTTAAATAGATTTTATAGACTTTTTTTTTCCAATGTTGACCTATTGGGAGATTATGACTCAAAGATTTGAACATGACTTGAACCTAGCCCAGCACTGATGGAACAACCGTTTAATATCTTATTAACAAGCTAAAATATTGAATGGAGAATAAAATAGAAGTGCCAATGATATTAAATTAAATAAGTGTGGATTTTTCTATGGGATCCAAGATGTATGCATGATTACTTTATTCACAAAACATATCTCTCGTTCACAGAGTTTCTATGTGAATATGCCTTTTTACAGTCTTAGCGATAAGTACTCTTATTAGAAAAAACTGTGCATTTACCCCTTTCGGTTCTCCATGGCTTCAATTTACACGAGCCTAATAACACTAAGACATACCAATCAAGTGAAATAATCTCAATGATCAGTATCAAATGTTGAAAACACCAAGCATAAACCTTAATTTACAAACCCATAATTGAAAAAAAAAAATACTAGAAATAAACAATGTACAAAATATCTGAAAATGTGCACATTTCACAAATCAATTTGAAAAGAAAAAAATAACCTGGCAGTTGTTCTTATGCTCCATGTAATTTGACACCTTTATAATTAATGACCTTTTAAAGTGTTGACCCATCACATATCCAACAGGACTATTAAAAAAGAAAAGAAAATGCATACTGGCAAATAATTTAACTTTTCTATACAAGAAACCCCCAAATTGTTATGGTTTAACCAAGGTTTAGGTTTGAAAATCTTAAAATGGAGGATTACACTTAATGCATCTCAATTTGTTAAAGTACAGGAGGACAAGATCAACAGCTGACAAATAGTGAAAAAAAATGGCACCAAAAAAAAAGAATAAAAACACCTTTGGACAACAACGTGATTGTAATTCTTAATATAACACCTTGTTTATACAAGAAATATATTCCTTCTAGACACATCACTTACTATATCATTATATCATCATTATAGATTAATTTAATTTCAAGTAATAACCTCAAAGAGTGCGGTTGCAAAAAGGACCAGCACTAGCTATTTCGCTTAAATACCTCTGCGTAAAAAAATCTATATTTATTCTATTTTTTTCCCTAAATCAAGCAAAGATGTGTAGTCAGTTTATGGCAAGTAGTAAACTATTTTAAAAAACTAATTTTGCGCAGAGAATATACACATAACTTGCAGTCCCACTACATAGTCAGAACAAACCAGTGGAATAAGGCGAGTGACCAGGTTAGTATCTCAGTGTTATATTGACATTATTTAAAAAAAAAAAAAAAAAAATGATATAATCATGATTAATATTCTTTTGGTCGATTTTGTACATATTCTGCGTTTATATGGCAATTATAAACGGCTTTATGACTAGCTGTATGAAGCTGATGGAAGTGTTAGAATATACAATTTTTAAGAGTAGTTTAAGATGCTCAAATAATTGACCCAAAACCCTTTGTCTCTCACATGAACAGGCTAACAGTACAAGATCATTCAACTGAGTGGCCATGCTTAACTACGTTAACCTGATCATTTAAGATGTGAAAAATAAGGTTATAGAACTACATGACTACATGAACCTTTCCTATGCATCTACTGTATGTTGTAATTAGATTTCGGCTTTGTTTAGCTCTTAAAGCTCCCACTGAAAATTCAGTTTAAAGCACAAGTACAAATGTTACAAATAGGTGTGTCTTAGAGCACCCGTGAATAAATAGAGCCAGAACATTAACAGGAGAAAATGTTGTTGTGCAAAAACAAAGCACTTCCTTTGTAGATGTGTAACAGTGTGTGTGTGTGTGTGTGTGTGTGTGTGTGTGTGTGTGTGTGTGTGTGTGTGTGTGTGTGTGTGTGTGTGTGTGAGAGAGAGAGGGGGGGGCATATTGTAACAAGAACATGTACGATCAATTCACATACCAAAGGTTTCATATGGAGGATTCGTATTTTGAGTGCAAAGTGTAAATTGCGGAGTGTGTTTGTGCAATTGTGTGTATAACAAACCAGATTCAACTGTCTCTGCTGCATGTACTGCATAAGTAAGGCGGACTGAGGAAAGACTGCATATTTAACGGCTTTGTCTGTTCAGACATCAGCGACAAGTGAAGACACTGGTTCCAGCCCTCTATTATAATAAGCCATGATGTCAGTGAAAAGAGAAGGGCTGGGAAAGAGGTGGTGTCCTTGCTGCAGACAGAAACAGCGAGAGAGCAGGAGAGAGAGAGAGAGAGAAGGCCTAGAGTTAATTGAACTAGTCAGTCTGCAAGAATCTGTGAGCTGTGTTTGTTTTAAAAAGGCATCTGTTTGAACTGCAGCTCGCTGGTCAAGTTTTTTTTTTTCTCAAATGTGGATTTTTAATTTTGCTTCAGGTTTCAAGTTTTGTTTTTGTTTTTTTTCACAGGGCATTTTTGGAGACTTAATACCGCAACAGCGGAGGTAAAATGGCTTCTTTGTGTAGGAAAAAAGGAGAAAACCGGTGAGTATAAAAAAACAGATTTAAGTGCTGTTGCTGGATGAGGAGTGCAGAGAAGTATTGCTTGCAAACACACTCTCCACTTGTCTCCTCCTTACTTCTCTCTGTGGGCTGGAAGCTTTTTGCATTATCTGCATCATTCAGGTATTATCATCATCCTCCTCCCCACTGGATGGGTCAATGCTCGGGAGCTGATGAGGAGGACATGGAGGCTGGACCGCTGTGCAGAGGCATGAGGTAGGAGAGGGACACTGGCAACGGAGGAACATTACTGGGTTTTCTGAGCCCATTTCAAGTCATCTGATCTGGGCTTCTCTCCTGTCAGGCTCTGGATGAGGTCTTCCAGATTCCTCCAAAATCCAAGCTTCTCCAGGGGGTAGTTCAACCAGCCTGTATGCAGACACAAGAATAAGTCAATGACTTTTTGTGCTAAAACATTATAGTACATCACACCATGTGCAAAAGCCTGTAATGTTATGTCATACAGGAAATAAACAGTGCAATGTGTGAAGATAAAAATTTGTGTGTGTGTGTGTGTGTGTGTACCTGTGGTAATGCAGAAATAGGTCTCGTGAGGCGCTACATGATGAACTCTGTGGTGTTTGCGAGGGAGAATGATGTGGCAGTCCTGCAAGAAGGTGACCCATCGTGGCAGTCCAAAATAGGTGTGAGACCATTTATGGATCTGATTGGTAAGTGTCACAAATATGCCCAAAGAATAAAGGTAGCAGTACCAGGGGAAGATATGATAAATCTCCACTGTGGAAAAAAAAAGATAATAAAAGAAGATGAGACATTTACCTATGGTGCTTGTACGGCAGAATAAATTTGTGGAGTCTGTGGATTTTATTTTTGTGCCTGTGCACCTGTAACTTTATGGTGTATGCCTGACATTTTGCTTATTTGTCTGGGCCCAAGCCATCACCAGCCCAGCTGCTATTTTTAAAAGTGCTAACTTGGGTAGAGACATGCAATAGGGAGTGTGACTTTCTAAATCTGCCAGCATAGTGGTATTTTCAAACCCAGTTTGGTCCAAAATTGTGCTTGTTCACATGGACTTGTATGACAGACGCTCTAGATAATTGAAGTCTAATAAAAGTATTTAAAAAGCGTCATTTAACAGAGAGAAAATAAGTGTCAATATGGTGGTGTTTTGCTTAAGCTTAAGAATTGATTGCATTGTACAGTTTATCTAAAAAAAAATTTAATATTGTGAAATTTCATTGTCATTTAAATTCATCACAAGTAAAGTGAAATATTTCAAACCGTTGTAAATTTTCATTTAAATCACTTTCAAGCCTACTTGCTGATCGCAACTGGAGCACGGTTACATTTGGTCACTAAGATTTGAGTCTTACTTTTTGTTTTGTTTTCCTTTACTTTTCATACATTTTTTTTTTTTTTTTGTATTAAGTCACATTTCTACATTGATCTCACTCTATATGTTTGGATGCCATTTAATTATTACTAAGCATTAGAGTCATTATTTTTTAATTCTGTGTCTGGTGTCTGTGTTTCATTGGCTTACTCATAATGAACCTAAAGTCTCCTGAATCTGGCCTAGTCCATTATTCACAGATACAACTATATAGTGCCACCTAGTGGCTACATGTGCAACTAAACTACCAGATTGTTTATGGTAATGTTTATAAAAGTATGCAGTGCAGGTTCCTAGACTCTTTGTTCACAGGTTAGAGCATCTGAGGAAAAAGAATAAAAATCTATACAGAAGTTATATACAGAGGTAATGAAATGTTGCAGTTCGTCTATAATCCTACAGGTGTTGGGTTTTAAAGTTCGTTTAGAATTGTAACAAACATTAAAAAAAAAAAATCATAATAATAAAAAATAAAAAAAAAACATGATACATTTACATTAAGGCATTTGGCAGACGCTTTTAACCAGTTCTGAAGTTTCCATGATTGGATAGGTGGGGTGGGGGTTTGAATTAAATATTGAAGGAAAAATAAATCGTCGTTTGAAGGTTGCCAGAGACAGATCTGAAGATTGTGATACACACTGAATCGGAACCTAGGTATCGTGATATTGTTTCAGGTGGTTGCTGATGATTCCCATCCCTAATAATTAACATAATCAACAACATTCATTTATATATGATTATGATCATAACTGGCGGCACGGTGGTGTAGTGGTTAGCACTGTCGCCTTGCACCTCCAGGGTCCGGGTTCGATTCCCCGGCCAGGCTCGACTCCCGTCTGTGTGCATGGAGTTTGGTGGGTTTCCTCCGGGTACTCCGGTTTCCTCCCACAGGCCAAAGACATGTAGATTAGGCTAATTGGCATTCCCAAATTGACCATAGTGTGTGAATGAGTGTGTGTGTGCTCTGCGATGGATTGGCACGCTGTCCAGGGTGTACCCTGCCTTGTGCCCAGAGTCTCCTGGGATAGGCTCCAGGTCCCCGCGACCCTAATACAGGATAAAGCGGTATAGAAGATGAATGAATGAATAATTATAACTACACAAGCACATAGTAGTTTACTCAGTACTTTATAAATGTTCGGTATAAGCAAGATGGGTAAAAATAGTGTTTCCACTGCATACCTGCTGTATACTGTACGTGTGGGAATGTAGTAACCCTTTGTCTTCCTCACCTGGTGATAGAGTGTAAAAGTTGTAGGCCATATTAGCCAGGGGAATGATCGTCAGCATGCAGTTATCGCCGTTTGTCTCTATGAAATCGTGCCGTGTGATGGCTGTGGGATCGATATGATGTTCCCGAAACGGACGGATGAAAGCCTGCGGGAGGAGAGAGAGAGAAACTTTGAATCGTGGTTACCTGCTCCACTGAGACAGAAAACACCACACTGTTCATAAACACAAGATTCTCACTCAGCACTCTCCTGAGATGAGAACAGAGCACCATCGAAGATCAACAGAATCTCTCTGACAGTGTTAAAAATTTAATGTCCCCTCAACACCTGAATGATTTAAAAGAAAGAGATGTAGAGCACAACTTGGTGCTGTTATCTGTAGCTACACAGAATGTTAATGGTATTAATGAGAATTGTATTTCTTTCAAATGGCCAGTTCATAGCTATGGGGAGTTCTCGAAGCCTGTTAACGTAGTTATTTTGAAGTACATTTAGAGTTAAGTAGAAAAGCCAAGTAGAGCATGTCCACTTCCATACCTTTCCAAAGATGGGCAGATCAACAGACCCCCACGTGTCAGCCCCCCAGTGGACCAGCCCGGAGGCAAAGTCTGCTGTAAGAATTCCCGCCACTGTACACACAAACAAGCACAGACACACACGTATAAAATAAATCTCTGTATGTTACGAGTTTCTCATATGCTTGTTTCAGTAATCCAGCATCTTCATAACAACAGGCTTTAGGACTTAAGACAGACTATATTCAGTATATTCAAAATAAAATATACAAGAAGAATTTTATTCTCGTAAAATATTACAAGAAAACCTGATTCTTGCCATTTAAGTTATTGCCATTGTGTTTGCCACATTTTATTCCTTTTATGTCTGTACACAAATGTTCCTGAACTCAACAAGGATGTGAACCTGTCAGAAATGTGAAAATCTTCTGTGGCCCAGCCAAACCTTTAATTACAACCCTGATCAACACAAGAGACTAATAAGATCAATTAAAAACATCACGTTGTTCAAATCTCATGGCTGTTTTATTAGTTCTGGTTACTTTTGAGATGGAAATACTTAATCAGAAATCTTTTATGGGCGTTTTAATTCTAATTACAAAATTAAACTTTTTTTTTATACATTTTTAGAAAAAATAAATAAATAGAACAAAAACGTCTTGTGGCTCACCTGCAGTAAATACCCTTACAGCTGACACTTTGGGAAACACTGGGCTACACAATTAAATGCTTATTAATGGAGATTATTGTGGATTCAATTAGACATCTTTGGAAATTATAGCTGTTGAATTCTATGATGTAGATTCTATATGTGCCATGCCATTTAAGACTCAGCACTGCTTATAATCCTGTAATTATTAGTTGAACATCAGCTTTAGGACTTTATACATCATTGTTCCATCATTGGTCTCTGCAATGATGCACAACATATGTTGTTTCATTCCTAATTGGAATACTTTACATATCCCAAGAAGCATGAGGGTGAATATTTCTAATAAATAACTATAAATATCACTATTATTATTTTAGCTAGTAATGTGCAACCCTAGGCCACCCATTACGTTTTCACACTTCACGTAACTATGTTAGAGGTTGCATCATGGAACCAACATTTTAAGATTATGTCAAAAATACAACCTGCCTCTTCCGGAAAATCTCTGGCACGATATGAGGACACTAGAGACTGTTCTAAATATACACGGCTACTCAATTTGAGTCTAGAGTTTCATTCACTCTAGCTGCTTACATGAACACAATCGCGTGTGCTGAGTCATACTGAGTGATTAGTACAGCAAAGGCATGTTTGTTAGGCCATTGTGCGACCTTGCATGTGTGTGCGTGTGTATATGTCGTATATGTGGTGGGGATGTAACTCACCAACTCCCAGAATGATGTACCAGACATGGCTAAAGTGGACGTGGGTGACGAGGTAAAGGAGATTAAAGGCCATGAGCGTGAAACAGAGAATAACACTGATCCATTCCTGACACCTTTTACCTAATTAGTAAAAGAGAGAGAGAGAGAGAGAGAGAGAGAGAGAGAGAGAGAGAGACATGGTGACTCACACAAACTAGCTCAAATGTCCACCCTCTCTTTGTTTCAGCAGGTTTCTCTAACATAGTTACAGTACACAGAAACACCCTGCATTTCTATAACAAGCTGTATACGAGTGTGTGAGCATGCATGCAAGCTCCCGATGCCTCACAGTTCACCTTTCCTGCTCAGATCACTGAATGTAGTGAAATAATCCACTCAATCACTATATAAAGAGACATTTATATCTATAAAGGGAAAGCACTGTGCATCTCCCAGTGGTGCATTTGTATCTCACAACAACAACAACAAAAAAGTGACAGAAAGAATCAAAAGCCCTGTGTTTTCCCTTTTTACGCATTTTCAGGGTGAACTGCTCCTCACTCCTTACGGGCATATACTCCAGCATGAAACCCAACTCTTCTGCAGTAGGAAATCTGGCAACCTCCTGCACAACAACAAATCATTTAAAAAGATTCCACAAATTAGCTTAGATCATCGAGCTCCTTCACAGCTGCTCAACATGTCCACAAGACAATTATCAGGTTTGGTGCAGCTCTGCTACACTAATGACACATGATCCTATATGAGACCTACATGGGTTTAAGCGAGATTTAGTTGAGATTATTGATTTGTTCAATCGCAACAGTCTCAGGAGTTTGCTAGCAGGAGTTTGTTTTCTTCTAACACAGAAATCAGCAGTAGTGCCATTTAAGGGCAATATCACATGTTTTAAATAGCAATGTAATGTTTCAAATGATCATTATTATTATTATTACTTCAATTACGAGGGCCATTTAAATCAACCAGGAACTTGTGAAGAAATTTCTCAGGCGTGAAGATTGATTGACTGTATCCCGTCTCTGAATGACGAGGCTCAGAGCCACCTACACTAACCTAACACCTATTCTTTATTTAACCTAATCCTAAAAATAAAAAAATAAAACATATAACTTGTCGCCTCAAACCCAAACACATTCATTCACGAAGACCACTTGCACATTACAGGAACTCATCTGGTATTTATTGCCACATCCCCTGTACAGGCCTGACCTCGTACTAACCAATTTCCATGTATGTGCAATTAAATGAGTTCCACCGGGCCAGCGTTTAAAATGTGAATCAGGCAGTCGATTATGGCTCCAGTATACTGAGAAAAGACTTTTCGATGGTATCCAAGCTTGGATAAGTGCATTAGTGTATCGGGGGATTATATAGAGAAGTAAAGTTAGTTTATACTCTGTGCTCAATTTTAAACTATGTTGTTATTCTGCACAAGTCCCAGTTTCACTTGAACACCCCTTGTGCAATCATTTTTGTTAGCGTGAATTAGATTACATTTATTCTTCTTGATTCATGTTAAATTAGGACAAATCCTAAATAACCCATGGTTCTCAAAGTGGGGTCAACGGAGCATAGAAAGAAAATCAAGTGTGTTTTTTATGTATGTACGTATATATAAATGGACGCATGTATACACACGAACATGCACACACACTTTGTACATTTACATATCAAACAACAAATTCATGCTAGGGAAGTTTAATTGGTTCCTGAATGTAAAACGTATGAGAACCCATGATATATAGAGCATAACCTATTTGCACACCGCACCCTCATGTAGAACAGTATTTACTTTTTAGCCAGAATAAATGCTTGACTTGTATTTCAGCCACTATTAATTCTGTGCATATTCATTAAAGATTAAAGTATTGGCATACATATCGGTGTTGGAAAGTGAGAGTTTCTATTAAAACACAGCTTTCGCTTCATGCTACCTAGTTCCTCCTGTGAGCTATGCCTACTATATTTTTTATTTCCGAGCTGTTTCTTGTTATAATATTTCATGTAGCATTTTACTAACTAATCAGCACCCAGAGGAAACTCTTGCTACATTCATGGTTATTGGTATGTGATGTAGACTCACGTATTTGTCTACGGCCACACCTAGTCTTCATTCCTGAAACATTCACTGTACAGTAACTAAATATTAAATGTTATGCTGTTTCTTTGAGGGGGAGGGGGGTTTATAAAGGAAAATCATACCACAAGTATGATACCCCATAACATTTTATATACTTTTTATGCAACTTTCATGTTAAACGAATGAACGGCAATAGTCTAGACAGCACAGAGAGCTGCTATTCTTATAGTAACCAAATATTTTCATATACACTAATAAGTGGAAATACACACACAGGTAACAGGATGTACCTGCCTCGTCACTGATACGTGACTCTCAGCATGGCACACCAGTCTAGCCTATTAAACATGCTCTAATAAAACTCATCCTATAACTTTTAATAAACATATTTCTTGTATAAAAAAGAAAAAGGAAAAAAAAAAAAAAAAAAAAAAAAGGATATTGTTGTCCAGGTAAATTTTCAGACTTTGAATATAATTGGTGCAGGGGAAAAAAGAAGAATCCGTTTTAACCTTGTACATTCAGGAAATAGCTGCGTGTGTATGTGTCTGTGGAGTTGTGACTGCCAGGTGTACACAAGATTGAAGCCCCTTGCTCTAAAGGGTATCAGGCATTTGTGTGGTGACTTTATCACTGGGATGTTTTTCATATTCATGTTTATTGGCCTTGCCTCTGCTGAATGCAAATCTGTGGAAAACGTTCTCCATTAGACAAAAAAAATAGAAAAACTTGTTTACTGTCAATTGTTTACTACATTCTCTGATGAGCAACTATTTTTACAGCCTTATCTCACATGGTTCTCAGAAACTTTTTTATTTTCCTAAGGGCTTTATTTCTCTATGCTCTGTTGCACATTTCCATTTGTCACATGGCAAGGACACACATATCTACAGTATGTGCATTCACTGTGCACTTCTTATATTGGCTGCTCGCGTTAGGAGTCGCCACAGCGGACCATTTGTCTGTGCACATTCGGTTTAAATCACTTTTTCATCATGTGTGAAACGGGCGCATGTGGGGGAAAAAGACTCGGCGTAGAGCACGATGAGACAACACGGCGATAATATACACGCTAATCAAACAAGTGCACAGTTCCACACCAACATGTCTGTATGTTGTATAGTAGATTGTATGTAATCATACATAATACAGATTACTTATCACAGTGCTACTGTTTCTTTGAGATGTGTGTTTGTGGAGCTTATATACAGTGGTGTGAAAAACTATTTGCCCCCTTCCTAATTTCTTATTCTTTTGCATGTTTGTCACACTTAAATGTTTCTGCTCATCAAAAATCGTTAACTATTAGTCAAAGATAACATAATTGAACACAAAATGCAGTTTTTAAATGAAGGTTTACGTTATTAAGGGGGAAAAAACTCCAAATCTACATGGCCCTGTGTGAAAAAGTGATTGACCCCCTTGTTAAAAAATAACTTAACTGTGGTTTATCACACCTGAGTTCAATTTCTGTAGTCACCCCCAGGCCTGATTACTGCCACACCTGTTTCCATCAAGAAATCACTTAAATAGGAGCTACCTGACACAGAGAAGCAGACCAAAAGCACCTCAAAAGCTAGACATCATGCCAAGATCCAAAGAAATTCAGGAACAAATGAGAACAAAAGTAATTGAGATCTATCAGTCTGGTAAAGGTTATAAAGCCATTTCTAAAGCTTTGGGACTCCAGCGAACCACAGTGAGAGCCATTATCCACAAATGGTAAAAACATGGAACAGTGGTGAACCTTCCCAGGAGTGGCCGACCGACCAAAATTACCTCAAGAGCGCAGAGACAACTCATCCGAGAGGCCACAAAAGACCCCAGGACAACATCTAAAGAACTGCAGGCCTCACTTGCCTCAATTAAGGTCAGTGTTCACGACTCCACCATAAGAAAGAGACTGGGCAAAAACGGCCTGCATGGCAGATTTCCAAGGCGCAAACCACTTTTAAGCAAAAAGAACATTAAGGCTCATCTCAATTTTGCTAAAAAACATCTCAATGATTGCCAAGACTTTTGGGAAAATACCTTGTGGACCGACGAGACAAAAGTTGAACTTTTTGGAAGGTGCGTGTCCCGTTACATCTGGCGTAAAAGTAACACAGCATTTCAGAAAAAGAACATCATACCAACAGTAAAATATGGTGGTGGTAGTGTGATGGTCTGGGGTTATTTTGCTGCTTCAGGACCTGGAAGGCTTGCTGTGATAGATGGAACCATGAATTCTACTGTCTACCAAAAAATCCTGAAGGAGAATGTCCGGCCATCTGTTCGTCAACTCAAGCTGAAGCGATCTTGGGTGCTGCAGCAGGACAATGACCCAAAACACACCAGCAAATCCACCTCTGAATGGCTGAAGAAAAACAAAATGAAGACTTTGGAGTGGCCTAGTCAAAGTCCTGACCTGAATCCTATTGAGATGTTGTGGCATGACCTTAAAAAGGCGGTTCATGCTAGAAAACCCTCAAATAAAGCTGAATTACAACAATTCTGCAAAGATGAGTGGGCCAAAATTCCTCCAGAGCGCTGTAAAAGACTCGTTGCAAGTTATCGCAAACGCTTGATTGCAGTTATTGCTGCTAAGGGTGGCCCAACCAGTTATTAGGTTCAGGGGGCAATTACTTTTTCACACAGGGCCATGTAGGTTTGGATTTTTTTTCTCCCTAAATAATAAAACCCCTCATTTAAAAACTGCATTTTGTGTTTACTTGTGTTATCTTTGACTAGTAGTTAAATGTGTTTGATGATCAGAAAAATTTTGTGTGACAAACATGCAAAAGAATAAGAAATCAGGAGGGGGGCAAATTGTTTTTCACACCACTGTAGTTACACTAATACATTTGGACATATCCAACAAATCAAAAAACATTTTTTTAAACCTTTACAACCTCAGGACTTCAATCATCAATATGTTGTCAGGTTTCTGTCTGAACTTTGGTTGGAAAAAAGGCCATTTCAGCATTTGCATGTGTCCTGTGTTCTATCATGGCAAAAGACAACCAGCATTACTGTGGGTTCAAGGTCTATCCTTGTTGTCACTCATGTTCTCTCGCTCTCTCTCTCTCTTTCGCTCACTCGCTCTTTCACACGTGCACACTCTCTCTCTTACACACACACACACACACACACATGACGTTATCCACCTTTTGCGCTCTCTCTCTCTCACTCACTCATGCTCCCACACACACACACACACACACACCTCATTATCCATTCCATAATGAAAAGGTACACATCTCCTGATTTTTTTATATGAAGCTGTTACGACCCCCGGTCTAGGGTCAAGGGACGCAACAAAGAAAATAATACATTTATGATAAACAAATGAATCTTGCAACCAAGAATTCAGTGCGTGAGTTTTTATTGTTATACACACGCACTCACACATACAGGAAGCTCTGGGCTTCAGGATTGAGCCAGGCCAAAACAATAAACAAAACCCCCCCTCTATCTCCACCCTCAAGCTAACTAAACTACCAAAAGAAACGAATATAAATCAAAATACAGCAACTAAACGAACTACCTAACTATCCACAAAAAAAACAGGAGAAAACAGGGGACAACAAAAATGGCGCTCAACCCCTACTGCTTCCTTGTAACTATGTACAAACAAAAAAAGAACAAAACATAAAATCCTAGAATACTACAATGCGACAAACAATTCATCCTGTAGCTTAAAATTATTTTTGCATTTTAATTTACATAGTATACATCGATAAGCCATAATATTAAATTGCAAATAATTGTGCCCGATATTGTATCGCTTCCCACTGCGCCACCTTGAGACATGATTCCACAAGACTCTGGGGTGTCTGTGGTGTCTGGCACGAAGACTTGGCTGTGGATCCTTTGGGTGCTGTGGGTTGTAGGGTAGGATTGCCATGGACCAGACTTTTTTGTCCATCACATCCCATGAGTGCTCAGTTAGACTGGGATCTGAAGGCCAGATCTGTGGCATTGGCTTCTATGGCTGCTAGGCCCCGTGTGCTGAGGTTTGTGGTGCGCTTTGTGTCCTGGTGCCTTTCTATTGTGGCCAGCATTTACGTTTTTTGTCAAGTTGTGCTGCATTGACTTTTCTGTGGGATCAGACCACACAGGCTGGCCTTTGTTCCCCACAGGCATAGACAATCCTTGGGCACCAATAATTCTGTTACCAGTTTATTGGTGTATACAGTAATTGATAATCAATCTTAATGTGTTAAAATTTAAGATTGGTGGTGTTAATGTAATGACAGATCGGTGTACAAAGGCAATAAACAGCAGGCTATCACTATGTTGGTAGTGTATTCTTCATGTGTGTTTGTCTACCTATAATCAAGTTATTCGGGTTTTGCACCCCTCCCCTCCCTCCATTTGGTTCAACAACTTTCCAACAAGCAGTCCATGACTACATTAGAACTGCTGTTTGGATTACAACAAAACAGCTCATGTAAAGTTGAAAGAAAAATAAGTGTCATCCACACGATGCATCTGAAGCATGGAAAAGGAACTAGCACCTCTAGTTTACAATCCATGAACCAAAATGTTTAATTTCAAGAAAGACAAAGCACAAGTCAGTTCTGCAACATGACAACAATCCAATCTCTTCAAAAGATGTTTTGTTTTGGCTGTCCCACTCTCAAGACCTAATCTGAGGGAGCCCATTCATAGGACTCATTGTTATACTGTAGCAGAGCTACCACAAAGAATATAAATGGATTACAACTCTGGAAAAGAATGGTGCAAACTTTGACAATTTATATATATTTTTTTATTAACACTGATTTTTTTTTTCTCATAAATACTATGTCATCCGTGAAACTTGTTCTCTTTTTAATTATTTCTGTTCTATTATTATGCAGTGATCTGGTCTATGAGTAATTAATGGCAAATATGCTTAAGTAAAATATCACCTGGTAGGACAAGAGCCTATTTGCACTATTATTATTATTATTAGTAGTAGTAGTAGTAGTAGTAGCAGGAGTAGCAATTAGCAGAAGTATCAGTAGAATTAATCATTAGTGGTAGTAGTAATAATACTGTTAGTAGTAAGAATAGTAATTAGTCACAGGAGTAGTAATTACTATTATAGTATACTGAAGTATTAATTATTAATAATAGTAGAAATGGCAATTACTGTTATTAGTAATAGTAGTAATTCTTATTAGTAACTAGAGTAGAAATTATTGTAAGTAGTGGTAGCGAGATTATTAGTAGTAGTAGTACACTAAAATCTATGTTGATGCTGTTGCCATTATTATTACTAAGATCACGATTAGTAGCGATTAGTAGTAGTATCAGTAGTATTAAATCAGTAGTGGTATTAATAGTAGGAGCAGTAAATACAGTAAGTAATAGTATTAGCAATTAGTCATAGGAGTAAAAATTACAACTAGTTATATATTGGTAGTATTAATTATTTTTTGTAGTAGTGGCAATTATTGTTATTAATAGTAATAGTATTTCTTATTAATAATAAAAGTAGTCATTGTTGATAGTAGTGGTAGTGAGATTAATTATTAGTAGTAGTAGTAGCCGTAGTTTACTAATATCTATGGTGATGATGTTGCCATTTTTAATTACTATGATTATGATTGGTAGAAGCAGGAGTAGAAATTATTAGTAGCATCAGTTGTAATATTACTTAATAGTAGTTGTAGTGGTAGTAATGGGAGTCATTAGTCTGAGTTACTGATCATGGGTTGTATCATGGCTGACCGTGCACTCTGACCCCAGTTACGCTGGGATATGTGAAGAAGGAATTTCACTGTGCTCTAATGTACAATATATGTGACAAATAAAGGCTTAACTAACTTAACTGACTAACTAGTCATAAGAGTATTAATTACAATGAGTTGTAGTAGCATTAATTATTAGTAATAGGAGTAGTAATTATTGTTGGTAGTGGTAGTGAGAGTATTAATTAGTAGTAGTAGTAAATAGAAGGACTAGCAGTGGTAATTATTGTTATTAGTTTTAGTCATAATTTATTAGTAATCAGTAGTAGTAGGAGGAGGAGGAATTCTTTTTAGTAGAAGGAGGAGGCAGAGAAGAGTAAATTATTAGTAGTAATAATTAATAGTAGTAAATATACTTATTGGTAGCAGTAATATTGATGGTAATTGGTAGAATGAGGAGGA
Source organism: Channallabes apus (assembly GCA_030522415.1). NCBI lineage: Eukaryota > Metazoa > Chordata > Actinopteri > Siluriformes > Clariidae > Channallabes > Channallabes apus. Next base: position 14,387,824 of record CM060129.1, on the reverse strand, counting down.
GGAGGAGTACTAAAATAGCTTTTGGCAGCTTCCAATTCTTACACATTTGCACAATATCTAAGTGCACAGTTTACAGAGTTTGTTTACATTTATTTTAACAGAACTGACCTGAACTCTCTCTGTGCTCTATTAAATCTCTATATTTTTGTTACCTCTGTGCTTAATTATCTTATTACTATTCTATGACTGTCTTTATAAATACAACTCGGTCAACACAGGAGAACATAAAACTGTATGAAATGTATTTACGACTTCACAAATAAAATCTGGCAGTGACACGACTTCTCTCCAATGGAGATGTTGAGCAAACACTCACGCACACGCGCGCGCGCTAACACGCGCCCCTACCAGCATGATCATATGGAAGTGACGTGTGTGTGTGTGTGTGTGTGTGTCAGTCACTGGATTACAGCAACAGATTAACATGAAACAGAAACACAGCAGGATCTCGCAGGTTGTATTACTAACGTGTGCACTTTATAAACCCGCCTCACTCTACATTTCCTAATCATTTAACGAGCAGCTACTAACTTACACCATCACGCATTATTAGCACACAATACGCATCTAAACATGAAGAAGAAACTTCTGCACGTTTCGTGACTCGCCCACATTTTGTAGTACCAATAAACCTGACTAGCTTCGTTAGCAGCAAAACTGTCCCAGGCTAAGCTATCCGGCTAAAGCACAAACCTGCGCTTTCTCACCTGGAGAGTATAAATTAGCGAGCTCCTGAGCGCCGGCGTGCTGAGGACCCCATCTGACCGGAGCCCGAGACGCAGAGCTCAGCTCGCCTGCCTGCTCCTTCGCCTCCGAAGCCGCGCTTTCACTCGGGTTGCTGGTCATGTTGGCTTCGGGTTTAGTTCACTCTCCCCCGGTGAGGATGTCAACCCAGTCGGATCAGTTCCTCAAACTACAAACCACGCCCCAGCCCTCACGGTCACGTGTACCTTCCTCCAATCATCAATCGCTGTAATGACTTCCTGTTACTAATCTCGCCTACTATGATTACGCAAAGGTTTTAGACGTTTTTGTGACACCACGTCTATTCTACCAATCGGATCGCAGCTTTGGGTTAAACGACGCTCCAAAACCACACCCACTTGACTGTTCACTGTGTTTAGTTAGTGCCATGGTTTTTAATCTAGGGAACGTGACGCACACCAACTTATTGTAAAAGATATTATTTTTTATTATATTTTATTTGGGCTTATTTAACAGGTCACTATGTATTTAAATCCAACAGCTATACCTCAAAAAGGACCACAATAATAAATAGTTTTTGAACTTTTCATTCAAAATAAGTTGAGAGTGTTTTTTTTTTTTCAAATAAAAAGCAATTTTATTACTGTACACATTTAAATAATATGGTGAGTGAGTGAGTGACTATTTGACTAGTAGGATTACATTTCTATAATAAAAATAAATGTGCGCTAAGGGGGTCTGTTTATTTTTAATGAGTCAAATATGTCCTTGGCTGCAGGAAAGTAGTGTTAATTTTGTCAGCTATTTTCATTTAATCCCAGTATAAATGTCCTTGTTAGTTTTTATCATATTTAGTCAATCTTACCCTATATTTTTTGTTAAGTTTTAGTATACTAAATGTTTTAGTCTAGTTATAGTCAGAGGAACCCTTAAGCATTTTAGTCTAGTTTTAGTCTAACATTTTAGCAATAAGATTATTATTAATTAATTCTACAGTCAATCTAGTCTAGCCCAAACCCTTTTTTTTAGTTTTTCACAAAAGAAGTATCTTATTTAACCCCTGCATGTCCAATAATCTTTTTTTACTACAAAACAATAGGAGCAGTATGAAAAATACAGTGTTTTGAAACTTTTTAAAAATTAGTTCTATTATTTGAACAATGGAAATAAATGAGCATAATAAAACTGAAAATACTGTACGCACCAACTTGAATGTACTTTGGTTTGTCAACAGTTTAGCTATGAAATAAAATAAAAATACATAACATAACAAAACATTACCACAAAGAGGCTGTAAACCTACCTAGAGATTTTTATGGTATACCTTGATGTGTCTCTTGATGTTTGTGGTATTTTCCCAGTAATCGTATAATTTACACTCCGATATGACTACACATCTGTTTTTTTCCCTCCGGTTCAATATAAAGAAAATGGGCCCAAATATCATGTCTTCTCTTTCGCCCGAGTAATACTACTGTCATGACTGTCATTAACTCACTGTCATGAGTTAAAGTTGACTGAGCTCGTAACATCCCGTCACTACCGCGAAATATAGCTGCTTATGCCATAATGAATGAACAGAGTATTGCAGTGTTTTTTGCCAAATTTAATGTTGATGGAAAAAACAGTGATGTTTTAGTGGGTTTTTTTAAACCACATTTTAGTCCCGTTTTTTGCTCATCAACAGTATTGCATGCTGATTTAGTCACTGTCACTGTTTATTGATCTTTGTGACGTCATCGTCTCGTCTTAGTCATAGGAAAAAAGGGCCTCAACAAATATTTTTCGTCATTACTTTAACTACAGGAAAGAAGCCTTGCATGAGAGAACTGGACATTCTCACAAAGCTCTGACTAAGTTTAGGAAATGACAAAAGTATCAAAAATAGTCCATTAGTGAATAGGTTGCAGTTTCAGACATACCAGTTTGTTTCTAAAATAGCTCCCCACTTCCTATTCCCCACACAAGTAAAAGTGTCTTATGGTTATTTTGTATTGTTTTGTGTACAGTAATATATTACAATCCATTACGAGAGTCATTGATAATTGTTTAGAAAGTAGCTTTAGTGTGCTTTTTTTGCACGTTGTGTTCACTTGATCACTCAGCCTATGCTTCTATAATGCCCAGATATTCCACATGAGCCATAACATTATGACCACCCGCTTGATATTAAATAGATCCTACAATTGCTACCAAAACAGTAATGACCTGTTAATTGTAGCTACACTATAGCGCTTCTATTAAATCCGACTACATGTTCCAGCTTTCACTCTCCATGTGCATCTGCGAGTCTTAGCCAGCAAGACCATGTTTTCAGTTTGCTGGTTTTCCTTCCTTAGATCACCTTTAGTAGGTCCTGTGAACTGCCTGGGAATATCCCACAAGCACTGCAGTTTTGGAGCTGCTCTGACCAAGTTGTCTAGCCATTTTGGTCTTCTCACAGTATCTTGTTAGGGTGCAAGCACTAGAACACCAGCACCATGATGCCATGACAATGTTGTCATCACCATTGCTCTGATAATGCTGTTTTAAGAGTGCTGATGTCATAAATGTGCGGGAGCCAAATTATTATTATTTTTTTTTTTTTTCAATCATCACAGCACTTTTGGGGTTCTCAACTTGCAGGCACAGGTTGGAATCTGCTGCCATTAGGATGCCTGCAAGTCTGGACCCTGGCTGTGGCTCAGGACCTTCCCTGGAGATTTTGATGCATAGCTCATACACACTTGCACGTATGTCAAACTAGCATGTCAAACTTGGAACACTAGATCTCAATGAACTGTACAACATTCGAGGTCAGATATTTTAGGTCATTTGCAAAATGCACATTTATTACATCTAAAATGCACATTTATGACATCACTATTACATACACACACATTACACATCCTACACACACACACACACACACACTTGTCCTACACACACACTTCAAACACACATTAGGATTCACAAGAGAGAGAGAAAAATTCCAAACCTGACCCACATTGGGCTAATCAGCAAGCAGGGCTCAAAAGACACGCAGGTTGTATGTTGAGCACAGCGGGCGATGGCACAGGTGCTTGAGCCGATCATCACTGCTCATTGATCATCGAAGATCGACCAAAGCACCTGCGCCGATGACTTAAACTTACATTCAGTGACATCAGTGTCTGGTGCTTTTTAGAGGTCTTAGCATGCACAGGGCCTGCTCATCGTTGCTTGCAACTATATTTAAAATAGGGCTGGGAGTGGGTGGGATGTACAGATTTCAGGAGCAAATTAACCTTTTTTTCTTAAGTTGATGTGTTGGAAGCAGAAAAGATGGGCAAGCATAAAGCTTTGAGTGATTTCAACAAGGAGCAAATTTTGATGACTAGAGGACTGGGTCAGAGCAACACCAAAACTGCAGTTCTTGTGGGATGGTCCTAGTCTATAATCCAAGGAAGAAAAACTGATGACCTGGCGATCGGTCATTAAGAGCATTCATGAGTGGCCAAGGCTTACTGATGCACACGGAGACTGGCCTGTGTAGTCTGATCCAATAGAAGCGCTATTGTACATAAAATTGATGAAAAGGTCAATGCTGGTTGTGATAGAAAGGTGTCAGAACACACAGTGCATCACTGTTATGGTGGCAAAATGGGGGACCTATTTAATATTATGGGCCTATATTACACACTATACAGCACACACTGTGCAGTACGCAATGCAATATGTATGACATTGTACGCAGTGTACTCTGTTAGTGCAATTTACTTGTATACAGTTTTTTTTTCACAGTCACTGCAAACCAAATGTGGTACTCTTTGATGTCTGATATAAAAATAATAATAATAAAAAAAAAGGCTTTAGGGCAGTCGAACTGTTCAAGGCTTTGAACATGACTGCAATGCAAATATTAGCAGAACTATAATCAATTATGTTTTCTTCTGAATCAAATAATTACATTTAATTACAACCTTCAGTAAAATACAGCTTAGTCTGAACAGGTGCCAAATACAGGCCGAGCTCGCAGGCGAAATTTACCAAATTATTTTTTAATTATTTCACTATGACTTGATTAGATGATCAGTAAATCATATTAAATAAAAGTATTTAAAAAATATTAGGAATTTTCAAATGCCCTCCGAGTGTAGCATTAGTAGCAATAACATCTTTTTACAGCATTTCCCTCCTGGCAAGGATGCTCTACCAGTTTGACCTGATCAGTCAGTGTTTTAGCACCTGCCAGCTGGTTAGGCTAAGCAAGCTTTTTTTTTTTTAGCAAGGATGAATAGTTTACTTTTTTTTTTTGTCTGAGTAAACCTACTAAGTAAAGCTATTACATATTAGATATTGTATTGTGATGGAATTTGTGTTATAGGAATAAGAAGTCTTTTATGTGTCAATACATTACAGTACAGTGAAATTCTTTTCTTCCAATATCCTAGGAGGCAATATTCCAATATTGTTAGGAGCCCGGGGTCAGAGCGTAGGACCAGGCAAGAGACAGTGGTCCTGAAGCAGATACAGTTGATGGTCCTGCTCAAGCTAGGGCCCAACACAAGCAACACAATTTGTTTTGAAATAGCATGCTTGGTATAATATTCCACCAAATTACCAGTGGTGAAATAGTATACCAAGCATGCCATTTCAAAACAAATTGTGTTGCTTATACAACTGTTACACCCAGTACAGCAAATAAAAATACACGATACATTACAACAAATAAGAGCAAACAGAACTTTAATTTGCAAAGTGTTTGCATATAATTTGCAACGCTAAATTGTTTCACAGGACATTTATATCGCCCTTTCGTGCAGTAACACAAAGTCGCCGCCAGGTGTCAGTGTGGTTATTGTCTTTTAGGCTACAAATGACGCCCAACGTCATTTCTTTGGAGTGCATGGGCACTTTCGGATTTACTTAGTATGTAAACAGCAAAGTCACCAATGTTGAATCATTTTTTTAATGTCAACTCATAAAGTGTTAAATCTTGATTAGTGAGTGTGTGTTTTAGAAATGTGTAGTGTATCAGATCCATTCAGTTTCTATATACCTCAACAGGCCACATTTACTTTCTACCATCATTACTATTAAGAAGATAACTAAAACAGAATGGGTTGACCTATTTCATTAAGTTAAGAAATGCTTGCACCTGGGGTACTATATGTTGGGGAAACCATGATGCAAGACATTGACCTTGAAATTTGTGCCATAAGCCAGAGACTGCTGGGGTGGTGCTCTGCCCGCTGTCAGCTTTTCTCAAGAAGATTTCTCCCCATGCCTTAGCCATGATTAATCATTTAATCCACACTATGGTGCTAAGAAATTGCAGCGTAAAATGCCATGCTGGGGTCCTCCAGGAGTCCTCTGATCTAGTGTGCCATGCCTGAAGTATCATTTGTAAAATGTCGACAAAAATAAAAGCATATTTAGAAGTTCATATAGAGAACAGGAAACTTATGTCATCCTCTTTTTCTTCTTTCACTTTAACTGAAAGTTACTTTTTCTGTTGTTCTGTAATGTAATGTAACATGTTCTTTTTCCATTGAAACAGGATCTTCAAGCAGAATTCCATCAGGAATGTTCTATGATTGTAAAAAGTGGGTGTGCCAAAACTAACAAAGTCAGACTTCTATGCAAATCACAAATCAAACATCAAAGACTTTTTTTTAATCAACTGCTGCTTTTTTTTTTCTTCGTCTGTTAAGTAAGTGTTAAGTACTAAGTTTCCTTGTTATAGTATTATCTTCAGACAATCTTTATTGTATAGTCTGGTGTACATCATATTGCAAAGTCTGCCATAGAATTTGGCCAGGAGTTTATTGCCAGCATCTCATGTAGTGTGATATGATAAGCCTGCTGTTCTCGGACAGTGTACAGAGGGCTTACTTAAGCTGGCTGTTTCTGTCTTTGAACAATATTTATATTGTCTCTACATGTATTGTGCTCAAATTGAAATATGTCCTAATGATGACTGACAGAATAGATCCCTAATGTTCTTGCATTAGTATCTAATTGTTTCAGTGCTTCATGGAAAGAAAGGTCCATTATACCATTAAGTGTACAGTACAGCACTATATAGCCTACCTATGTATCATCTGGGATATGTAAAGAATAACAGATAAAAGCAACAAATCAGTTTTACAGTGCAGATTTCAACCTTATCTACGAATGTGGTGTTATGTTACTGTTCCATTTTGTTTTGTTTAACAGCATGAAATGTGTAGATGTTATATCTGCCAAAGGGGCTGATCAGATTTTCTGATTTGAACCATATTGTGTTTGTTTCAAAATAGCTTCAACTTTCCAGGTCTTGATTACACAGTGGGCTATTTTAGGCTCCTGGGGGTCGAATCAAGCTGATACACCGTTGATATGTTTGTTTAGTGTACTTTGTAGTAAGGGGAAAATGACATCCCATCTCGGTTAACACAGACTAGCAGGTTTAGTCCGGTTTTCACTAAGAGCGTTTTTTTTTTCTTCCGAAGAGACACACCCACTTCCTGAGCGTATATATATCCGCCTCCGACGTGTGACTTTGACAGCGCGTTCACATGCGAGCACTTGGTGTCTAGCAAGATCAAATCAGACAGATTTGTCAACTTTCATAATTGGTGTTTCTGGACGATTTTTTTTTTAACTAAGACGTTCGTAGTGCTTGTTGCTGTTTATTTTGTTGTTGTTGTTTTTGCCAGTTCGGGGGTGTAAACTTTTGTCAGGGCAATCAGTCCCTGCTTCATCGTCCTGCCGCAATCCGGCGGGTGTTAAGATCCATGGAAGTGGTCGGTTTTTACGAAAGGGACTGCCTTGCATTCCACAGCGGCCACAGTCTGGGTCCCGTCCACGGCGGCGTGTACAAACCCTCCACTGACGGCTCGATGACGAAACTCGGCATCTCCGAGCACGAGAAGGCGATCGACTTCAGCATCTACTTAGACTCCGCTCTCCACTACCAGCAGCCGGCTCTCCACGCCGAGGAGATCTTCACTGCAGACTTCTCCATCAGCGGGGACGCCAAGAGCAAGCGAGCCGTCGCGGAGGCGCCCGATTACAAGAGCTACGCGCCGCTGACCGAGCGCGAAGCCAACCGGAGCCAGCTCGGCTACTCGGAGCTCCAGGAGACGCGCCTTGACACCGTATTCAGCCCGGACTTTCTGGGCGCATACGGTAAAAACCAGTGGCGAGGCGACGTGAACGAAGATCCACGGATGGACGGATCAGGGGGCTTCGACATGCGCTCCTACCTGCCGTACCAGTCGGCGCCCAGTGGGAGCCTCGGGAACATCTCCAACGCGTCCTCGTCGTGCTCCAGCCCGCCTGGCACGCCCGCTCCGCCCAGCAAAGCCCGATCGCCTCAACCTGGCGGCAAAATCCCGTCTACAGGCAAAGGCAAGAAGCGCCTGGACAAGGACAGCGATGAATACCGGCTGCGGCGTGAGCGCAACAATCAGGCCGTGCGCAAGAGCAGGGACAAAGCGAAAATGCGCAATATGGAGACGCAGCACAAAGTGCTGGAGCTGGCGGCTGAAAACGAGCGGCTGCAGAAACGTGTAGAGCAGCTGTCCCGGGAGCTGGCCACCCTGCGCAACCTGCTCTCCGCCACCGGCCAGTGCTAACGCTTACTTCAACTACCTGCGTACGCAAGACTGTAAAACATCAATTCCAAAGAGTACGTTTTTATGTCCTTTTTTATGTTCTGTTTTGTTTTGTTTTTACAAAATGACTTGTGAAAATATCGAACAATGCTTTTAAAAATGTTTACAAGAGCAAAAGAGCGTGATAAGGAGACTGGCGCCTGGATTGCGCAACACTTTCTCCCATGCTCAATGACTGTCACTCTGGTGGTGTTGTGGACGCACGCTCATGTACTTTGTTCTGTACAGTATTTTTGTACGGGTGAAATGTCGACTGTTTTAATAATACTCTGTTATTTAAATACCTTTTCCCCCATAATCTGGGGCAGTGTCTGTCGAGGGAAGAGTTGTACTGCAGAGGTATGATGCAACGCATTGTAACAGTATTGGCCATGCAATGAAGTAGTCTGCTAAAACAGAATAATGGTAGATTTCTTGTATTGTTATATCATATTTTATTGAATTAAATGATTTTTATTTCTTTTTGAGCTTGGTTGTCTGACTGTATTTTCGTCTGATGGCACTGGCTTTAGGCACACTCACCTTTTATCTGGAGAGACTTAACATCTTTTGACATTTTAGTTATACAAAAAAATACATATGAATCACTAATTTAGGATGATAGATAGATAGATAGATAGATAGATAGATAGATAGATAGATAGATAGTGTAAAAATATTTAGCAAGAAAGTATTCCATATTTATTACTTGCATCCCATAATGTGTAAATAGTTGATGAATTTTAACCACTGCAAGATCCATTACACTTTAGTGTGATGTAAAATCCCTGTAGCCAGAGATAATGCAAATATATGTTAATGATATCTGGCAATATCTGTTTAAGAAAATTAACATTTTCATTCAAACCATATAAGAGGAATTTTACGGGTTTGTCCTTTGTCCATGTTAGCTAGCAGTAAAGCAGAATTATCTAAAACACACAGGCATTGTCAATAGTACTGAGTTCAGTGCTCTCTTAGAGTCTCTCAGGGTCAAGGCTAGATCAGTAACGCCCCAATATGACCAAAGTGTAGCTGGTTCTTCTCTAAATTCTCTCTCTCTCTCTCTCTCTCTCTCTCTCTCACTCACTCACTCACATACACACACACACAAACACACACATTAGGATACACAAGAGACAAAATCTTAATGGTCATAATATGTTTTTTCATAATATAATTTTTACGAGGTGTCAAATATTTAAGATGTTTATGTTTGGGCAATTAAAATATCTCAGTCCAGAAATATAAAACTCATAATACTAAATCGTCCAAATTAAGCTTTCGTCATATTACTGACATAAAAACAGTTCTAATATACAAGAGCATTATGCCCTTAATAAAAAAAAAATGTCCTAGGATATAATTAACCACATTGCTCTGGGCCTTAATAAACATTGCAAGTGTAATGACGGCAACATATTTCTATCCACAGTATCTAATAAACTAACCTGCACTGAGGTTTTCTAAAGCACTGATATAATAGCAGCCTGATCAAATTTTAAAAGTGTTGCATCACAGCACAAAAAGATAGTTTACATGGGAAATTGGCCCTGAGACAATATTGTGTATTGTGATTTTTTTTTGGATGGCGATGTGGCTAAACCTGCTTATTTTATGGGGTTGCTAGTGGAAATGAATAACAGTGATCACAAGCTATACACCAGCAAACAGGACAAGATCATGGACAGCCAAAGCACACTCTTTCCCACAGAGACCAAAGACCAGCCTGTCTGGTGCAATCCCACAGAAAAGTCAATGAAGCACGAATTGGTGAAAAAAGTCAATGCTGGCGCAATAAAAAAAAAAAAAACTCCATAACACCACAGTGCACCACAGCCTGAAGCACACAAGGCCAAGTAAGTAAGTCCCCAATTCTCAATCTGATTGAGCAGTCATGCACCAGGACAACAAGTCCAATCCATGGAGGCCCCAAGGGTCTGCTGCCAATGTGCTGGTGCCAGCCACCACAGCACTCTCCCAGAGCCACGCCTCAAGAGACCAGAACCTCCCCAGCGGCAGCCAAAACCTATTTGGTTTTAATGTTATGGCTGATTGGTGTAAGAGTGAGTGTAGAGGAACCAGACAGACAAGTGCTCAGTGGTAGGTGCAGTTGAAGAAGAGAACCCCCATCCCCACCTCTTTATCAGAGGTCATCACCATGACAATACAGGGTGGGAGAGAGAGAGACGAGGTGAATCACAGGTATCTGTGACACTTATAGTTGTTGTTAGTCTTTCGGCTGCTCCCGGCAAGGGGTCGCCACAGCGGAATATCCAGTCCGCACAAAAACTTGGCACAGGTTTTACGCCGGATGCCCTTCCTGACAGAACCCTACCATTTTTTTTATCCGGGCTTGGGACCAGCACTGCATCCAGTGGCTCGGGGGTTTGGGCACTGGCTGGGAATTGAACCCGGGCCTTCCGCATGGCTGGCGAAACACCTACCACTGAGCCACCAGTGCCCATCTGTGACACTTATAGTAGTTTTATAAAATATAATATACTGTATGGAGTGAAACGGAATGTAAACTGCATTCTTATATTATATTACTTACCATCATTTTGTCGATACATTCTACGTATGCCTGGAGCAAGGAAGGAAAATCATCACACACTTCTAAAACAGAGTTAACATTACACAGAATATTAATGATATAAGTTTATATATAATTGATAATGGATATTTCATCATGATACTACATTTAAAAACAAGATGTCAGGCCTTAATGTGTTTAAAAAGGGTTTTAAGTTATCTTAAATCAATGGAATTTAACATTATGCTACGAAAGGAAATGCAGAAATAGTATAAATTCTTCTTCTAGGTTTATTGAGATGATTTTTGAGAATCAATTTGTTGTTCTTTCAACCTGATGAACTTCAAGAGGTATCACAGCAATGCACAGCTCTATAGTCCCAGGTTTGATGCTGAGTGCTGTCTCATTTCTGTGTGGAGTTTTGCACGTTCTCAGCATGTCAAAGTGCAGAATGTTTGTTTTGGTTTTCTTCCTACTACTAAAAACCAGTAGGAGGATTAACAACTTTGTAAATGTAAATTGCACTTAGGTGTGAGTATTTGTGTATGGTGCCCATGGTCACATCCTATCCATGGTGTACTGCGACCTCATTTTCAATATTCGTGTGATAAGCTTGGGATCCTCCAAGAAGATAGATACAGTGGTTGGTGATGATCAGATAGCTTGTAACTCAGGATTACATTTCCATACCAGCTAAGCTTATGTATATTGTTTCGCTGATGTCAGACAATCAGAAAACATATGCTATATGTTATTCATTTTTATTTAACAAAAGTTTGTTTTTTTAAAAGACTAATGGGCCTGGTGATCTGTCATTGTTTTTGCATGCGAGACATTTCACAACATTCTGGAGGGGAAAGGCAGGGTAGCTGTGTGTTGCTCAATGTCCACTTCCTTCTCCTCTGTTTCTGTTTCCCAACCATCACAAGCACTACTTGAGTACATCTACTATGCTGATGCAAAAATTAGATTTTAAACCAAAAGAACAATAGCTTTTCAAGCAATAAGTCTTGACACTATTCAACAAACTATATTATTTAAGATTAAATGTATACACCAACATTCTTTTTCTTTAAAAAAAAAAAAAAAGTTTAATAACAGCGTTAAGAGCCATTAGCCTAAATATCAATTATTTTTTATCACACCTTAAAAAACATACTATATTTTGTGCTATATATTTTTTTTTCTCATATGCAAAATATAGTATTGTTTAAACCATACATTGTGATTAATTTTATGTGCATTTATTTTTGTTAAATATTATTAAAACAAATGTGAAGTGACAAAAGCAATATATCTTAAGAACAAACACAAATAGATGTTACAATAGTCCAGGTTACAACATTAAATTGGTTGAATGTATTAAATGACTTCACAGTAACGTCTTTATATAATGCTCCGAAGCTTTCATTTTAACAGGGATGTTGGCACTTGTGGTTTTGTAAGACATTCACATTTTTCATAGTTGCTTGTTTATTTTTTAATTTAGTCTAATCTAATCTCAAAAGTACTCCTAGGTATGTACCAATTTGATATCAGGTATCAGTAGTGAGAATGATAGTGGCCTAGACTGCTTGATTGGTATCATGAACATCAGGCTCTTATAAAATGTGTCCTAGTTGGCTTGCTTGCTTAGCCTTCTCAAAAAAGTAAAACCTTTAAGATCGTACAGTATTAATGTAATACTGAGTATCAGCAATAAGCTAAATAAAATTATGTATCAGTATTGGATCAGATTTAAGTTATTGTCTGAGCTATTTGTTTCAAAGGTTATGAGCCTGAACATACACGGGGGCCTATCATACCCAAAGATCATATCCATGATATGATCCTATTGATAAGATAAGCTCAGAGAAAGTAAATTTCCACCTCATCACATTAACTTTTCAAAAACTCACAGAACTTTTAGTGTACTGAAAGAGAGTAGTAAATCCATTTGAACATTAAATAAAGCTCCTCCTTTTGATATTTTCTGTAGGCTCTTGTAGAATGCATTTTTGTGTAATTAACAGCCGATCTATAATCAGATCTGATATACAAATACTCACACTTAAGTGCCAGATCTTCTTTTAAGTAGTACAGGCTGACTGAATGTGATCAACCATGATAATAACAATGTTGCCTCACACCTGGTGGCCTCACTGTGTTAACACTGTGGTCTTGCACCTGGTTGTACGGTGGCTTAGTGGTTAGCACTGTTGCCTAGTACCTTCAGGGTCTGGGTTTGATTCCCACCATGGGTTTGTGTGCATGATTTTTTGTATTTTTTCCCTGTTCTTGGTGGGTTTCCTTAGGATTCTCTGGTTTCCCATGCCAATATTGGCGTTCCTAAATTGTGTGTGCATATGTGTGTGTGTGCTGGATTGACATAACATCCAGGGTGTACCCTGCCTTGTGCCCTAAATCTCCTGGGATAGGCTACAGGCCCACCGTGGTCCTGATAAGATGGTATAGACGGTAAGTGAGTGCTTCACACCTCTAGGGTTGGGGTTTGTTTGCGTGTTTTTTTCCCTTGCTTTGTGGGTTTCATCACAATCTGGTGTGCCACCACATTAATGCACTGTAGGCATTTCCAATTTGCCTATAGAATGTATAATAGAGTATGTGCATAGGTGTACTCCACCTCGTGCCCCGAGGCTCTAGGACTAATGTAACCCCTACACAAGATAAGCGGTATTGAAAATGAATGAACTAACCCTCTTTTAATTTAATTGATCTCTCTTTTTTATTAAATGCATCCCAGAGCTGCCCTGTAGTTAACTCCATTTTCACTTTTTAAAAAATGGGAAGCTGGGAAACTTGTCTTCTGAATCAGCGAGTCAGTCAGGCAGAACTTTTTTTTCCACCTTTAATTTTGTTTCTAACTTCTCTTCCGCCGTGTAAAAACGCTGACACGTGCACTACAAGACAGAATAAGACCTTTGTATCCTGTGAACACACGGGTACACGAAGCACGCGACATTTTGGACTTTCCGACCCTCTGGCACAGGATGGGTCAATCACCGGAAGCGGTAGAATAAGCCCCGCCCCTCAGAGTCATGCTCGTGTCCGTGGCTCTGGATCGCGCGCGCTGGGTTTTCCCACATGAGCTTTCCTACCATGAGCGCGCTGTCCTGGAGGGAAGGCCACGCCCACTTTTGTTCCCGGCCGGAGTTTACCGGCAGTGTCGCGTTAGTAAACGGCTCTTGCGCAATTCGTCCTGCAAAACAAACCAAGCGATGCTGCAGCCCACGCGCTCCAACTCTGTACACTTACACGCTTATTTATTTTTTTTATTTATTTATTTATTTTATTTATTTGTTTTACTTCTTCTTTTTTTATTTATTTTTTTTTACACATTTTCCTGCCTTGTGTGAGCGCTATTCCAGGAAGTGATCTCTCTAGGAATGGCGTTAAATTGATCTGGATTCATCTGCGTTAGATTCAGAGCAGCACATTGTAAACCAGTTCCGCCAAAGCAATTTTTTTCTTTCTAACTGTTTTTTGGTGGGTGGTTACACTCGCTTCTCTATTTTAAGACATTTTTTTTTTTATGTTTTTGAGTTCTTTCACTATTGTGAGACATGTTTATTTCCCTTTTCCCCCCTCCACAGAAAAGCCATAACAAAATGTTTAGAAAGCAACACGCTAAACAAAGTTGTAATATTGGCTGTGCACTGTATAAAATGCTGAATTATTTACTGCCTTATTAAGTATTTAATCTGAGTGTTTTAATTATTTGAACCACGTCACTGTTGATGAACTTTAATGTTTTTATGTGCTTTTTGGGTTTCCTCCAGGTACTCCAGTTTTCCCCCACATTCCAAAAATGTGTTGTATGATGATTGGTGTTTCCAAGTTATGATCCAGGCCCTGTGTGACCCTACATGGGGTAAGTGGGAGGGACAAAGAACGAATGAATGAACCTTCATGTTTTTCACATGATTCATTTCCTGTCAGTACCAGAATCAGGCTGGTCAGGTTTGTATTCTTGAACACTTAATCAAATTTCACACTAAATAGATAATTTTGCTTTTATATTTTTATGTTTTAATATACAGCATATATATACACACTTCAGGAAAAGTAAAAAAAAAAAGTGAATACTAAATGTATTGCTATACATTATATTTTGATATAGATATATTGCTAATGATATATACATACAGTATATATAAAACACAAATGGAATAATGTAATTAAGTAACAACAACAACAACAGTCAGTTGTCATTTTAAAACCTCAAGGTCAGCTTCTCTGGAACAGTGATGGCAAGAACAGTGTTGTCAAGTGCTTTCATCACCAAGACCCATCAAACAACATGATGAAACTGGCTCTCATGAAGACCATCCCACGAAAGCCAGATGAAAATTTACTTCTGCTGCAGAGAAGTTAATTTAAATTCACCAACCTCAAAAATCACAAATTAACAGATTAGAGCCATTAGGAAGACTTAACAGAGCAAGAGTAGCAGACACAAATTAATATCAACTATTCAGATGTGATTATTGAAGACTTTGGGTGCCTTCAACACTGTTTTACAATGTATAAAGACATAAAAATCAGGAAAGACCATGGAATTAGAAGGTGTGTCTAAACGTTTGACTGGTAGTATGTATATCATTTTGATGCACAAGACAATCATTTAAATGCTTTGTCAAACTGTTTAATTGTCAATACCATTTGTTAATTTTATTATATAATATAATAAATATCTTTCATATAATAAAAAAAAATCTTTCTTCCCAAATTCTAAATAAGTATAGATTAATAAAATGACATGTAAGAAAAAGTGTTCTTTTCAATTTCCCCTTTGTGTGGGACTATCCATATAGTGTACATATATTGTGTATATATAGTGTATAAATATATATACAGTGGTGTGAAAAACTATTTGCCCCCTTCCTGATTTCTTCTTCTTTTGCATGTTTGTCACACTTAAATGTTTCTGCTCATCAAACACCGTTAACTATTAGTCAAAGATAACATAATTGAACACAAAATGCAGTTTTGAAATGAAGGTTTACGTTATTAAGGGAGAAAAAAACTCCAAATCTACATGGCCCTGTGTGAAAAAGTGATTGCCCCCCTTGTTAAAAAATAACTTAACTGTGGTTTATCACACCTGAGTTCAATTTCTGTAGTCAGCCCCAGACCTGATTACTGCCACACCTGTTTCAATCAAGAAATCACTTAAATAGGAGCTACCTGACACAGAGAAGTAGACCAAAAGCACCTCAAAAGCTAGACATCATGCCAAGATCCAAAGAAATTCAGGAACAAATGAGAACAAAAGTAATTGAGATCTATCAGTCTGGTAAAGGTTATAAAGCCATTTCTAAAGCTCTGGGACTCCAGCGAACCACAGTGAGAGTCATTATCCACAAATGGCAAAAACATGGAACAGTGGTGAACCTTCCCAGGAGTGGCCGGCCGACCAAAATTACCCCAAGAGCGCAGAGACAACTCATCCGAGAGGCCACAAAAGACCCCAGGACAACATCTAAAGAACTGCAGGCCTCACTTGCCTCAATTAAGGTCAGTGTTCACGACTCCACCATAAGAAAGAGACTGGGCAAAAACGGCCTGCATGGCAGATTTCCAAGGCGCAAACCACTTTTAAGCAAAAAGAACATTAAGGCTCGTCTCAATTTTTGCTAAAACACATCTCAATGATTGCCAAGACTTTTGGGAAAATACCTTGTGGACCGACGAGACAAAAGTTTAACTTTTTGGAAGGTGCGTGTCCCGTTACATCTGGCGTAAAAGTAACACAGCATTACAGAAAAAGAACATCATACCAACAGTAAAATATGGTGGTGGTAGTGTGATGGTCTGGGGTTGTTTTGCTGCTTCAGGACCTGGAAGGCTTGCTGTGATAGATGGAACCATGAATTCTACTGTCTACCAAAAAATCCTGAAGGAGAATGTCCGGCCATCTGTTTGTCACCTCAAGCTGAAGCGATCTTGGGTGCTGCAGCAGGACAATGACCCAAAACACAACAGCAAATCCACCTCTGAATGGCTGAAGAAAAACAAAATGAAGACTTTGGAGTGGCCTAGTCAAAGTCCTGACCTGAATCCTATTGAGATGTTGTGGCATGATCTTAAAAAGGCGGTTCATGCTAGAAAACCCTCAAATAAAGCTGAATTACAACAATTCTGCAAAGATGAGTGGGCCAAAATTCCTCCAGAGCGCTGTAAAAGACTCGTTGCAAGTTATCGCAAACGCTTGATTGCAGTTATTGCTGCTAAGGGTGGCCCAACCAGTTATTAGGTTCAGGGGGCAATTACTTTTTCACACAGGGCCATGTAGGTTTGGATTTTTTTTCTCCCTAAATAATAAAACCCCTCATTTAAAAACTGCATTTTGTGTTTACTTGTGTTATCTTTGACTAATAGTTAAATGTGTTTGATGATCAGAAACATTTTGTGTGACAAACATGCAAAAGAATAAGAAATCAGGAGGGGGGCAAATAGTTTTTCACACCACTGTATAGTGTATATATATGGTATTATTCATATATATACATGCTGTGTGTCAACATAAGTAAACATCTTTTTTAAATTACAAAAAGAAAAAAGGAAAAGTGAGCCTGTTTCAAATATAAATTTGAAATATAAAGCTGGTATTCATTATCTTATGCAGTCAAACTTGCAATACTAAGTCCTGGTGAAATCCTAAATTATTACAGAACTCATGACAGGCACAGTCAGCTTTCTGAAGCATGTCCCCTGACGTTTGCAGCAATGATTCATATTTACCATACAGTGTTCCTTGTACATTTCCCTTAGATACAAAAGAAAAAATGGCAACAATAAAATGGAAAAAATAGAAACTGACAGAAAAATAAAATTCACTCATTTATTCTGTATAGCGCTTTTCCTGTACCAGGTCACGAGAGACCTGGAGCCTATTCTAGGGGACTTGAGGCACAAAGCAACGATTAGCACCCTGCAAGAGAATGTGCAAAGGTATTGACACATAGAAAGAAAATGCAGTCTTTGAAAATATACCATATAATTGAAAATGCTCACCACCTTTAGAAGCTCAACTTTTGTCATTCATCACAACAAGGAAAAGAAAAAACGCAAAAGAGGTGTCTGGATTGATAAGAAGTTAAACAAAGAATTCAGTTAGGGTCATAGTGAAAGGGCTTTAGTAATATGGAGCAGAAATGTTCTTAGAAATAACATTTCAAACGTACCCTACATCTTGAAATTTTCAGCATGGAACGTTGTTAGATATTACAGGAAGAGACTCAGTGGTGCTGTTTTGAATAACAATGTAAAATGTATTTGTGTACAAAACACCTTTATGTTCAGTCATAAAGGTGTAATTACACCTTTATGATTTAACAAATACGTAACAAGAAAACTATATAGCACCCTCCATCAATTATCAGATGTCAGTTGTTTTCAGTTTGAAAGTCTTTTGATTTTTTTTTAAATATAGATCATTATTAAAATGCATGTTTTTTTTTTATTTAAAAGAGTATAATAGGCATCTGATGTAGGCCTCCCTTTCAAACCTCAACACAAATAAATTTTTCATTTGGGGGGATTTTGCCATTAAAATGGTTCTGTCACAACACCAATTCACATTGTTTGGATGATTATTCAAATATAGTGCAAACACGTTTGCCTTGCACATGTATCACAATAACATTGAAAGGTTTAGTTGCTGAAAATGCTCAAGCATTCTTAGTCATGCAATAAAGAGATAACAGCAAGCAGTATTGCCAAATATACAGCTGTGATGTCGTGCAAAATGGAGATCATTATACAGATATTTCACCAACTGACTCCTAATTTGAAAAAGAAGCATTTTCAGAGCTAAGAAGAAGCAAGGATCCGTGTACCTTATATTTCCATGCTCTGTGTAGCATCAATTATTAGATTTTAGTGATGTTCATACACATATACAAACATGCACAGAAGGCATCATTGAGTGGATGGAGTGTTGTGCAAGCCAGTTGGACAGAATCTTGGCGTTCTACAAGTCAAAACACACAAGAAGGCTTGGTCAGGGTTCAAAATGCCCTCAGGAGAATAAAATAAAGAATATTTCAGCAATTTTTCATGATAACATAGAGAGATTTATCCATTACAGACAGGTTAATTTCATGGTTTTTATCACTGATCTCCTGGAAAATACTACTGCCTTTCACCTCTTGGTGCAATCTTTAATAAATGTGTAGCTACATTATACGTTGCTATGCAGAGCCTTAAAAGTTATGGTCTATATATGAAAATCCAGTAGGGTCAGAAGTCAGAATCTAACGGCGCAATGCGTTACGGAAGCGCTGCCTAGAAAGAGAGCTCTAGCAATTCTCTTCCCTGTTTCTTTCTAACTTTCGGCCTGTGTGGTGCTCCTAAGCGATCCATGGACCTTCGAGCAAGCTTGTTCAGATGATTTTAAGAACAACCGCAACGAGCGGAAGTCCGGTTTTTGGTGGTGCCATTGTCGGGAACTCAGGCGTCTACACTGTCCGTAAGAGGAGGAGCTCTGACCCTCCCTCATGCAGGCCCAGATTTCAACACACATTGTACTTCTCTTATTCTGGCCGTAGTGGCCACGTAGCAACCAGCGTCCGCTTGACGTTTCGTGAGGCCGCAAGATTCACATCATAAGGCCCAGGGTTGAGCAACAGTATGCTTTCCTGTTGTTACAACACTGCAGAGCAGAGATGCAACCCCGAGGAACATTGACAAAGTGTGTCATGTCTGTAGATAAGGGGTCTTTATTCTTATCGCCAATGGGTGCCATGGCTCCAGACTTTCACTCCAGTTAAGTAGGAAGGATGCTTGATAGTTGATTGAAACGTCTTAAACAAATGTAAATAGGTTTCACTCCTGCTTGCTTGGAATGCAAGAAGTCATCATGACACCTTGAGAACAAGTCTGAAGACTCCTGCTGTACATGCGTGTGTCGTCACCAAGGATGAAGTTTTTATGCATTTGCTCTGCTATTGACAGCAGTCCACGGGCTGACATACAGCATGTATCAGTAGCTAAAATCAACCCACAGTAGTGAGTGATTTTGAAATAATTACCAAGCTTAGGGCAAATTGGGTATATGTGACGTCCATTGTTAAGATGTAGTTCAGACAGGAGGATGTATTTGACAACTGTGATGGGAGATTAAGTGATTCATATTTCACCATAATCCGTCATGAACTGTAAACTGTACGTGAACAATCACATAAGCCTTGTGGCAAGGACTGTGAATCATTCGTGAGACAGCTGTCTCAAACAATGAACACCTACACCTGTACTCTCTCATAGTTCCAGGAACTATGATTTTGGCAGAAAGCAACCAAGGAAGTAATTCTTAACATTTACAAAACTTTCAAATCAGCTTTAAGCCGAAAAAAAAAAAAAAACACCTCAGAAAGACATCTCTGTTAGCTGAGGCACATAGTTGGCACTTCAAAGTGTTCCATTAGGTAGGGGCACACATGCCTTTGCAAAGGTTGTGTCTGATGTCATCGCCTCTCGCATTATGAGATTGGAAAACAGTTCAGGTCGCTCAAAATAGGCCACTTTCACAATCAGATCAGGCTGATATTGGCTTTGTGTGTAAGAATGCATGTGGGTATGAAAAAAAAAAAAGCAAGAAAAAAAAAAAAACACACGCATCTTAAAAACTCACGTGGTGGAATCTCAACCGTCTGCCCACAATGTGATATTGGATGTCTTCCTTCCTGTGTAGATAATGCAAATGGGAGGTCGAAATAAACAGAAAGAAAGAAAGGGCTTTGCATTGCAACACAAACCTGATCAAATGAGTCATAACCAGTTAGATTGGCCCCTTTTTCAACAGGTGCAGTGCTTTGGTTTAGATAAATCTGACTTTTGAAATCATAATCTCCTGCAATTAGTATCTATTAAAGCGCAGTACACTGATTTTCTGTACAGTATAAATATATATATTTTAAATGTGGCCTGCTGACAAGCTTAGATTTAACATGCTATAATTTTTTTCAGAAGGCAATAAAGCTGTAAGGAAAGCTGGCATTCAGAGCGTTGTTAGATGTGCAATGTGAAACAGCTTGTCAGTTGATTCTATTTCTGACAAAGACGGAGAGAGTTATCATACATTATTGTGTACAGTATATGCTCCTGCGTACCGAGTACTGTCACTTACTGATGTAGTAAGTGACAGATAATGTAGCATTTTGAATAAATACACTGTCATACAGTTTTTATATAGTTTTTTAATCTAGGTATTTCAGGACTAACAAATTCTCTGGCACCCCCTGCACCTTTTAGGACCGAGGTGGTTTCCCCCATTCGCGCCACTATTCTCACTATTCACTGTTCAACTTGTTCTCCCACTGCTTGTTAGCTGCAACCACTGGACTGGGTTATGTAGGTGTACAACACTGTAAATTTTGACAATCCCATCACTGAAGAATGCAAATAATTTTTAAGGCATGGCAAGCATTCAAATTCCTACACTTCAGCCTGTCTGTAATGATTCTCACCATGCATGGAAATCATCTGTGGTTTCCAAATCCATCATTGTATATGTAACTAGCTACAGACACACAAAGGGTTTATTGCAAATTGTGTAAAAAAAATAAAAAAATAAATCTGGTATTTGATTAATGTAATGTTGGAACATTTATGTTTTTATCCATAAAAGTTTATAAGATATCTTTGAACAATAATCAGGGAAGGATTTATACTCCCCCTGTATGTAAATGCTAAAAATATAAGAAAATTAAAGAATGCCAGAGTTTGCTCCTTGTGGATGGTCCAGTGGTGTAGTGGTTAGCACTGTAGCCTCACACCGCCATGCTCGAGGGTTCGAGTCCAGCCTTTGTATGTTCTCCCCGTGTTTGGTGGGTTTCGTCCAGGTATTCCAGTTCCTTCCCACAGTCCAAAGAGGTGCAGTGAGTGAGCGTGTGTGCTTGTTTGCTCTCTAAGGGACTGGCACCCCATTTTGCTGCAACCCTCTACAGGATAAGAAATATACAGAATGAGAGGGGTTTGCCCCTTCTTGTTCTTACTAAAGTGGAACCTGAAACCATTAAACCAGTCTAATCTTCTGTTAGTATTATACTCATCTGCTAAATCTCAATTTCTGTATGACTTTAATCCATCTTAATATTTCTGCTCCAACTCATTTACACCTGCTCATTTCATGCTTGTTGTCAGCCAATGCAAAGTTTGATGCAAAAATGTGGGTTTAATTGCACCCAGGACTTGCAATAAAGAAGAGCAAATTATCAACATGCTATGCTGCAATACAGCAACCAGCTTTTTATGCAGCTAATCAGATTTGTGTAAATGTAATTGGTGTAAATGGGTTAACAATGGCATGCTTGCTTGGAAACAGAGAACTCAGAAATTTAAATAGGTTTATACCCCAAGTAGGTTTCTACCCCAAAATATATGGATGTTTGTCTGTCTTTTTGAACATCACATGCTAGAGTCCTCTGTTTGCTGTTATAATAATGCTTTCCATGTGATTTATAAGTGTGTTTTTGCTTATTCAGGGACAAGAGCATTAGTGATTTTAGGTGCTGATGTTGGGGTCTAACGTGAAATCCCAAAGGTGTTCAGTAGGGTTGTGGTCAGGGGTCTGTGCAGGCCACTTTTTTTTACATATCAACAATGGCAAACCATGTCTTAACAGACCTTGTTTGTGCACAGTTTGTAAATGCTGTAACATTTTTGGCCCACCAAGTGCCATTGAGGACAAATCACGATTAAAATATATAATAACATTCATCTGTGCACTTCCACCATTGTAGGTCCAGACTGGTGAAGACCCACATATGAGTGTGTTGATCAGGTGACCACAAACATTTTTATATAGTTTTATACTGGCAAACCCAGGTGTCTGGACCCAAAGAGGAAATATACACAAATTGGAATTCAGGATTTTAAAACTAAAAGCATATAGCTAAAGTACTTTCAGTATTAATTCCTTTTAGAAAACCTGAACCTGCTCATCTGTGTATTCTGCATTTACTGTTTGAAAAAATTCCATGATTACCAGAGATCAGCCTACTAGTTTAGCTTCCTTTTGGTTGCTGAGTCTGCTAAGGAAGTGAACTCTAGCACAGCGATCTTTATTAAAGTTTCTCCTTTTACATTGTACAAGCACTATTTAAAACAAGATCATTGAGCTGCTTTTATTGTTTTATCCAAATCATATTGTCTGTTTATACGGAAACATGGAACATGATATACTTAAGAAAAAACATGTAAATAAAAAAATAAAAGTCCTATTAATATAAATAAGCTATTTAACGTGTGACCTCCTGGTCTGTCACTTCTCACACTTGTAATGTTATATTGGATTAATTATTTTGTATTGCTTTCCATGGAGTTACTGGATTACCAGGCTTAAACCTAATTCAAACCGTAGGCGTGTTTTTATTTATCCATCTTGCAGAAAAGCTCTACTTCTCTTTTAACAAGGATCTCATTCCTCCTCAGTGGTGCAAGGTCTGTGACTCATGTCCGTCAAAATGCTAATTCATCCACCCTTTCACATTTTTCCCATGCGTGGATGCATCATTTGAAATATAGGAAGCCATTAAAATTTACATATTCATAAATATCATAACATAACATACTGTAATGGTTATATGGTGGTACATTACAGTTACGTATAAGAGTCCCAGATGGACTCTCTGTGTGCATTTTTGTACATTGTTTTTGAACCTTGAAGTGTTTTCGCCAGGTTCATCTTTCCACAAACTGCTAACGGCCATAATTAAATGCCTCTTGGTATTAATTAATAAATGAATGTATCATGGTACCGTATAGAGGATTGACATTCCATCAAGGGGACATTTTACACAGAATAAGCTAAGAACCAACAAAACCCTGACCAGTATAAAGTGGGTGAAAAGAACTATGAATGAATAAAGGAATGAATGAATGAATGACAATTTCTGCATAAAATAATGCACAAGTATTATGTTTCAGATAAAACTAAAATAGAAAAATGTCTCATGTTATATTATTTAAAGGTGACTTAAAGTTAGAATTAAATCTAACCAAGGGACAGTCTCCATTCTAGCTTAGAGTTTAACAGGTTATTCGTTTAGGTTGTTGTTATGAAATCTTTCTGTAGTCAGAGTGAAACAGTTTATATTCAACTTCGGTAATTAATAAAAAGGGACAAACACTTTGAAAATCCACCCTACCCATACTCCTATACAACTCATTGAGGAATTTGTCATATGTCTCATACACACATGCAGTTGTGATTATTACTCCCCCTACAGTTAATATTAACCAGGCTGATGCAATCTGAAAAAGATCTCCCTTAATTTCGTCCACTTCAGAGAAGGAAGAAGAAGACATGACTTCTGTGGCGTCTTCCCATTTGCCACACCTAAGGAAGCATATCAACTGAGTCATGATCATCTGATTGATAATGAGGGCATAGGTCAATCTCTGGCAGATCACAGACATACCTGGGTAAAAACTAATCCCAAAGACATATGGATTACACATTCTCCATTCCAGTTTGGTAGTTAAAAAAGCCCTTGCCCCATCCAGCCTAGCAGTAATGTCACAGGATCGAGCAATTGCATGTGGCTCTCAGAACATTTTTGTATCCATGACACAGATAGACATGTACACTTACGTGACTTCATGCACACACAGACAGTCACAGTAGGTACACTGTGGTAGAACTGACAGGAAGTTGACTATGTGCGTGTGGGTGTGACGCTTTGAAAGGGCTTGTTACACACCCACACCTTCCTACATTCCTCACCTGCCCATGTGCACTGTGCTTCTTGAGATAGCTTACCTGAGATTTATTGTGGTTGCTCCCACAAACGGTTTCTCAAAAGGTGCCAGTTAATTTGCCAGCACAGTAATGGAGGATGGTACATTTAATTCATTTCAGCCATTTCCTAAAATGGGCAAAAAATCCAAAACATGCAAGCTTAAGAATCACTGTTGTGACTTAATTAGCATGCCTAAATGATGAAAAAAAAATGCTAAAATTCCTTGAGGATTAGACAGACATACCAATAGATAGATAGATAGATAGATAGATAGACATACATACATACATACATACAGTACATACATAAACACCCACACACACACATACATACTGTACATACACACATACATACATTCATATATTCATACATACATACACACCCACACACACACATATTTACATACATACATACATACATACATACAGTACATACATACATACACACACGTACATACACACATATATACATACATACACAAATACTGTACATCCATCCATACATACATACATACATACATACGTAGTATATGCAAGCCTGTTTAAGACATAAAGTCTTTTATGTACAAATATATTGACCATGACCAAGACCATGGAAAGTACTATGATTCATCCTTATGACCGACTATACCTACAGTATATTAGTCAACATATATGCTACGTGCTATCCAGTCATGGGTGTCCACACGTCTGAATCTCTATTTATGAGAAACATTCTAAGCATATTTAAAATAACAGGAAACACACTTGCCTGCCAGGATTGCTATTTTTCCTATTCCTCAAATGCAACACTTTCCTCAAGTGCATCCTCCCCAGCTTTCACACTGCATGTGGCTGCATGTTAGCAGTTTAAAATGTGAAATAGAAATGTACATGATGTGTCAGCCACAGACAGGTGATGCGAAGCACATACATTTGTGTTTGTATTTCTTTGCCTCTGTACACAGAATTTTGAGGTTAACAGAGATAATTAGAATTTATCAAAGAGTAGTTTTTCAATTGCAAATCACAGCCCTTTTGGAAAAATAAGTCATTGAGACCTCAAAGATGACATTTTTGTATTTGGATCAGTGACAGACTATGGTGACGCAGGCACACATACACACATGCACACGCACTTACATATGCACACATGTTTCTTATCAGTCCTATCTGACCATAGCATCATAGTTCAGCGAAACTTTGACTTTTTAAAGCGTGCATGAGGTTCTGGATGAAAATGTTTTTATAGCCTCTGGAGTGTCCATATAATTCTCTGCAGTCGATGCATTCTGGAAGCTATAATGCATTGTGACATGTAACGTGTCATGCAACCACAAATATGAGGTCAAGGGTTCAGACTGACAAAGGCAAACATGATGTTCTACCTAGCGTATCCACTCTAACTAGTTAGAACTGGTTGTGACTTCATGCTCATGACTGTGGTGGTCACTTGTGTCAGCAAAGTAAATGATGGGAGAACGTTTTGTTTACAATCCTAACCCGAGACAAACACATTCGCACGCGCTCATAAAACACGTCAGTGAGAAAAGGAAGGAAGTGTCATGTCGGCTGAGGGGAAGCACCTCTCTCAGTTTGTGACGAACTCTAGTTGACGGAGTATAGCATGTTGCTATGGAAGCACGTCTTGAAAATATTGAATGTGGTTAGAGGGCACCCTCAAAACAGCCTGATCTTACCTCACGTCTGTTCCATCTGTTTATGTTGTTAAATATGTGTCAAATTGAGGTTGGACTTTTAGACCACAGTGGGTCATCAGAAGCATGCATGAAACTGGATTGTTGATTTAAATACAATCTTTACGCATCTGTTTACATTTTGCTGAAGCTATGTTTTTCCGCCTGCCTTTGACCTTTACCTTGATTTCACATATATATCAGTTGCTCCTGTATTTAAAGATCTGACAGAAGTGTGCAGCTTATAAGGCAGCATTGACACCTCCAGAAGATCCAGCATCTGTGCTTCAATCATGAGCTGGAGTTATGGCCGGTGCTGATTTTACAGTCTTATCATTTTCAATTCAATTCAATTCAATTTTATTTATATAGCGCTTTTAACAATGGTCATTGTCTCAAAGCAGCTTCACAAAAATGAAAGAAAATTTACAATAAATGAAAGAATTTTTTTTAGAAAAGAAAATAATTGGAACTGTGTATGTGTGAGAAAAATGTGTCTAGATAATAATGAGACGAATGATGAATGAAATGTCTCTGATGAGCAAGCCATGGGTGACGGCGACAGTGGCAAGGAAAAACTCCCTGAAATGGCATTAGGAAGAAACCTTGAGAGGAACCAGACTCAACAGGGAACCCATCCTCATTTGGGTGATAACAGATAGAAATGATATAACATCATGTGTGTTGTGCAGGTGAAAGGTCAATATGACAGAAGTTCTTTAAATTGACATGAAGACCAGTTCAGCATAGGGACGAGTCAGTAGGTGCAGAGGGCAGATGAGGTCTGGATCACTGGAAGCACAGGAGCAGCATGTGTAGCTCCAACCATCATAAAGCTGAATCCAGCTGGAGCTGGTCCTTCTCTGGATGCCTCAGGAACCTCGTAGGGTCGGCCTTTGTCTACTGAAGCCGGCACAATCTCCCGATGCCTTGGGATGGGTAGAAAAATACAGAACAGATGGGGAGAATTAGCGTAGTTGCCATTCGGGATAGGTGTACTGGAGTATGAGTACTGGGATGAGTTATGTGTATGCCAGATTAAAGAGATGCGTCTTGAGTCTACTTTTGAACTGGGAAACCGTGTCTGCTCCCCGAACACTGTCTGGAAGGCTATTCCAAAGCTTTGGAGCTAAATATGTAAATGCCCTACCCCCTTTTGTAGATTTTGAAATTCTGGGAACTACCAGAAGTCCGGAGTTTTGTGATCTTAAGGCGCGTGGGGGATTGTAGCGTATCAGAAGACTGGTTAGGTATGTGGGAGCTAAACCATTTAAGGCCTTGTATGTAAGTAATACTATTTTGTAATTTATTCTAGACTGAACAGGTAGCCAGTGCAGGGATGATAATATTGGGGTTATATGATCATATTTTCTGGATCTAGTGAGAACCCTGTCGGCTGCATTTTGGATTAACTGAAGCTTGTTTACTGAGGATGCAGGACAACCACCTAGTAATGCACCTGTCTGATCCATCCTGGTGCCCGGTTTCTGGTTGGAGGTCTCATCGCATGGATGCCCCTTGTGTCTCTTTAGGATGCGTCTGGTGTCTGGGGATGATTCTCTATACTTAGAAGATGGTTCTGGCCTCGACTGGTGTGGTCAGCTGTTTCTCTGAGGACTTGACAATTCGATAGTTCAGGACTGGAACTTTCTACAAGTCTATCTGAGTCTCGAATAACTACTGGACTCCATTTTACATCAAGTATTATAACATCAATTAACATCAACTATTATAGCTGAACCTAACACTTAACACTGTATAAATGCAGATCATTTCCTGCTATCTGTTTCACCCAGATGAGGATGGGTTCCCTGTCGAGTCTGGTTCCTCTCAAGGTTTCTTCCTATTACCGTCTCAGGGAGTTTTTCCTTGCCACTGTCGCCCTCGGGCTTTCTCACCAGGGAATATCTGAACATTTTGATTCATACACATTCACATTCCATACAAACTTAAATAATTCTTTTGATTGTGTAAAGCTGTTTTGAGACAATGTCAATTGTTAAAAGCGCTATACAAATAAAACTGAATTGAATTGAATTGAATTAATGCATTACAATAGTCCAGTCTGGAGGTCATGAATGCATGAACTAGCTTTTCTGCATCAGATACGGATAAGATGCTCCTAAGTTTGGCAATATTTCTAAGATGGAAAAAGGCTGTTTTTGTGATATTTGAAATGTGATTTTCAAAGGACAAGTTGTTTTTGATTCCTACACGTTCACATCTCATACAAACTTAAATCATTCTTTTGATTGCGTAATTGGTAAAAGCGCTATACAAATAATATTGAATTGAATTGAATTTTTTTTTTTGCATGATGTCATCGCGTCAATATTGGGTTCCTGCAGGTTTTCTGGCTTCCTCCTGCTTCCCAAACATGCCAGTAGGTGGATTGGGACTATGTGTGTGTGGTAACTGACTAGATTCCCTCTTGCACCCGGTGTTGTCAGGATAGGCTCTGGATTCTCTGATGCAATTACGACAGTGCTTCGAATCCTCACACTACAAAAAGGCACTTGACCAAAACATCCTGAGGTATCCTAAAAAAACACATCCAAATATTTAAGTTCGACATTTTTTAAAATAAACGTTTTAATGATTCAAAAATCCTTGCTTCAAAATCCCTCTGGGAGTTTCCATTTCAAGTAGGGCTTCATTAATGCAAAAGCCTCTTGTCTCAGAGGAAAACAGTGAGTCGTGTCTGTGTGTCTGTGTACATGCTGAGACAGCAATGCTTTCTGGATTGCAGTGGCTGTCGTTTTCCAGGAGTTTCCGCAATCATTCCTTCCCAGGAAGTCTTCCAGATGAAATGAGGGTGAAAGGAGGAGGGAGGTATAAAGGGCGAAGTGTGGAAAAAAAAGAGTGATAATGCACAAGAGAGCACAAGAGTTTTTCTTTTTTTTTTGAGAGAGAGAGAGAGAGAGAGAGACAGAGAGAGAGAGAGAGAGAGAGAGAGACTGTAAAAAAAAAAAGTACAATTATAATGTCCTCAAAAAAGTTTGGAAATTCCACATTAATGAATAACCCAACGCATTGGAGGAGGAGGAGACTGACTTGCATTCCCATAATATGTTCTGCTGCTTTGTGACAAACCAAAGTGACACCCACTCAAACATAAGTACACACGCACATGCACACATATCTATTAGCACTATCTGACCACAGTAAAAAGCTAACACACTTTGCCCTGCAGCAGTGTTTATCGAAATTTCAACAATTTCACCTTTAGCTTTTTATAGTTGAGCTTTTTAACGTCTTAATACAGCCACTTTTCCAAATGTTGCATTAAACATTTAATGCAACAAGATATTTCATTTTAAGCTGTTTTAAAAATAACAACAACAAAACAACAAAATGTTGGAGTGGAAGTCAACAGGTTTCCATACAGTAGCTAGGACTCATAGCCAGATCAGCCATAACATTAAAACTCATTAAGCTTAATATTGGGTGGGTGCCTTTTGTGCCACCAGGGCAGCTCCCTGGCTCCTCGTGGCATGACTCCACAAGACGGCTGGGATTTACGCTGTGGTGTCTGGCACCAGGATATTAACAGTGGATTCGTTGGGTGATGTGTTAACAGGGTGGGCCTCCATGGATTAAACTTGCTCGTCTGGTGCATTCCATGGATGCCCGATCTGGGAAGCTCGATAAGATCTGGGGAATTCTACGGTTGGATCAACAATATTGAACTCTTTGCCTACTAAACCTCATAAGCGGCAGGCTGTGGTGCACTGGATGTCCTGATACTTTCTTTTGTGGTCAGTATTGACATTTTGTTTTAAGTGATTTGTGCTACATTGGCTTTTCTGTGGAATCGGGCCAGACGGGCTAGCCTTTGGTCTCCACAAGCATAGGTGATCCTATTGCCAGTTTACTGATATATAATTGATAATCAATGTTATTCAGTTCAGCTTGCAGTGAGGTGGCTGATCGTAAAAAGAAAAAAAAATTACCAAAACTATTTGGCATAATCAACAGTGATTTTTAACTATTTGATTAGTGATATGTCGCTCACATATGCAGATTTATTTGTAATAAGTTGCCTGAAAGATTTCCATTTCCCAGTGCATATACTGAATATACTCTAATGATCCGAAATCAATCAGCTTTACAATTCTACAGCAAAAATGTTCTTGATGGGAACTTTGTGACCCGAGTCTCAATGGATCCAGCAGAGCACTTAGTAAGCTTTTTTAACACAGCAGATTGTGATGTTATTGATGTCGTTGGACTGTTCATTTGTTTGACTTGGAAGATAAAGTGACAAAGAGGGGGTGTGTGTGCATAGCACAGGACACAGAGTACAGCAGAAGACATTACATGATGAGTGATGGGTAATACAACAGGAACATGCGATTGCCTGCTGTCAAACACATGCTACTTATTTCGACTTTGCAGTTTTATTATGGGTTTACAGACTTATGTTTTATCTCCAACAGGCTGTGCACAATTCCCAATCACACAACCACAAATGAAGCTCCAGTGAGATAAATGTCCGCAATCCATATTTAAGAGTTCCGGTGCCGGGTCCCAACCCTTTGGTATTTTTCCCGGTCTGTTCAGACCTGTCTTACTCACGTCATAACCGCGTGTTTCAGGGAGTGCCCTGACTCATATGCACACTCAAACACACACAAAACCAACATTCCTAAACTGTATGAACCTTCTACTGAGATTATTACTCACACACAATGTTAATACTAATGTTTTTTTGTTCTAAAGCACACACAGACAACACACACAAGGATACTGTATACATTCATACACAAACACGATCTTGGTATTACTGTCATACATTGTCATGAGGACCTTCATGTGTTTTTCGTACACATAAACTTAGCACTTTTATTGATTGATTGATTTTTTTTATGAAAGATGTTATTTTGTTATGTAGACCATTAAAATGTGTTAGAAAATCACTCTGTCTTGGTGGGGACCAGAAATATCTGTGTTTTAAACTTGTGCGGATATTTGGTCTCTACCAAATTATTAAAACAATCCGTAACACCCCTTACCCCAATTCCCACCAACCACAAACACACACATTTTATTTTCTCTCCCTCTACTGCCTGCTCCCAAACATGTACGCTGCATGGACTTGAGGTTTACCCTTGAAGAGTACCCCACTTCTTGATCATTTGCAATGGAAACCCTGTTGGACATTGAGCTACCTTTATATTAAGAGATATTCTACCACTTAGACACAATACTTATATGTCATTTTCTCTGATCCTATATGAAGAATAGAGCTGCAGACACACAAAAAGGAAGATAGTCATACCTAAGAAACTTAAAAGACTTCATTAGGCCGACTGCAATCCCAGCTATAATAGCAGTGAGTTAGAGCTTTACAAACTAGACAGGACAAACCAGTTACGAGTAAGACAAGAAGAGCGACAGAACGAGCACAGCGTGGAACAGCAGGCTTCCGGTCAAGACCAGAGCATCTCTGTACACCGCTTTAAAGTCACAAGGAAGCTTCGGTCAGCTATCATTATAGACCTTTTGGACAAAACCAAAATAACGAATATTTTGATCCCACCTTATGGGCTTTCTGTTTGGTCATTTTTATCAGAAAAATGAGAACACTTCCAGAAAAAAGGGCTGAGTAATACTACAGGAAACAGAATGGAGGAGTGCCAGAGGTGCAAGTTTTGCTTGCCAAGATGGAATTCCTCCCCTCATAACTACCCCAAATAAAACAAACTAAATATTTCATGTGGATCAGTATCACTTATTAACCCAACCACACATAAATAAAATATTTCAATACACTCTAGAACTTTTACACATTTTTCTGAAAGTTCCTCTGAAATAATCTTATCAGTGATGGTAACAGAGAACCCAGATAGGAGGCTAGCGACCCTTCGGGAACTTTTTCGAAGTTTGTTCGAAATCTTAGGGTTAATTATAGATATTAAATATAGATTAATGTTCCATAGAAAAGTGGGTTACAAATGTGGCTCCATGAGAACATACCTTACTAGGTCAAAAGTATGTGGACATTCACACCGACAAAATTGTCTTGATGTAGCATCGCGATTTCCCTTCAGTGGAACAAAAGGGCCTCAAGCTCTTTCATCTTAATAAAACTTCTGTAGACAACATGAGGTCCTCAAAGATATGATTTGCCAAGACTGATGTGGAGGACCTGAGCAGCCCGAGCCCTAAACTAGACTTCCTTGGAACACCTGTGAGGGGGAAGTTGAACGCAGACTCACACTAACTCTTCTTACGTGACATCAGTGCTTGACCTCCAGAATTCTCTTGTGGCTGAATAATCAAAAATTCCCACAACCACAAGCCTTCCCAAAGGAGTGAAGAATAACTCCAAGATTGATGATGCCAATGGATTTAGAATGGTTGTGAAGGTGCTGATGGTAATTCAGACTGCAAGGTTTCTTCTATTATTTCTATACTGTGTATTTCTATATGAAATATGATGGACACAAATTGAAATATAATTCACAGTCTCAGTGTTGATAAATATTCACAGATCACAATGCATAACCATATATATATATATATATATATATATATATATATATATATATAAAACCCTAACCCTATATATATATATATATATACAGTATATGTCAGCATGTAATGGCTCTGTAACAGACAGTAAAGTTGTAACATCATGCTTAAGCCCTATTGTGAACAGTATAGAAAAGTTTCATTTTCCTTTTGAAGTTCTATGCACAACCCATTTTCTAAGACTAGGTCTATTTAACTTCATTAAACATTATAAATGTCACGAAATGATTAATGTAAGTGAACACATGAAATCATCAGATTGAAGCTAATGGCTTAATCTTAAATGGGAACCTTGTGTTTAGCAAGCTATCTAAAAAGCATGTGTTCTAAGAAGTCATTACAAAGAAACAAACTGATTTTAGCCCAGTGTTGGAACATTCTCATGTCGAAATCATCAATCCACAATCATCAATTGTAGACTCCTCCCTCCCATTATTTTCTTTCAAAACAAAACAGATCTCATTCCTCCCTGATGCTGCAAGTGTGTTTATCTTCATATTATATTTAATTCATTTCAGTCATCTCCAGAAGTAGAGACAAACGTCAATGCATGTAATAAAAAATGTCTGATCCTAAAGTTCCCCCTTGTGGCAGCTAAGCGATAAGCAGAGACTATAATAAAGGGTGTTAAACCACAGGATTTCGATATAAGGTATTGTGTTATATGGTAGCAACTTAACACTTGGCCTATACAGAAAGCCACAGTAAATAGAGTTAAACAAACCCCACACCCTACTTCACTTACACTTCCCTATGAGAGGTTTATATATTAAAAAAGAAAGTTCTAATCACATGGGGAACCCAGTCTTGTGAAATTAACTTCTGGTCACGACAATATATTATACATCTGGCATTTTAGATTCAGCTAAATCTTAAATTAAACAAAGACAACTCCATTGAAGTCCATTTAAGTATACCACCCAAAAAAAGTATGGTAACAATTAGTCCCAGTTTGACTTGAACACCCCTCTAAGGTCTATATATACACTATACATTGAAGTCAAACTGGGACTAATTGTTCCCTTACAGATGTGCATGAATGTGAACACGTACTGTATATGCTTGGTGTTATACGTTTTCAGTAATAGCTTCTCATGTGACACTGGAATAACCAGTTTGTTAAAAACAAAACCAAAAGACACAACTGTAAGACATCTGATTTTATTACCACATCGTTGTTTGGCTTTCAGTCTGAAACTAAAAAAAAAAAAAAAGTCTCCAATCCAAATCAGATTCAACCACAACAAAGCAGTAGTCCCATTTTTTTTTACAAAAAGAAAAAAGTAAGTTGATGGATAATGACAAAAAAAAAGTAAAAAAAAAAAAAAGCTGGTGTGAAGGAAATGAAAAGAAAAACAATGAGGCCTTCCATATGAAGGGTAAGATTTTAACAATTCTGCCAATTTGCCAGTCCAAAAATATCACACATTGGCATATATACACACATACACACACAAGTGATATATCTGGCACAAAGCACAACCTACTATAACAGAATGTCCATGAAGAGTTTATTACATTCTTGAGGTTTAGGAAAGGACACATAAATTGGGCTTCTGTAATGGTGACAAGATTAAACTGGACCCCAGCACTCAAACCACCAAAGCAAAGATAGCGCTACAATGGATGAGCACAATCAACTTTTTTTTCCAGCAGAGAAGTAAAATACAATCAAAAGTCTTATTGGACTGATTACGAAAGAGGCAGCAGAGTTACAAAAGACTGAGTACATCGAGAGGAAATATATAAAAAGTCTAAACCAATTAGACTCCTATTTTAATCCATGCCAATTTCTTTTCAGTCATTAATGTATATGCTTTCATTTATTCCATATGTAATTTAAAGAGATACATGCTCAGATCCGAATTTAGTTGGCTGTTCCATGGTTATGCTGCACATTGGAAGAAATATGTATTGAAATCATTAGTCTCTTTTAATTGGAATATATAGCACCATAGCACAAGTGCCGATAAACCCTACACCCAATCACTTAATCCTTTTCCAGGCAAAAACCTGATGTGTTTAAATCCCTCATTTTCTAATCAATAGTTTATTCATCAAGAACCTGCACGAGAAAATAAGGTTTAGGGTTAATATAACTACAAACCACAAAAACTAAAACCCACCGTGAAAATATTGTTCCTGATTAACCAAAAATCGGCAGAAATTTTTACAAAACTACAGGGACGACCACAGGATGTTATGTGCAGCATCCCCCCCCCTATGTTTTATCATATTTACTTTTATTCTTATTAAATGGTCCATTCATTTAAAGTTGTCTGGTCTACAAATGACAAATTCTTAAACGGCTTAACAATCCAGAAATTGTCACAAAGAACAAAACATTGGAATTGAAAATCAAATGTTCTCAAGCAGAAAAAGAAATTATTAATAATAAAGATCTTTTATCCACATTGGCGTTTGGCAAAGGAACCAGACGTCACAGCTGCCATTACATACTACAAGCCGCATCCCGACAGAACAGCCGTTTCTACAGACACACTGACATTCTGATGGATTTTATATATTGCTAGGGAAGGAGAAAGAAGAGGAGGAAATGAAAACCAAACCCTCTTAAAAAGATGCTTTTCCTCACGAACATAACTCAATGCTGCCTCCTGGTGGCAATATGATGCATCAAAGCTTTTTTTTTTTTTTACATTTTTCTTTATTTACGCTACCTCAATTTACGCTACATTTGCAAATCCCAAAATGTGTTTGGGATCAAGCCACAAATTTCCCTCGTAGGAGCACCTGGTGATGTGCGTAAATGCGGCCTGCAAAAGGTTACAAAGTCATAACCTTAAAATGACATTTAAGTAACGTTCAGAACAATCCCCCTATCCCAAGTCCCAAGCCACAAGTTTGTGCTGGAAAAGCTTTCAGGGAGCTGGACTACAGCATACAACCGAGGTCAATATCCCTGAATATGATGAATGTCAAATGCTTACAAGACACATGGAAAATGGAAGTGAAACCATTTTGTAGAGTAACGAAAACACATTCCGTGAATTTCTGTAAGAGCTAAAGCAAAATCCAGGCCAACGAGAAAGATGGACACGCTGGTGTCTTATCTTTGATCAAGATATTTCAATCATGACGTTTTGTTTTTAGAACAAGCCAAGTGCAAACGTGAGCCCTCGCGGTTGGGCAGGAAGAACATAAACCTTTATTTCACAACTGGCAAGATTGCTATCAGAGTGGACTCGATACCACTCCCTCCTCTCCCCACTCACTCACACACAGACACATGCACACAATTCAGAGCTCTGCAAGGGGCACCATTAAAGCTTAGCAAAACAAACAAACACTGTATATTTTAGAAGGCTAAACAGACTGCCAAATATGAATTAACACAACCTATTACTTGGACACAAAAACAGACAACTTCCACACACACACACACACACACACACACACACACACACACACACACACACACACACACACACACACAAATGTTCCCTTGCTTATTGCAGCAATACAAAAAGGGTTTATTTGGATAAGTAAAACCTGGATGTCATATTTGGGGGACACCTGAAGTGCGAGGCCCTGAGCTATCGAACAGACAGACTGCTTGTGTGTGTTGTGTCATGTAATAGGGTATATAACAGACGTTTGGCTAAGAAAGTCTTTTCTCTACATCTTTCCCCAAACAGTATCGGGAAAAGAAGTGGGGAAAATTTGGGGGGAAAAAAGGAGGGGGGGGGGAACAGAGACAGGGCTCAATGGCAGGTGTCTGTCCCTCTCCATCATTTTTCTCTCTCTCTATTTTTTTTTTTATTCTCTCTCTCTCTCAAAAGGAGGTAGAGAGAGCCGGCTGGCCAGCAGAACCTATTCACCCACCCTCTCCCTAACCACAGACAGAGGGAGACAGAGAGAGAGAGAAAGGCAGGAAGACAGACAGAGAGAGACAGAGAGACGGAGATAGAGGGAGAGCGATAATCAGTGAAAGCAGGCGCGGTAACACATGTATGTTCCCAAAGCGAGCATGGTGCACACACACATGCTAGCCAGCAGGGGGCTCCACTGTCCTGCAGGCGTGTTCTCTGGTGGCGACCGTGACGGTTTGGGCGGAGCTTCAGTTGTCGCGGTGAGTGGGTCGTGTGGCTTCAAAACGTTGGCGTTATCAGGCTCGTCAACTGGCATTGTCGGCCTCTCAAAATCCGCTGCTGCCGTGGCTGCCACCGTTGCCACTGTCCTTCTGCGGACCTCTGGTTCTGAAGGAGCGCTGGGAAAATCAAAGAGATAAACAAATAAGCAAACTTTTTTTTTTTGCATTACTAAACCAACAAAGAAACTATATTATAATGCAAATGGATCAGGGGTAATATCGTGGTTAAGGCATTGGACTACGGTTCGGAAGATTCCAGGTTCAAATCCTACAACCACTGTTGGGCCCTTGAGCAAGTCCCTTAACCCTCAACTGCTCAGATGGATAATGAGATAAAAATCTAAGGCTACATTTACACTGCCAGGTAAATGTGACCCAATTCCGATTTTTTGCTCATATGTGACACATCGGATCTGTTCTATGTCCGTGTAAACAGGAAAAAAACGCATGCCTTCCGATATTTCGAGATCGGTTTCAGGCCTCCTTCATATGTGGAAATAAATCGGATATAAATCAGATATGTGCTAATGTGATTTCCTGAGGCATTGTGTGCTGTCCGTCATTAAAACAGCGACTTCTTCGCGGTTTAATGACGTAATGTTATTCTCTGGTGGAAGCGCGTGTGGAATGATAACATCAGGTGACATGGAAGAGGAAAAGACCCCCCCCCACACACACACACCCCGCCTTGTGTTAAAGCTTATTTGGGCTAAATAACATTAAGAAATTAGTTTTTGGTGAATGAAGCATATGCGCAGGTTGCAATTATGCCGTTTTTTTCTCCTCCTCCTTTTTAAAACCATTGTGAAGTTTCATGAACTTTGCATATATAGCAGAGATAGTGTTAAGCATATTTCACCTTCATCTTTCTTGGCTAGTGTGTAGCGCAAGAACCTCCATTTAAGTATGCGCGATGTTTCAGATGGCATGGCAAGTGTAAACACGTGAATCGGATATGAGTCATAGTTAAAAGAACGTGTAAACAGACGGTCAAAAAAAATCAGATATAGGCAACAAATCAGAATTGAGCATCGAGACCTGCAGTGTAAACGTAGCCTAAGTCGATCTGGATAAGGGCATCTGCCAAATGCTTAGATGTAGATGTAGATCCGCACTCAATTTCTGTTTCTATCAGTCACTGCTTTATAACTGCAGTACGAGCAAAAGTAGATTTGTGATTTGCACAAAAGAAAAGCAGCATGCAGCGATAAATTTTTTTGTGGTCTAAGGGTGTCCCTGGTGCCGAAACAACTCACAGAAGAGCATAAACAGAAGAGTGTGGATATCTGCAAAAAAAATTTGGACCGTGAAAGTTTCTTACACAGTAGATTCACTTTTACAGCGAGAATGCAGATAATTATTTACTCTTACCCTCGTATACATATATTAGTACTGAATATATAGTACTGCAGAAGGTCATAACCTCTGAATGTTTTGGCAGCAGTCATACAGCTTGCAACTTAACGTGAGCTGGACAACTCATTAACCTTGCCTGTCTTGCCTGTGTTATTGCAATTCCTGTCATTGAGTTCATAAACCTCTAACTTGAGCATGCTTTCTGTGGCTTTGCGAAATCAGAACACAGCACATAGCCGAACGATGAAAACTTTTCTAGCTACAAGGCTGCTATGATTGGTCAGCATTGTGTGAAAATTCATGATGTTACAATCTGTCTCAGCGGGCTCCATGTGTCTTTTGAATTATGAAAAAATTAAAAGTTGCATCAAGTTTTCTATCTATGGGAAGCCTGCTTTGATATGTACCTGTGTGTGTAGATGACATTGTTGGCCCGTATCTCGTCATGTTCAGGAAAAAACTGAGGTCCATTGTAGGCAGGCTTTGTTGGACGTGGCCTAGGAGGGGGAGTGAATTCTGGAGGAGGGTCTTCCTCATTTGACAACTCCTTCCATGACTCCTAAGGACACAAACACAACGAGTGATCAATGCATTTGCTAACAGGTTGCTTCTAACAAGCAAGTCATGTAAACCTGTCACAAAGAATAATCATGGATTAGCATTCGAAAGCAATCCAGTTACACTGTTTTTTTTTTTTTTTTCAAACACAGTGTAAATGTTTGCCCTTACCTGGATCGAGGTGTCTCCCATGATGCATTTAGCACCCTCAATAACGGCGAGGTAGGAGAATCGGAGTTGGTCCGCTGTTTGGATCAGACCCATCCGGTATTGTCTCATGTCCAGAAGAACATCCTTGATCTGGACCGAGGACGGATCTTTCCGCAGAGACATCTACACATAGGGGAGAGAACAGTTACTTAGAGGTTATCATAGTAGATTTTAACGCATCAACAGGATAAAAAAAAAAAAAAAACTGAACTGACTAACCAGGGTTAACCTGTAATGTTTAAATCTTCTGAAGAAAAGGAAATCCACAATGTTGCCATGCATTCAATTTGGATTACATTTTTCCTGGCCTAAAATGAGCTCAAGATGAAGATAAACTGCCTGACAAAAAAAAAAAAAAAAAAAGTCGCACAATCACTGATGAGGGAAAGTTTTCATTCACTCATCTTTATCTTTGATTATAGAACACAATATGGCAGCCGGTTCACGTGTGAAAATTATTTCTTATGTTCCCAGAACCACTCTTTCACAATTTGAGCCCTGGAAGACTGCTGTGCCATCAGGGAGAAAAAACTCCATTGATGTAATAAACCTGGTAATTCAGTAGACTCAGGCTGTCAGCTGACTTAATTTGATTGCCACATAAAAACGCTCTGCAACTGAAGCAACCCCAACTGACCGACTGAAGCAACCCAAGATCATAACACAGCCTTCAGAGGCTTGTAGAGGGGCATTGTGCATCACGGGTGCATCGTTGAACTTCCCTTTTCACCCTGACGCGCCCATTGCTCTGGAAAAGCCTCAATCTAAATTCATTAGACCACATGACCATTTTATATTGCTACAAAGTCAAATTTTTGAACCCCATAACAAATTGAAGCCTTTTATTCTGATTAGTCTGAATAAAAAGTGGTCACTTAAACAGTACCAATTCTGAGAGTTCTTATCGCACTGTGTGTGTATAGAAATTCTCTTACGTTCACTATTAAAACACATCCATGCTTCTACTGTTTTTTACCCTGCAACTTCAAGTGTTTTAGTGATCCCCATTCAATAAATTAACTGGCCACATTTCTTCCACAAAGTTGAAGATGATTCTGTACTATTCTTACAGGTATTAACAATGTGTTGAGGGGTTCCTAACCCATTTCCTGTAATTTCAAATATATTTAGTTGTTTTCTTTGCTTTAAGCAGCCTAATAATATGAACTTTTTTTTTGGTCAGGCAGTGTACAACACCTTACAGTGAAGATAAAAATATGTCTTTTACCGGTTAGGAAAAGAAAAAAAGGAAAAAACAAAAAGGAGTATAGTTTGAGTACTCAAGTGTATATAATGAGTGTAAAAGAGTTGGAGAAAAATGTTAATCTGAACATTATCTAATTAAATGAAGTAAAAAAAAAAAAAAAACAAAGAAACAGTCCCCTCACCAGCAGCAGGCAGGTGTCCACAAGGCAGAAGGTTCCGGAGCGACCGATACCGGCGCTGCAGTGGACCACCACGGGCCCTTGATCTGAGTGTAGACAGCCTGACTCTCGCACCTTGAACAGGAAGTTGAGGAAAGAGGCAGGAGACTCGGGAACACCGAAGTCAGGCCAGGTGGTGTA
Source organism: Channallabes apus (assembly GCA_030522415.1). Taxonomy (NCBI): domain Eukaryota; kingdom Metazoa; phylum Chordata; class Actinopteri; order Siluriformes; family Clariidae; genus Channallabes; species Channallabes apus. Next base: position 14,347,222 of record CM060129.1, on the reverse strand, counting down.
GTGAAAATGAAGAATCTCCCTGGTTTCCTGAGTCTATAAACAAGTGCAGGCAGTTTATTGTTTTGTTTTTTGTTATAAATGAGAATAAATGTCGAAATTACTCAATTGTAAGTAACCTGGAGTATACAAATCATCAATATTCTGGGTTTAACAAATGATTCATTAATAAAAAAAAATATATATTTAAAAAAAAAAAAAAAAAAAAAAAAAAGGGAAGACCGGGAAGTTTCTCACTGAAAGATTCTCCAGCTCCAGCTGCCGGACTGTGTAGTATGATTTCACGTCCTCTGAAACTAGAGTTAACTTGAAATTCGTGTCCTCAAAAATGGCGTCCCGCTCCTCCCTCTGTGGCCAGTATTGCGCACATTTCACCTGATCGAGCAAAACAATACAGGAATTTTTTTTTATTTCAGGTTTTGATTAACTTGCTATAAATATAGACCTGACGGTACTTTCAGCCGCAAAGCAAATTTTCAGTACTTTATCGTATCTAACGTATGCTAGTGGCTGCTCAGGGAATGACTGTTGACACCTGTTTCACAACATGAGTAATAACAGGAACCATTTTGTCTTGTGGATATTCCACAAGGTTAAATGTTACTAACAAAAGTACAGTGTGGCATACAGTATATGTTACTAAAACAAAAAAAAAGTAAATTTTCGGCAAAACGAAGTGGTAAGATAAGAGAAACGTTATAACAATTAGGAATGCAGAGTTGCAGGAATATCATCAGCTTTAGGGTGGTAGCGGTGCTCCACAGTTGATTATTTTCCTAGAACAGCAGGCCTCATCACATTTTATTCCACATATAATTACAAAAATAGCCATTTGCAGCAAACAAGGACTCTTTCCTTGGTTATTAAGGGACTTTGTTGCTAATTATCTCAATGTCCACTTAAATAAAAGGACTGAAGGTTGAAAATGGTGACCCTCACCGAGCCCTTCTCTATGACACGGTTCAGCATGACCACTCCACGAGTCCTCTGCTCCCACACCATCTCCCAGAAATGCCCACATGTGGTAGGTAAAGGGCCCTAGAGAGAGGGGGGGGTAGACAGGAAGACAGAATAAGTATTTCATGCATTTCTGTGAAAATTATGTACAGTGAAATTTAATTAATGTGTTCTATTAATCAAACTTGCCGAAAAATGTATACATGCTTACATAAGGATCTAGGAAAACACAGACACTTTATACAAAACAGTTTAAGTAAATCAGATTTTGCTCATTGTTCTGAATACCAAAAATAAAAAAACTCTACATTTTGACATATTGCAAGAAAATGGGGGGGCAGTATAATAGTAAGAAGCTTGCAATATTAAAATTATGACCTGCCTTTTATGACTAATGTCATAAAATTGGGCACAACACATTACTATATTTACTCTCATATTTCCTCAGCAATCTAATAATCCATTTGCTACACTAATGCACTTAACTAGTGCTTGGATACCATCAAGGTATATCAACATGTCTAAAACACTTGCCTCACAGGACCTCCTTTAATGATCCAAAAAAATGTGGAAAAGGCTTTAAGCCTTATGCACAAGTGGTGTTTGTGAATGATTAATGTGTACAGTTCCCACAAACAGAGGCACCTCTCTTTTGCAAGGTGCCGACAAGTTATTGATTGATTTATTAACTAGTTCATTTATTTATTAACGACTTCAGTAGCCTCTGTGGAATCGTCATTCACAGAATTACGGCTTTCTTTAAGACGTTTGCATCATTCAAATGTTTAACTGCGGCGAGGAGCATCATCACCGAACTATGCTCAAAGTCGTCTTCAATCGGTTTATGCCTTCGTTAATGCCTTCAAATAGCACAAATCCTGGTTTGACTTGAACACCCTGTATATTTTTTTCCTTAGTAGCCTTATTTTCTTCCCTTTTTCCTTTCCTCTCTCTATACACTGCTTTCATCTGTAAAATTAGTACATTAGATAAAACAGAACCCAATGTTTCCTGTGTAAAATATGTTACACCTGCAAACCAGTGCTACCAGGGCTGTCCATTACAGTTTAAGACCTCGACTGGATTTTTTTCCCTCTTGCTTTTGGACCACAGACCACAAATCTGACCACTGAATCGAGTTATTGTCATGGCATTTACATTTAATACAATTCACACTGACTTCCTGTGGATGGAGCACATAAATAATCCCCGAGTAAAGATTTCAGGACTGATACTGGTGTCTCAAACATTTAACTGCTTATTTAAATAACCATGCACACATCTAGAGAAAATGCAAACTAAAGATAACTTGCTTATTTGACTATATTATGATTAATGTTCATTCCAAAGTAGTGCTTTAACACTAGGGCTGGGCGAGTGGATCAACTCTGTAGAGTGCATCAATATATTTTGAAAGAAGACGTAGGAGGAGACAATATCATTTACATCGCTATAGTTTGATGATGCGTTACATGACCAGTTACATTTCTTCCATGAAGCCGTGCCAGCATTTACATTGCTCTGATCTCGCTCTCTGCACAGCCCTGCCCCCACTCTCCTTCGCCTTATAGAAATCTGCATTCTAGCACAAACCGATAGCGTTGCATCTAAATGTCAAAAAGACGTGATGGAAAAACAACGTGTAAAATAGCTTGGCAATATCAGTGCCATATACTGCAATATGAAGACTGCTTTATCCTTCCTTTCTTCCATGATTCATTTACCCTTCAAAGTCCTGAACGGGGTGGGGGGCGGGGGGGAGGAAACATGCCTATTGAGGCCAAGTCTTAATATCTCAAGAACTATAACTGCTATTGCATGCAAATGAGACACAATTTGCAATTTCTACATTTTGGTCAACTCGTATTCAGGAGCTGCAGAGGCCTACTTAATGCCCACGTTAAAGTGCTCTGACTAATAACAAAGCCTTGACTAGCAAGGTAGCTCTATGCTGCACCAACATCAAATAAATCTACAGTAGCTAATGCCTACACACAATAATATGAAAACAACAAATGAAACATTCCCATAAATATGTATTTATTTCTCTCTGTGCAGTCTACCTGAATAGAAAACCTGACATCATCAGATCAAGTCTTCCTGTTGTTGTTGTTGTTCTGTCTTAATTTTCATTGTTGTATTTTCCTTTATAACCTTTAAAAAAAAAAAGCATGCTCACATATAGACCTATTTTTATTTAATATAAATTTGATACGTTTTACTAATTTGCAGCTTGTATCCAATAAGGAATGACAACTTCACATTTTGTATTGACCACAATCTATTTTAATAAAAGTGCTTGCGACATCTCACATTCGGCTTTGACTTGCAACTGAAGTCTGGTTTGTAGAAAATACAGAGATACAGTACACAGGATGTCATGTATCGCCGTTCAGCCTAAAAATATCTAGATATCATTTCTGGTCCATGATCGCCCACCCATATTTACCACAGCTGAAGGTGACGGCATTCCCCCACATAATAAGTTCACTTTTTATTCTTTTGGAGTGGGGATTAACACAAGTAGAGTTGAATAAACTAAATCAACTTTTCGTGCAATTTATTTCTAATCCATTAAGACATTCAGTGAAACTCTGCTCCAGGACAAGTTGAACTAAGCAGAAACATCTCTGGACATCCGACTGGTTAATCCCATGGTCAGTCGTCTGAAAGCTCTCCCTTATGCTCAGGAGTAAAAGTTGAAGCTGGGTTAAGCCTCTGTGCTAAACAGAAACAGAATAGCACGTTCAGACGCGCCTGTACCTCAAAATTCTGACACATTCTCTGGTATTTCACAATGTACTCCAAATGGGCCAGGAAACATCAGCAGCATAAAATAAACAGCTGACGTTTCCTGCGTTTTATGTGAATCAGTCACTAACCTCGAACAACGTCATCATAATGAACATTAATGTGCTTGATCAAGCTGGAAAATGCCAGTTGATACAGCATTGCTCAACAGAACTTGGTTACAAACCATGATTAGCCTAAAATATATAATAATGCCAATACAATAAAAATATTAATAATAACAAATCTAGGGTGGGAACAGAACTGGGACATTATGTGACATTTAGACTCTGAATAGGTTTATATACATTTATACACAGTCAGTATTATTTTTGATTGTATTAACACTCATCCTTTTTAAGACGTTAAAACATTATTAGTTCATTGTTTTCTATTCAACATGTGGCCCTTGTGTCTGTTACTAGATTTAAGATTTTAATTATGTTATGAATACTGAGTAAGGCAGACCGTTTTCACATTCTCTTTATAAACTATGCCCCGGTAAATGTAAGTACTTTAATAATACACCGGCGGTAAACAGGAGACGGATCTGAGCATGTTCATGCTTGCGTAACATTCAGCAGCATTCCCTGTTGCATTTTTTGATATAAAGACGTGCATGGTATAGCCTTACATGGGAGATCTGAAATATTTTTGGTTAAGTTAAATGCTGTTTAGACAGTCAAAAGAACATCTGTGTGTATAAAAGCTTTTATCGCAGAACATTAAACGCACACAAATTAAGAATATCTGTTGTACCAGTCCAGGGATGTTTACAGTTTAAGTGTATACAAGGCTAGAAAGTAATCAGATCAAATGAATACAGCTGATGCATACGTCACCATAATGTTGGCAACGAATCTGATCCGAATAAAGCTATGTGCTGAATTAAAACATGACAGCTTTATTCCAGTGACAGTCTATGGACAAGAGTCACAGTGTGTTCAACTCCATCACAGCGAACTGGATTCTCGAATCTGCCCAGAAATCCAAAGTTTATATGAGGGGTGTTCAAGTCAAACTGGGACTTTTTTTTTTTTTTTTGATCATGCAGAATAACAGAACATAGTTATGAGTAGGGCTGCAACAACTAATCGATAAAATCGATAATTATCGATAATGAAATTCGTTGTCAACGAATGCCGTTATCGATTAGTTGGGCTGCTCACGTTACTGAGGCGCGCGACCACAAGATGCACAAATACACACACAGATACACAGTCGCTCGCGCAATGGCGGTTACAGAAGCGTCTGCAGGAAAAAGCGCGCGCCCCAAGTCCTCCAAGGTATGGGAGCAATTTACATTAAACACCTCTTATCAGGCGTTAAAATCGAGCGGTTTTCTGCCGGTTGTAGTGTCCGGTGAGCGCGGATGAAGCGCCGAGGGTTTTCTACACATGTGGGAGCCCCTAGCGATGGGGAGGAATTGGCCAGGACTAAAAAAAAAAAAAAAAAGGAGTCAGTGAGAGAGTTCACATGGGCTTTGATGACGTGCGTTTGTCCGCCTGCGCGGTTATACTGGGTTTTAAAAAAAACGTCGCATGCAGCGTTTTCTTGGTGTTCAAATCCCTACGAACGCAAGGAAAACACTTCTAGTTCGTTTTCTTCACGTTCAGTTTACACCTCGGAGGACCGGATATATCCCATGATCCTACACACTATACAGAGGGAAATGCGGAAAAAGGGCAAAATCAACAGTGAACCCAGTAGCGGCCATTTTTTTCTCTCCCTACGTCGCCGTATTACGAGAATGTCTAGTATAGCAAAATGGTCTATATATATAAAAAATATTTTTTTTTAATTTATTGAGACAACAACAAAAAAGGATAAAATACCCGAGAGGATCGAAATAATGTATAAACCGTGACAAGGACGTAGCAAGAGACACTTTCATTAAAAATAATATCATAATAATCTAGAAGTCTATTATTCTTCTTATTAAGTTTAATTAATTTAAGAGAATTTAAAATTGAGGTCATTCTTAACAACTGAATATGTCAGTGGATTTTTTAAACTAGTGTGTGTGTGTGTGTGTGTGTGTGTGTGTGTGTGTGTATGTATGTATGTATGTATGTATGTATGTATGTATGTATGTATGTATGTATGTATGTATGTATGTATGTATGTATGTATGTATGTATGTATATATATATATATATATATATATATATATATATATATATATATATATATATATACACACACACACCATATCAACACTGTTAACTTGCCATCTGCAATTATTGTTAAAAAAGAATGTTGATTTACATAAACTAAGGTTTAAATGTCAAAATTAAAGATCATTATACTCTATGTGGCTATTGCATTTTTTAAAGTTTACTTTTATACATAAATAATACCCTGATTTATGGTTTTATATAGTTAAGCAAAACAGCTAATTAAAGCGGTCACTTTTTATCCGATTAATCGATTAATCGAAAAAGAAATCGACCAACTAATCGATTATCAAAATAATCGTTAGTTGCAGCCCTAGTTATGAGAGTAAAACACAAAAATCTCCCTTTATTTCTCTATATAATCCCCTGCCACACTGACGCACTTATCACAGAAATTCACTAGTGCATGGATAGCAACAAGGTAGATAGTTTTCTCAGAGATAACCCAACTGCCTGCTTCACGGCATCGTTAACCTTTAATAGACCTTTAATACTAAACTTAATACTTAAACTTTCTACCTTGATGGTATCCATGCACTAGTGAAACTCTGGGACAAGTGATTTTCTAATTGATTACTGTAGCAGGGGATTATATAGAGAAATGAAGGGAATTTTTACTTTCAAAACCATGTTCTGTTATTTGGCGCAATCAATAATACTTTGACTTGAACGCTCCTCATATTTATGTGCTTGTTTTAATAGGCTACCAAGGGTTAGATAAAAATATTTTTTTTAAAACAACAGCAGAACCGCTGATCTCGTGAATCGACATGTTTGCATGCGTTTGTTTCGCATCTCCGGAGTCAGAGCTTGATAACAGTTAGAGGTTACAGCTGTTGACTTTAGCTTTTCCTTTAAGACGAGGGAAAGTCTTCAGGAATTTCTTTGTGCCTTATCACGTAATATTACAAGCTGCAAATTTTGTCTCAGTTACTTAAAGAGAGAGAAAAGAAAGGCTGGTTAGGGAATGAGTGTTTACAGCTGTTGTACCATGTGAGATAACATGAGCGAGCTTGTGTGCTGGACTTTCCGCAAAGTAACCATATACTGTACGACATGTCACTCTTTGAAAAATCGCTTTTGTATAACGAGAATGAAACACAACAGCATACCTCGAGATAATACTTTTGGATCGTGATCCATTTTGCGCTGTTGATCACAAAACAAATTTGGGACCAAATATTTTTATATATTTTGGGTCATTTTAAACTTGTCATTTACTGAGACATCTTTCTAGGACAAATACTGATCTACAACAGTAACAGTACAACACAAATGATCCTGAGTGGCTTCATACTTGGATCTCATACATTGGATCTCATACTCGTACATTGGATCACTGAAACAGGACTTTCCCTTTAAGCAAATATTTGAATGACAGCTAAAAAAAATTGGAGGAAAAAACTCCATGAAATGATCACGTTCTCGGACTTAAGAAAAATAAATAAATAAGCAGCACCTTCACGTGGTTTAGTAACAAATGGACTTGTACAAGTTCAGAGGCAGCAGTGGACTTTTCAAAGAAGAATTTCCTTTGTACATTTATAATCTCTTTATTAAATATACGGAAAGTACAGCTGAGTGTCTTAACTGTCTCGACACGTTTTATAGCGCTTTAGAGAGCTACTGAAGTGCAAAGTCACAGCATAGGCCGTTCCAATTCAAAGAACACTGAAAAACCAAACACTGAAACAGGAATCTAATGAAGCAGCCATGTAAAGCGTTACGTTCCCATGGGGTTTCAGTTCTCTACAGCCACTTTTGAATGTATAGAACTTTGTATTATGGTGCTGAACATAATAATCATAAACATATTTAGGTTCAAATATAAACAAAGTCTTTAAAATGTTTTGGAAACAATTGGAACCTCCTGGCTCTTATTCTGATGTCTAACCTGAGTGAGAATGTAACTCCTCTGCGCCTCCTCCATGGAGATCAAACTGGCATTGATGTAGTCATTGCTGCTGATTTGAAGACAAATTCGACTGTGGTCAACTGGAGAAAAAAAAGAAAAAGAAAAAAAAAAAAAAAAAAAAAACATACACATACAGTAAGTATTTTACATGTTTACTACAAAATCATATAACCTAGTGCCAAAGACTAATGCAGCCACACAGGTGCAGCTTAGGAGGAATTCCCAGAGGCCTCTGTGGTGGCACAAACACCACACATCTCTTTCAGGTCCTATTCTCAGTTCCACCAAATTAAAGCAAGCATCTTCCTGATATTAGCTCTGTTTAAAAAAAATAAACTGTACAACAAGGGTTATCTTTTGGCAAAATGGCTAAACTGTACATTTGCGGTGATTTCTGCATGAAAACGTTGAAGCTGTTTTTAGGCCCGAGTGAAAAAAAAAAAAAAAAGAGAAAAAAAAACACAAGAAAACAAGAGGAAACCACAGTAGCACTGCTCTCTAAAGACGCTAAGACGGAAGAGAAAAAAAATAATAAAAAGGGGGGTGGCTACATTTATTCACAGATGATTATATTTAACACTTCTGCCAACTTCTGGCCTTTTGTTCGAGGCCAGAAATGACCATTTATATTAAGAGTCCTTGTGATTTATTCATTCCATCATAAAGCAAGCTATAAAACTTGCACTCTGTAGTACACTAGAGCTCTGTTAAAAGAGTTTAGCCATTTCTGGGAAATTAAGTAGTGCAGCACTGATTCTGCATCAGATCTCCGTCCATATGGCATCTATACATTCTTTATTATATCTTCATATTTCACGCTTTTTTATTCTGGAGGCTGTTTTATTCTGACAAGCATGGGCTCTAACATTTATATGTATGGCCGTGCTACTGAATTCTTGATCCTTATTGGTCAGAAGGCATTAATTATATTACACATTTGAACTAATGAATTTCTGTAGTAGCCAGTTACTCACAGGGACTTGTATGGAAGATGAGCTAAATAATCTAATTCTGATACAACAGTATAGCTTCATAAAAACATATAAATGAATAATAATATAATAGCATAACACATACAAATAATAATAATAATTGAAGTGGTTATGCTTTTCTGCCAGGTCATTTAATTAACATTTCTAGTAAGAAGCCTCATTTGTCAGTCATTAAGTGTTCCGCATCAGTACAGTTTTTCGAGACAGAATTATCTTCAAGAGAGAGAGAAATGAGACACTGGTGAAGGAACAACTGTTTTTAGTGCAAGTGACAAGAGGAACTCATGTTATGGACAGTGTACAGAGTACAATGTGAAGTATACACAAATGTGGTTTAAACAGCACCCATTAATAAATTAAAACTGTGTGATAAGTGAAAAATAAAACAACGTGAGATGCAATGTTTTAGAAAAATAATCCACATCAGTAAGAAACTCCATACTGCATCACACGACAGCATGATGGACTGCTTGCCTGTTACACTACAAACTGTGTTTTACTGCTTACCTAATATCTAGTAAAATCAGATCAAACCTATATTTTTACTTACATGGGCTGACATCTCTGTACCGATTGCGGCTTCTGTTCTCTGGAAGTTTGGCAATCTTGCAGGGCAGTTCACTTGACTGTTGTCTGATTTCCTGGAGAAAGAATGATATGATATGATAATGGAAAAAGCTTAGCGCCTTTTCATAAGCATTACAGAAGCCTACTTAGATTTTTTGCATAAGGCTTGTTCCTGTCGCGACAGAATATCTCTGTTCACACGCATACACACGGACATGTCTTCCACACCATCACTCTATAAAAGGTCTTTTAGGTCTCAGTTAAGTAAGGAAAGTATTCCAGAATAAATTTTTTACAACACGCTGTGCATAAAGGAGAAATGGATGTGAGAGGATTCGGTTTAGATGATTTACGTGCTCACCAAACACCTCCTGGTCTCTGTTTACTTGTTTTTGTTTATAAGGAACAGCGAGCTAGAAAGAATAGATTACCCAAGAGATTATCGGGTTTGTTATGACATTAACATTCATCAGCTATATCATCATAGCAATAAAACAAACTTTTAAACAGCCAGACGCCAACAGGACATGAGCAAACAGTCAATGGTCTGTTTCGGATGAAAATGGGACAAAACCTAAGTTAGATAATGGTTTAGCAAGACATCGTTTGCCATTTAGGCTAAATTAAGTAAGTGACGGTGGAGGGTGAAGCTGAAAGATCAGCACATTTATTTCAGGGTACATAAAGTGTAAAACAAAGCAATAGCAATTCTAACTTTTAATATTTTAGATATTTATTAAACAGCATGTTGACATGTTTTGCTTTGCCAAGAAATCATATCTTCATGAGAAAAAGCCTCAAGTCCTGAGAGCATAGTGACAGAAACCTGTGTGTGTTTGCGCATGCATTTACCTTAATACTTGAATAATGACAATGCGAATCGAATCGACATCTAGGTATCGTGATACTGTATGAGCTGGTCCCTGGTGTTTATAAGCGATGAATCACCAAGGACCAGCCGATACGATGTCACGATATGTAGATGCTGATTCGACTTTACGTTGTGGTTTTTCAAGTATTAAGATTTTATAAATAAGTCGATTTTATTCATTTTTCCATATATTGCTAATGCTCTAAACAAATTCAGCAAATATTTTGCTCGGACCACATAGGACGCTGTGCTGTCTACCAATCTGTAAATAGTTTAGAGTGCACCACCCGTAGGATTATAGAGGAACTGCAACATTTTACCACCTTAAAGATAAACATACAAACATAAAAATTGTAAAAATCGATGGGAGGCAAAAAGAATCACGATACGTCAATGAATCAACCCAGCCCCCCCATCTCTTACACACACACACACACACACACACACAGATATACAAACATGTTTAATGTTACATATTTTTCTCGGACATTGTAATACTGGTTATCGGTATCAAAGTCAAAATGATGGTATCGTGACAACCCTAGAGAAGGGTCAGTCAATTAGCAACCTAGCTAGCTATACACAACACCTAAATAACATGATACATTAAGTAACACATTTCTTATTTTCAAGAACCAAACAGCTGTTACTTTTATTATGGAAACCTCGGAACAGTGTTTCGGCACGAGCAGTCATTAGAGCACTGAGTTTACCCGCTAGCAGAGCAGCTACTTGTTAGCGTGTCAGCGTCTATCAGTTCACAATATCAGCGCTGCCTGGTTACGTTACGTTAGGTTACCTTAGCGCGCGAGCTAGTGTCATCACCCGTAAGACACGAAGATTCCACACCATGCCATGGTATTCAAACAACGGGCAGCGGCGTGTGATCGTGTTTCCTTTTACATAAACATACGTAACTCAGACTTATGAACGAGGCTAATACCTGGTAAATGGCGTTCCAGTTCCCGGATTCATCAATTTTCCGAAACTCGGCTTCCATCGCCGTGTTTTTTCAACCGCCCGCTCCCCTACTGCCGATCCGTCACTCCCTGTGGAACACGAGGGATCAGTTAGTAAATCAGCGACCAAACTGTAAATCCTTTTAACACGTTAAATCGCTTGCGAAACGACTATTTTAACGTTACTGTTTTCTCTTGGCCTGGTCTTACCGGAAACACGCCGCACGCTCCTCCCGCACCGCCGCACTACAGCGCTGACTCTGCGCATCGCCCCCGTGTGCACAACAGCAGCCAATCAGATAACGCGCGCGCCCGAAAGCCCCAGCAACAAGCCAATCAGCTCACAGGTGAGGTCCAAAAAAATATTTGCGTACTACCCTACTTCACATTGTGCGGCTGTCATATACTATATATATTACGGTAGTATTCGGTTTGGGATGCAGCCACATTGCTGGGCGGGGGAGATCACCGGGGCCAAATGCTCAGCGCCTGTAGATTTATTTCTCTCTGAAACGTAGACATATTTTCCAAATACTATACAGCCGTGGCCAAAAGTTTTGAGAATGACACAAATAAAGTCTGCTGCTTCAGTGTTTTTAGATATTTTGTCAGACGTTTCTATGATATACTGAAGTATATTTACAAGCATGTAGTAGGTGCCAAAGGCTTTTTATTGACAGCTGCATTAAGTTTATGCAAAGAATCAATATTTGCAGTGTTGACCCTTCTTTTTCAAATCGCCCTGGCATGTCGTCAATCAACCTCTGGGCCACATCCTGACTGTCACTATGTGTATGTTAATGCATACACACAATGCTTGGAGTTTGTCAGAATCCGTGAGTTTTTGTTTATCCACCCGATTGACCTCAAGTTTCTAATGGGATAAAGATCTGGGGATTTTCCTGGCCATGGATCCAAAATGTTGATGTTTTGTTCTCGATGCTCCATCATGCTGGAAAAAGGCTTTGTTTGTCACCAAACTGTTCTTGTAATTGTTATTGGAGGACGTTTTTGTCCATCAATCTTTATTCATGGCTGTGTTCTTAGGCAAAAGTGTAAGTGAGCCCACTCCCTTGGCTGAGAAGCAAACCCATACACACACATATATATATATATATATATATATATATATATATATATATACTTGACCAGAGAGCTCTAGGTACTCAATTATAGCGATATATTTATAATTTAACCATATTTTAATTTAGCAAACCTATTTACTATCAGCTGCATCATCGCACGTGACTCTGGTTGACAGATAAGCGATTAGTCTATGTTGCCAAGTCCACGATTTTCCTTCAGATTTCTTCTGACATTTGGCGATTTGGGAAGATGTTTTTATTGAATAACACAGTATTGTTAAATTATCGATTTGGATTGGCAATGCCAGCTGCAGGGAAACTTCCAGGGCATCCTTCTCTAACACTGCATTGTATCGTTTCTACATCAAGAGATAACAGAATTGTGGAAACTTCACATATAAGTTTAATAAGGAAATGAAATTGGAATGGTTTGTAATAAGAGGTTTTGTTAATATTTACGAAAAGTGTCTCCATTGTCGCCTCCTTTGTTGAAAGTTTTTAGAACAGAAGATTTTGCTCTATCCATTTTCTCTGGATAATGACCCATTACATTTATTATCTTAACACCCTTGACAGAGTGAAAGGGAGACAGAGAGGGGGAAAACAGAAAGACTGGTGAGATATACAGGTGGCCCAAAAGCCTTACAGATCCAAGATAGTTGAACAGAACAATAGAAGATTGAATAGAAGCAGACCTAATACCACTTGAGTTTTTCTTTTAGAGTCATTTGAAGTCAGCAGTCTATTAGAATCAGCTCAGCACAATTGTTGCACTAAAGGAGGAAATCATTCTGCATGTAACAGCATCAGCCGTGAGACATAACAAAATGTTGAACATTCAATGAAATGTTGAACATTCATTTATTTACATAGTGGTTAGCACTGTGGCATCGCACCTCCAGGGATGAGGGTTCGATTCCCACCAATCGGGTCTGTTTGCATGGAGTTTGCATGTTCTCCTCATGCTTGATGGGTTTCCCCAGGTTACTCTGCTTTCCTCAAATAGTCCAATGAAATGCAGATCAGGTTAAATGATATTCCGAAATTACAACTGAGATGGTGCCCTGTCGAGGGTGTACCTCTTCTTGGGCCCAAAAGTCTCCTGGGATAAGCTCCTGGCCCCTCACGACCCAGTACAGTATAAGTGGTATAGAAGATAAATAAATGAAAGAATGAACAAGTACCACAAATTTAGAGGCCAACAATTTGAGCATTTGCTGTAATTTACACATCTAAATACATTTTTACTTATGGATCTAGACATACTGTATGTGCCATAATGTACAGTATAATGTGTTGTTTCCACAACAATACGCATAATTAAAATGAAAAACAAAGGAATCTAAATTGTATTATTTTTCAATAACATCTTTTTGGGTGTTTGCATGTTCTCCCCGTGCTTGGTGGGTTTCCTCCGGGTACTCCGGTTTCCTCCCACAGTCCAAAGATATGCAGGTTAGGCTAATTGGCGTTCCTAAATTGCCCGTAGTGTGTGAGTGGGTGTGTGAGTGTGTGTATGTGTGTGTGCCCTGCGATGGATTGGCACCCTGTCCAGGGTGTACCCCGCCTGGTGCCCGGGGTCTCCTGGGATGGGCTCCAGGTACCCCGCGACCCTGAACACAGGATTAAGCGGTATAGAAGATGAATGAATGAATGAATCTTTTTGGGTCGGGTTATATTTTTTCATATGTAACAGGCTACCTTCAAGACAAAGTGCACTTAGTGGTTAACACGGTCACCTTGCATCTGCAGAATCTGGTTTCAATTCCTGCCTAAGGTCTGTGTGCCTGGAGTTTGTGTTCTCCCCATACTTGGTGGGTTTCCCCTGGGTACACCGGTTTTCTCCCAAACTACAAAAGAATGCAGATTAGGCTAATTTGTGTTCTGTAGTGTGAATGAGCATGCAATAGTTTGTATAAGTATGTGTGTGTATGCCTGCAACGGATTGCCACCCCGTCCAGGGTACACAGTACTGTATATACCCTGCCCCGTGCCCTAAACCTCCCGGGATAGATTACAGGCCTCCTGCGACCGTGTATACAGGTTAAAGTGGTGTAGACAGTGAGATGAAAGACATGTGCAATTTGTTCATTTGAAGAAGTGCAATAGTTCTGTATTTGGGAATAATGTTTAAAACACTATAGTATACCACAGTACTAGGTAATGTTATAGTGTGTTATAGTCTGACAAATCCTTAAATCTATAATGTTATATTGAGTTATATTCTGTTAAATCCATAATGTTCTAGTGTGTTATACTGTGATAAATCCTTAAATCCTATCCATCCCTCCATCTATAAGCCTCCAGCTGGCTTTTATTGTCATTTCAACCATATACAGTTTAGTACACAGTGAAACGAAACAACGTTCCTCAAGGACCAAGGTGCTACATACAACATACAGTATGTTAACAACATAAACTAACAGAAACTAACTAACTAACTAACTAAGAAACCTAATTAGCTGACTAGCTGAGACAAGACAGGTTGACATTTTAGGTCAACAGAAAAAAACTCAAAGAACAAAACAAAAGAGAGAACATAAAGTGCATGTGTAAATAGAATATTAAATTATTTGTCACATGTACTTTTTACAGCACAGTGAAATTTCTTCTTCACATATCCTAATTAGGAAACTGGGGTCAGAGCGCAGGGTCAGCCAGCTTGCAGCGCCCCTGGAGCAGATAGAGTTAAGGGCCTTGCTTAAGGCGATGCTTCCAATCAGTAACCCAGTAACCCACAGCCTTAACTGACTGAACCACCACTGCCCCGTGCAAACAAGAGCAACAACTACTTTCCACCGAATGAAATGTTATGTCATGTTGTTGACAACGCAACAATATGACATAACATTTCAATACTTTGTGATAATGAGGTACGGTAGTGGGAGGAGAAACGGTTGGTGTGTACAAATGCTTGATGGTTGTTGATTAGTGTGTTTGCATGTGCATTAGTCCAATCACAAAGTGTTAATCTGAGCGATTGTTTGTGTGTGTGTGTGTGTGTGTGTGTGTGTGTGTGTTTATCAGTCCAATCCCTTTTTGCTGAGGAGACGGATGGCTTGTGGGAAGAAGCTTTTGCACAGTCTGGATGTGAGAGCCCGAATGCTTCGGTACCGTTTTCCAGTGTAGAGTATGTACATTAGGGATATATATATACCATGGTAGATCCTCCATTCAACATTGACATACTACGAGTAATTTAGGAAAGCCAATTAGCCTAATCTGCATGTCTTTGGACTGTGGGAGGAAACTAGAGAACCCAGAGGAAACCCAGCATGCACATGAAAAAAAAACCCCAGTGCACACAAACTAGAGGAGAAAATCAAACCTGGACTATGGAGGTACAAGGTGACAGTGCTAACTAATGAGCCACAGTGGCACCTAATTTAATCCTGTATGAAAATCCACTGCACTCAAACAGTGTACCATCAGGAAAGTCGGAAATGCGCATTTTCAGATTTTCCGATATTGCGAGGATTCTTTCGAGTGAACCTGGCAACCCGGCAGACTGTCTATTCCCGGAAGAGCGTCTCTCGGTAGGCCAGCGAGGCTAGTTAATAATTACTGCCGTATAGCCAGGCTTAAAATAAGCCACGCCAGATCTGATTAAACGCCACATGCAGGCATCAATAATATACATCGTTGTAGATATCCAGGTAGCTGTTCTTGTAAGTAGAGCTGAATTGGAGCACCGCGAGGTTTTCTGGTTTAGTGATTGTTAGCTAGCGGAGCTGATCGTCTCTCCGGATCCTTGGCCTTGTGTTTCTGCTGACACACGAACCAGCGGTTAAAGGATTAAAGCTGTAATAAGTTCTGCCGCGTTCATCAGGAGACCAGCATCAGGTACAGAAACTGATCGGAGACATTCAACATTTCTGTTGCTTTTGTTCATCTTAATACAGGATCGCTCGCAGGGTTAGCTAACACAAACCGGCTGTGTGTGTGTGTGTGTGTGTGTACACATAAAGACCTGATCAGGTAGAAAGTTAGCCATAAATAGCTGCAGTTTAAATGTTGTCAGGGTTTATTTTGACCCTTCATCACGTGGACAATAACTGGGTGATGTTTCCTTCGCTACCGATTTAAACAACTGGATGTTGTGCCACGTAAACACACCGAGGATCAGATCCACCTGCAGCACAACACATCCTGCACATCGACTCTTCACACCAGGTCTAGAGTTTATTAATAACGAGGTTCGACTTCTGTGTAGGATTGATGATCTGCATCTGGTCCTGATGTCAGGGTTTACTGTCTGGATTAGCTTCTGATCAGAAAACTGGGTAATGGGACATTTAATAAGACCTCAGGCCTCTGATTTTAATCAGAATCTTTTTTTTTTATTTTTTTATCAGAGACAAAGGAATATCTGATCGGTTAGAGGACCAACATAAAATAATCAGAGATAAAGTAACGTTGTTGTGTTTGATGTGATTATGATAATTACTGTACGTACACTAAATACAGATTGGATGGTGTGTGACATCCTTGAAATCCTCGTCTTGATGGTGTGTGCTGATGCTGAAGCCTGGGTTTTAACAACGTTGGTAAAATCTTCATCTCGTCATTACGGGATATCCCTGAATGTTTTTTATTTTGATGTTACGTGACATCCCCGAAATCTGCGCCTTGGCGTCGAATGACGTCCCCGAAATGTGACATTGCCTTACTGCCCAGTTCAATTCTCCATTATAAGAAGTTTAGCATTTTTACCTTCATATATTTTAGGATTTATTTTAATAAATCCTGCTGTGTTCATTTGTTTCTGTTTCAAAAGGATTGCTCCACTGACCGACAATCCCCGTTAACGGCCCTGTGTATAACATCACAGGACGTTGATCATTTCCTGTGGGGTAAGGTGGGGTCTCTCGGGAGCTTTCGGTTTGTCTTCCCATGACAACGCGACACCATGGCAGCAACGGCTCCAGCAGCGATGCCGAGTGCCGGGTCTCGGAGGAGGAGCGGAACATGGAGGACATGGAACTTACTGAGCTCGGACCCCTGCTGACAAGTCCGGAAGCCTCGACCAAACCCAGAGTGAGTCCCGTTCCTGCGGGTTATCGTTAAGATAGTTGGAGGGTTTTTATTTGTGAACATAATGCAGTAGAAGCTTTCACAAATCCAGTCAAATCATGCTATTTATTATTCAGAAGCATTACTGATGGCTCTCTAAATTTACCCTTTCATACATCGACAGGGTGCAACTGCTTACCCGAGTGAGGATGAAGAGGAGGAAGAGGATGATGACAATGATGAGGATGATGACTTGCATGTGGTTACACTGCCTTTGCAGGCTCACCATGCCATGGAGAAAATGGAAGAGTTCGTACACAAGGTAAACAAATGTATGAAAAGACTCAAAAACCTAAATGCTGGGTAGTTCTTTGGGATAGACGTGCACATCCAATTGCAGTCGTTGGAATAGTCTGAAAAGAATTTGGGCATTCTCTTGGGCTCTAGGTTAGCGCTGCATGTGTGAGCGTGAAATGTGTCCGTTGCTAATTTGTGTGCCTGATGCACATGAATATCACTGAGCACATGTCCTACTGTGGTTGGCATTATTACTAGGTATGGGAAGGGCGCTGGCGAGTGATTCCTTTCCACCTGCTTCCTGATTGGCTAAAGGATAACGACTACCTACTTCATGGTCACCGGCCACCCATGCCGTCTTTCCGAGCCTGCTTTGGAAGCATCTTCAGGATCCATACAGAGACAGGGAACATCTGGACGCATTTACTGGGTCTGTTTCTATGATTGTGTGCTTTGTGTTTCAGTTCCTAATTTACAGCTAATGTTAAAAATAAAAAATAAAAAAAAGGCCTTTTACTGTATGTACCCAAGATTTTACTATGGTAAAGCATTAACTTTAATACATTTTTATTTTAGATTATTATTTATTTTGACACCAATCCATAATGACGTTACTGTAGACATGCAATGACGCGATCCATGTTGTGAAAATGTAGTAACCTCTAATTCCCCGACCCAGGTCTGATCCTGTTCCTCTGCCTGGGAACTCTCACCATGCTGCGGCCGAACGTGTCGTTCATGGCTCCTCTGCAGGAGAAAGTGGTGTTCGGGATGTTTTTCCTGGGTGCCGTGCTCTGCCTCTGCTTTTCCTGGCTCTTCCATACAGTCTACTGTCACTCAGAGAAAGTGTCCAGGACATTCTCTAAGTGAGTCTCAGTGTCTCAATTCATTATGACCCCCCCCCCCCCCCCCCCCCCCCTGCTGTTAAGGTGACAGTAACCATGGTGATTTCAAGCTGTTTGAACCCTATGAACGGATGTTTTTCCTCTGTAAAAAAAACAACAACAACAGGATCTGGGGATGAGAATGATACTGGAATTAGAAAACCCTGCATGTCCTTATGCAAGTAGGATTTCTTTTCAGGAGTCCAGGATCTCTTTTAAATATTTATATCGGCAGTTAAAAAAAAAACGTACAAGGGATCGCACGCTTTGTTTTAAAAATTTTTTTTTTTTATTAACTGGATGAAGTGCATCGAAGCTTTTACTTTTAAGTTTCTTGCATGTTATTAATAAAAACAATACAGTTATACACTGTAGAGATATCCAAGTAAATTTTCCCCTGTTTAACATCACACTAGAGGTTTGTACAGGACGTGTTGGTTCTATTTCTAATAATATAAAGAAATTATAACCTTAAACCAAAATAACCAGGTTATTAAAGATGAATAATTATGATAACTGCATCACACAGAACCACACACACTTCCAGCACACTAAGATGCTAATAAACATGTTTTTTTGTTGTTGTTTTTTTTGCATGCCTCTTGCTTTAAATGCTGAACTGGTTTTTCGACTGCATATTGATGTGTACTTTTCTTTTTTTTTTTTTTTTTTTTGGTGTTTAGGTTGGACTACTCGGGTATAGCTTTGTTGATAATGGGCTCTTTCGTGCCGTGGCTATACTACTCGTTTTACTGCTCTCCGCAGCCACGCCTCATATACCTCTCCGTGGTGTGTGTGCTGGGCATCGCCGCAATCATCGTGGCACAGTGGGATCGCTTCGCCACTCCACGCCACAGACCTACACGTGCAGGTCAGACACTGACTCAATATATACTAAATATACCTGTTCTCTTTTAATGCAAATATTTCATCAGCCATTCAAACGACAGCAACTCAGCAGCGCGGTAAGGCATGCTGACATGCTCGAGACCACTTCAGCGGTATTCCAACAAAATGCACACGTTATAGACATGCATTAAAAAAAATTATTTTACAAATATGAAATTTGCTTATAAATATTGAGGATTAAAAATTTCCACAAATGTAATAAATAATAAGGATGATGAAGGTCCTGTTCAAACACACACAATATAACATGCAGGTAGTTACCCTGTTTATTAGGGGGTGTGTGTGTTGGAATGGGAAATGATCAAACCACGCTGGAATGAAATCCGTCTTATCACCGTCGAGAATATGTTTTGATAAGCTACATAACATATAAGGAAACGTATTAGACTGTAAAATTCTCCTCACCCTCAACTTTACATACAATACAACTGACGGAGCGTCTTTGTGGGGTAGATGTGACGACAAGTGAGATCAGATTTTCATTTGTAATTAAAACTGCTAGTTGGGGCGAACGATCAAAGGTTAGATGTTTATTTTTTTTTTTTCTTCTTAATGGAGATCACCTTGAGTATGTGCGAGAATGAGTCAAAAATTATCTACACTCTGGTTATATTAAAACTTCTCTTGGCCTCACTGTCTTATCAGCGCTTTCCGTTCAAGGCTGCTGTCTGCCTAGTCACAGTTGTGCACGTGTTAACGTGTTACACGAGTTCATCTGTAACTGCAGTGCGAGCTAAAATGGGTGGCCAACTTGTGATTCGCACAAAATACGAGCAGCATGCAATGATTCCGTTTTTGTGGTTTGAGGGTGTACCTGTTTACAGAAGAGAGTAAACAGAAGGGGGTTTGGACCGAAAGAAGGTGAAAGTTTCTTAAAGAGAATCATTACTGGTGACGAGACCTTGATTCATCACCATGAGCCTGAGAGTAAACGACAGAGTATGGAACGGATACAATGCTCAGTTGCTGACTAAGAAAAAATCCAAAAGTTAACCATCGGCTGAAAAATTGATGCCTACAGATTTTTGGGGAGGATTCTCAAGGGCCAGTATCGGAAAATTAACAGGAAAATGTTAAACAATCAACAGTGCTCGATGCTTATTGAAGAACTCCAGCTTAAACTTTGGATAAAGCCCAGATGAAGAAGTGAAGACAGCTGTTCTTTCGTGGCTCACAGCTTGGCCTATTTATTATTATTTTTTGTTATGAGGGAATATGAAAGCTTGTTGACAGACAAAGTGCATTAAAAAGCAAAGAGAGTGGGCCAACGAGTGGCGCGGTGGTAAAGTGCTCATCCGAAGAACGCGAGTTCGATTCCCGGGTGATGCTGTAACCTCTCGCAGCCAGAACTCTAGAGAGAGCTGATTGGCTGAGCTCTCTCAGAGGGGAGGGATAAGAGGTACTTCGTGCTTTCACATTAATTATGGTTCTACAGCCAATCAGGGGCTTCTGTGAGCTCACGCAAGCGGAAGGAGCGGATAGCGCTGTCCTCAGAGTGTGTTATGCAATGGTGCGTGAGTGAGTAGTTCAAAAAGGTGCGGTTGGCTGGCATCACATGGTTTGGAGGAAACAGTAACGTGATAGTCTTCGGCTCTCCCAACTGAGAAATCCCCCCCCCCCCCCCAAAAAAAAAAAAAATTATACTCCTTGATTTATTTATTTATTTATTTTTAAGCAAGGAGAGTATGTCTTAAAAGTATATATTCATCACAGCCAGACTGTAGATCATTTTGGACTGATGATTGTACATACTGTATGATCATATCCACCCATCTGTGTATTCATGCTGCTTTCCTCCTTTTCTTCTTGATGTACTCAGGTGTGTTCCTCGGCCTGGGTCTAAGTGGCATCATTCCAACAATGCACTTCACAATCGCTGAGGGCTTCGTGAAGGCAACAACAGTAGGTCAGATGGGCTGGTTTATCCTAATGGGCGCCATGTACATCACTGGAGCCGGTTTATATGCAGCACGCATCCCTGAACGCTACTTCCCTGGGAAATGCGATATCTGGGTAAGGCACTATTCTTAGGATCAGATAACCTGATTTGAAGTTTTAATAAACTGGTGTCAAACAATTAGTCGTAGTGCATTTATCGTCGTACTGCTTTATTCCTCAGTAGTTTTTGCATCATCCTCTGTTGAGTCAAAGATCAAGCTACAAATGCAGTTCTTGCAAATCTCCATTAAAGCTCTTAAAGCAGCACTCGTAAAGACCTGTGAGCTCTGGCTTGATTTGTGATTTGATGTAGTCTCCAGTAATAATGATTCTCTCTCTCTCTCTCTCTCTCTGTCTGACTCACTCTCCTTCTTTCTTTCAGTTCCAGTCTCATCAAATATTCCACGTTCTGGTCGTGGCTGCCGCTTTCATTCACTTCTACGGCATCTCCAACCTGCAGGAGTTCCGCTACGGCCTGGGAGGAGGCTGTACAGACGACTCCCTCCTCTAAACATCTCGGTCTTCTTTTCTCCACTCGCTTTCCGCTCGTGACCTCGACACCGAAGCGCAAGCGTTCTGAACATTTCAGAACCATCAGCCATGGTTGGAAAGAGATGTTGTACTCCACTGCCTACCCTGCACTCACTGATCAAAAACTGTCCTAAGATTGTTATTGACTTTAAGGGATTATTATCTATATTTTAAAAGGTTTATACAATCATCGACGTGTTTTATTGTTGTAATACTTGAAGACATAAAAAGTAAACCATACTACTCAGTTAACGGAATACTCCAGCAGTTTTTCAACCTAAATCTCTACTGACTAGAATCTGTAGAGTCTGTGTGAATACCACAGGCAGGAATTGTGACATGGTTCCCTGTAGTGAGAAAAAAAACAACTTCCGTATTCTGAACTTGTCATAATGTTACAGTGATCCTGAGTGTTAGGAAAGTCTTGGAGCAACAATAACACAAGCATGGTTTGATATAGAATAATACATCTGTCCCATTCTTCTAAATAAAAGATCTTAGGATGCGATAGATTACGGGAGAATGACTTAATTACATGTTCATAGTTTCTCTTTCATTGTTTTGTGGTATTCGGGGCAACAGGGAACTGAGCTGCTTGTGTGTTTCTGTCTATGCTGGTAAAATAATACCACAGATCTTCCCGTCTGTTCTGTAGAAATATATTATTTGCATAAAGTGTATTAACTGCCTGAGGCGTAAAACAAAAAAAAAAATTATTCTTTCCTCAATACAGGGAAATGTAAATTCTTGTTTATGGTTGTTATGCAAGCACTACGTTATATAATAGATGGATATTTGGTTGAAAAACATGGACTATTTATTTAGGCATTTGTTCAGTTCAGTTCAGTTTTCAAGGCGCTGTCACACTGCTGGGGGGTAAAATGTATATCAAGAGGCATTTAGTCAAAGACCACTGAGAGTTGTGTGAGAAGTGCTACTTCTTCCTGTCTTGTTCAGTCTATACACACTGTTTGATAAACATGCTCCGGATCTGAGAGCAGTAGCTACGATCATTGGGCAGGGCAGGTATCTAGAAATTATGGAAACAGGTATAAAATATTAACGTCTTTCATCTGCTGTAAATGATTTCATGTAATAATCTGTAGAGTTTGTGAGACAATTGAATTTTTCCTAGATAAATTTTTAAATGTTTCCTTGGTCAGTGTGGCTTTCATATTCTTTACAACACCACCACCAAAAAAAACAACAACTATACACCCCCATTTTATAAAGTTTCTGATTTAAACATTGCACATCAGTTTTATTTTTTCAATACTGGAGAGTGTGAGGAAACTTGAATTGAAGACTTGTATACCAATGCTACCTCTGCATGATGTGCCTCTACCCGCTCCGCTAGCTTTATTTTCCAAACATTTACCATCTTTTGGGAGCACAACGGCATAGTGATTAGTAATGTAGCCTCGCACCTCCAGGAGCGAGGGTTCGACTCCTGCCTCGGGTCTGTGCATGTTTTCCCAGTGCTTTCTGGGTTTGCTCCGGGTACTCCGTGTTTCCTCCCACAGTCTAAAGACACACAGATCTAACTGCCACTTCCAAAACGTTGCCAAAATTTATTTTTAATATAATTGTACATAATGCCTACTCAGATATTGCTAATACAGTAGATAAAATTTTTTATTTTTACCAAAATATTCTTTGAGAGCATAATTTTAGTTCCCATTTGGTGTTCATAATAAACTAAAATTATGTGATCAAAGAACATTTTGGGTGGCCCCACCAAAAAAAAGTTGAGAAAGTTCCACCAAATGTTAGAAGAACATGCACATTTGCATTTGATACACGTATTATAATAATTAAAACTGATATGGAAATAAACCCCAATACAAACAAACATAATACTAGCACTAATAAAAGTTTTACTTGCCTGTATCATATACTGTACAGCGTAGGCAAGAATTTTATGTTCACCAAAACGTTTTTTGAGCACATCATTTTAGTTCCCATTAGTTATCCATCTGTCCACCCCACCAAAAAAAGTAACTTAAAAAGTTTTAGAGAAAGTTCCACCAAATGTTACAAGAACATGCACATTTGCATTGGATACATGTCTTATAATAATAATAGTTGCCTGTATCATATACCGAGTAGGCAAGGATTTATCTTCAGGTTAATAAAAATAAATAAATTGATGGGATAAATATAATGGAATAAGCCATGTATTGGTCAAAAAATAGTCATTGATTGGATTTACACTTAATAAACAGTCATGGTCCATTAAATTATCCTGTGTTCTTTTATCCAATTAAAATTTAACCTGCTCTTTGAAGTTTCTTAATCCACACACTTTTTATTTTCACACTTTTTATATCCAATTATTTTACAGGTAATGGACAACAATACGCTCAACTGTAAATTTTATACACATGTATAAACACATGCTAGTAATTTAAATTTAAACACATGCTAGACATTGCACTTAGTTTGGAGAGCATTCCTTGTCAATTTTTAGATAATTGTGATAGAATGTTGTGTTTTGACATTGTACACCAAAATAGGATATTTCCAGAATGTTAGGAAACAGTTTCCAAAAATAATCAAAGAGAAACTGACATTAAGGACACTTTCTGTGCTTGCTCCGGCAATCACTGCTGAGGACGTGTTATGGATACGTCAGCGAGACCGGATGAAAAATAACATCAATCTACTGGCATTTCACCCGGCATGAATTTACAGTATGGGTTGGAAGAAAATCTGATTTCTGAGAATACTTGTGGTGCTATTGTTCCTAGTTCCATTAAAGTCTAAAATAATCCATCCTGATATTTTAGCAGTAAATAATCGGATATAGATATAAAAAATTTAACCATATTGCATTAATGTTTATCTTTGAAGCATGATGTTTAAAATTCATCTCCAGCCTAATTAGCAGATATATACAGCTGAAGTCGAAAGTTGTTTTAACATGCGAAAAGTGATTCCTTGTTTTCCTTGTGATCAGCAAGAAAGCTCTGTGAAATAATGGAAGGAAAGCTGAGGACAAAGATTGAAAGACATTGAAATGCAATATTACAGTGGGATTTTACAATGAATATGTACCATTACAAGGTTTAAAATAGGAACAACAGATTTAATGAATCACAGGAGTTAACAGCACCAAACACCATCAAAACACCCAGGATCCCATCAGGAATCAGTGTCTTCTGTCCAATAATTCAATGACTTCATCATTTTTATTTTGCAATCTGGAAAAAGGGGCATGTTATATGATTTCTTTTTCTAGATGGCATGGTTTTGTCATCGACCTGATATACAAGATGTGCTCCCAGGGCATCACTATGAGACAAAACACGTGTTGTTCAAGCAAACATATTCGCAGCAGTCTGAGGTGAGGGCATGTAAAATACCCAAACTAAGAGCTCAGAATGACGGAGCAACCAGAGTTTTTTTCACACTCATTTACAGTCCAGCTGTGTAAAAATGAAATCTATGAAGGTAAAAAGGTGACCGAACACATGGATCATTGCTAAATCGGGGGGCAAATGGGGTGTCTACTCAATATTAGCTGAGTGGTCATGATTCTTACAGCTGATCTATACAATAGAGATGTGAATCCTAACAAAAACATTAAAACCTCGGTTAGAAGAAAGATTTATTGATCTCAACTTGTTAAGATTTAATTAATTATCCCTGCTGCATTGGGATAAGCAGTATAGAAGATAAATGACTGAATAATGTACTCTGAATTAAGTATCATATCAGACTGCCCTGAAGAGGGCGCAAATAGAATGAAAAGGCTGTAACGCGCCAAGAACTAGAAGAAGAAGAAAAAAAAACATGGCGGCGTAAACGATGACCTCTCGAATATGGCAGCGAAAAGTTGCCCTCACAAACATGGCGGCGTTTCCACGCCTCACTCTCGCTTCATGTCGTTACGTAGTGACGTGCAGTGTTTTGGCTCAGGAGAAGTTGTAGCCCCGTCCACAATCACTTGAACCAACTTTTTTACCCGTTTTGCTTTGGAATTCCTATTTGGAAAAGTGTTTAGAATTGAACGAAGAATAAACACTTTATTCTTGTCCTTAGGCGCTGCTCTGTCAAGCTCGTTCTTTCCTCAGAGGATAAGTCGTGCTGGAATATGAAGCTCCTTGCGCGGATGGTGTAGCGCTAACGCTTAGCTCCGTTTACTCTCGACACGGAGTGTGTGTTGTATGTGTGTGTCTCTCTCTCTCTCTGCTCTTACTGGTGTGTATAACTAACACGGGTGTGCTTTTTCATTCGTGTGAGCGTGTAGAGAATTACTGTTTATTTATTTGTGTAGTAGCTGTGGTTAAGCCGTGGCTCAGGTAGATGGATAACAACAGGCTAGCCTGTAGCTGCTGTCAGGTGGTTAGCTTTAGCTGATTAGCTTCCAGACCTCCCCGGTTTGGTTTTAGCTAGGAAATGTCTGGTAATTGTGTCTTTTGCGCCAAGCCTCAGACCTCGAGCATGAAAAGATAATTTGAGGTTAATATAAATGAGGTTAATATAAAACTGAACAATGTTATTAATGAAGAGGCTAAGTGTCCTGGAAATCCAGCTAACTAGCTAGTTAGAAAACAGTACCGTTAAGCTTAGAAAGTCATTTATAGATCACATGTTATGTTATGTTATTTTACTTGCTTCGTTTGTACTTGTTAATATGTATCAAGGGTTGAGCATGTGAGGTTTGTGCATCATTGACTGTCAGTAATTATTGGACTATGACTAACTTGTGTGATTTTCTGTGATTCACTGCTGTCTTGCCTTATCAGGACCAGAATAATGAGCGTCCTTCAAGGATGAGCAGAAAACTCAGACATTTTAAACCAAACATAGTTTATACGGTTTTCCTTCGCCTTTATTCATTCAGTCGTTTATTGTCCAAACTGCTTATTCTGTCTTGGGTTGAAGCCAATCCTGAGGAACTCGGGGGCACAAGGCAGGGTTCACCTTGGATGTGATGCTGTTTCATCACTTTGCGCGGGCGCACACCCGTTCACACACCCACTCGTACATATGGGAGGTTTCGAAATGCCAGTCAAGCTACAATGCTTGTCTTTGGACTGTGAAACCGGAGTAAACCTGCATAGCACGGGGAGAACATGTAAACTGAGCACATGCAGGCCAGAGACGAGGGTCAAACCCAGCCCTGGAGGTGTGAGGAGACAGTATGCACCATTGTGCTGTTTTGTCATCAGATTCCTATCAGACAATGTAAAAGTATTGTTGTTTCTTAGCTTGTCTTTCTAAGGTTTCGTCTTTAAGCTAGACTTGCTGATAAAGCGTTAGAGAAATCTATCTCTCAGTTTAAGTGCAGCATGCCTCGTCCTTGGTTTCGGTACTTAAGCTTGGGTTTATGTATGTGTTGGGGTTTCCTAATGAGTGTTTTCCCACCTCCTGAAAAAGAGGGGTGGTATTTCAATAGTTTTTTATTAAACAACGTTATATGTGAATAAGTGTGTGAACGTGTGTATGGTGCCCTGTGCTAACCATTGACCCATCCAGGGTGCTTTCTTTCCTCATACTCAGGGTTTCTGGGATGGACTTGTGAATTTGACAGATTTTATGTCATTAACATAAACATATTATCATGGATAACGCATTTAAGAACATGGAAAATAACCTGTTCCAGAACTGTACTTGGTGTTTTTCTTTTCTTTATTTTTCTCTATATAAATCTGTGCTGACAAGAGATTTGTGTTTGGGTCACGTTTGTGCAGATGTTACTTGGTAGTGAGAATGCGGTCAGCCGTTTCACACTGAGATGTTTTCTTTTGTCGACACAGAGCCTCATCATACTTCATCACCCTGCACTGCCTGTGGAAGTGCCGCTCCCCTCCGTCGCCTGTTGTCATGGCGCCCAAGGACATCATGACCAATTCACATGCTAAGTCCATCCTGAACGCCATGAACGCTTTGAGGAAGAGCAACACTCTGTGTGACATCACCCTGAGAGTGGAGAACACAGATTTTCCCGCCCACCGCATCGTGCTGGCCGCCTGTAGTGATTACTTCTGTGCCATGTTCACTAGCGAGGTAAGCAGGAAGGATAAATACACCTGGTATATTGACCCTCAGCTAATCTGAAATGACTAGCATAGGTGCTTCAATGTGTTATCTATTTAGGTCTGCATGATTCTTGCAAAAAAGTGAATCACAGCTTTTCTCTGTGGGAATTGAGATCACCGTTCTTTCACAGGGTTCTTTTAGTTTTTTTTTTTTTTTTTTTCAACCAAAACATTTATTGTCTTCTATTTTTAAAAAATTTCCTTTTTAGATTAATTTTTAAGTGAATAAGTTAAAAGTTGTTGAACAGGAGCCGAATGCTAACCGTAAATAAACAAAAAAACAAAAACAACAGTACTCCTTCATTGTGTGTATTAGTTCATACAAAGGGGTATCAAAAACTTTAGAGATTTGTGTGCCACAGATCCGGTCGCTTTCGCTCTGCATCCTTCCTCAGATGGCTTAAACCCTTGCAGTAGAATTTGCTATTAACATTCTGACCCCTGAGGATGAATTCTTGATGCACAATGCCGCGAATGAGCATTCACCTGCCTTGCATTTTTATTCATAGACTAGCAATAGGGACTCAATAGGACTCTTCCACTTTGCAGACTTGCTTCGTTTCAGGGTCGTATCCATACACCCAAATTTTGTCACTGCTAATTATCCTCAACATGAAGGGATGGGTCATCCACGGCACTCTGACGGAGTTCTTGGCAGATGTTTCTTCTGTTCCAGAGTCAGCTGCCTGTGGAGCAACACAGCGCATGTTCAGATAACACGTGAGGATTTCCGAATTACATGCAGACAATGGCAGCAATGGTGCCGATTGTTCATCATGTACAAGTTCTAAATGGATTTGACATTTTCAGAGGCTGAACTTGTTAAAGGTCTTCTTGATCTCTCCTTGTCTTTCAGTGATGTTCTTCTGCTCTTGAAGTGTGCGTGCCACTTTGCATAGCAACATCGCCATAAAAAAAATTTGCCAAATCATGTCAAATGTCTCTGTGGCAGATTTGCCCAGTCTGTTATGTTCTAACTTGCAGTCCATGATGAAATTGAAGTCATGGTAATGCAAGTGGAGAGAACTGCACCAGTTCCACAGCTCCCGATGTATACAGGATGATGCCTTTTGGCACACTGACTTATGCTGGTTGGTGCATCGTGTGACTGGGCATACAGTCTTGTGCTGCCATTGGTCTCAACTTTTTGATACCACATTTAGTTTGCTAGATATATAAAGTACATAGTTACACTGTAAAATTTTATCAAAGGCTTTATTGCCTTAATGTACTAGAAGTACATACTAAAATCTATCTTTCTATCTACTGTTAAACCTTGAATTGCGAACAAAATTTGTTTCGGAAGAGTGCATGTATATCAAAACACTAATTTCAATAGATTTCCCCTATAAGAAAAAAATTTAAAGTATGATTGGTGCCACAACCATAAAATATTCATATAAAAATAATGAATACAATATAAAAAGTAAAAAAAACTAATTATCCTCCAATTTGCCTTTGAACAGAATTCCGATAGAGCAGTGTTTCCGTTAGTGTGTATGTGTGTGAAGAGGAGAGGAGAGGAGGAGGGATGGGGCTACTGGGTAGAACAACTTTCACAAACACGCACTCACGCACGCACACACACTAACAGAATCACTGCTCTGTCGGGAAACTTCTTTAACAAGGAACCTTTCTAATTTTTTTTGCTTTACACACGTGCACATAGTCACAGTGTTATAATAAACAGTACACATGCTTGGATGTTGACTATACGGGTGACGCCCGCAAACTGAGACTGAGCTCTATATATATTTGCGTCTGTGTATATATGTATATTAGGGCTGTGATTCTTTGAGTAATTCGATCACAAAAAATGATCGAGGCCTGGAAGCTTCGTTTAATTAATTTTAAAAGCTTGCATTATGTTTTTGCGCAATTATTTGTTTACAGCGCGCTTTTGACACAGCTCGCTTCCGGATGCAAGCCGCCAGTAAACACCAATGAAGAAGAAGCGCTTACATCACCCAAAAAGCGGAAGGAGACACAAACAGTTAGCTGTGTATTAATTTGAGGGAGCATTCTCGTATGGGCTGCAAAATGGAAGGGAGCGATAAAAATATCAGCGAGCCAAGAGATGAAGAAACCAGGAAGAGAAAACGACAGAAATTGTCAGTAAAGGCTTATATGTTATGTCTGAGGTGTAGATTTTGAAACTTTTAGTTCTGAAAGTTTAGTTGCACACCTTGGTGTTTTTGTGTAATTATTTATTTCAATGTGTACCTTAGGTTTTTTTTTGATACTTAGTCATTTGAAATACTTTTTTTTAGTTTTAATGAATAAGAATGTATGGCTCTGTAATGCACTTAATTAATCTCAGTCAACTTTAATACCCCTATCTCACCTATGTGGTTTCGCACTGTGGCTGGAAGTACGGTTCATCATGATTCACTGCGAGTTTTGGCGCTGCGATTACGTTTCTATCTTTACGCGCGAAAAATAAAAAAAGTATTTAACATGTTTAATTGTTTTTGGCTGTCCTTGCGGAAGCTTGCGGACCTTGCAGAACTCCGCGGAACGTCGGTGGGCAATCGCGGCGGCTATTTCTTGTATTGTGAATAATGACAATGGTGTATGCATTTAAAAAATAAAAGTAGATTTTTCTAAAAAGAAAACCAATTAATCTTTGTTTCTCTTATATAACTTACATTGCTGTTTAATTAAGCAAAAGTACATTTTATCCGATTAATCGATTACTAAAATATTCGATAGCTACAGCCCTAATCTGTATATATATGTGTTTATTTATATATATATATATATATATATATATATATATATATATATATATATATATATATATATACATTGTGTGTGTGTGTGTGTATGCAATACTTTATCTTATGCTAAAAAAGCACCAAAAAAAAACAACAACCACATGATATAAACTAATGCATGCAGTTATAAAATGTATACTATATACAGTCTGCACAGGATCAAGAATGAGTTCACCAGAGGGACAACCCATGTGAGATGTTTTGGAGATAAAGTCAGAGAGGCCAAATTGAGGTGGTTTGGACATGTTCAGAGGAGAGATTGTGAATATATCGGTAGAAGAATGCTGAGGTTGGAACTGCCAGGCAGGAGGTCTAGAGGAAGACCAAAGAGGAGATTTATGGATGCAGTGAGAGAGGACATGAAGTTAGTTGGTGTGAGAGAAGAGGATGCAGAGGATACAGTAGGGTTAGATGGAGGCAGATGATTTGCTGTGGCGACCCCTGAAAGGGAACAGCCGAAAGGCAAAGAAGAAGAAGAAGAAGATATACAGTCTGCACAGTATACATTAGCAACTGACTAAAATCTAATGATTTGACATATATTTGTTGAAGGGACACAGAGACCATTGAAAGGAGCCAGTAAGAAATACAGTAGATTGTCAGGATGTACCCCTTCAGCCTTCGATTTGGATGATATTGTTCCTCATCTACACTTTGATTGCCGTTGTGATATTGAGCACTCGCAGAAGAAAGAGTGGTTAATACAGTTAAAACCGTTTTACTGACTAGTGTGTTTAGTTCTGCCTCCTTGTTGCACATCACATGTGAGTGTCATGAGCTCCATAAATGAGGAAGAGAGATGAGAGAAGTGATTGGGGTTGTATGACTGAATCGTTCACTGATCTCTGGTCTAAATGTTGAATTAATAATGTTTTTTGTCCTCTGAGTGTGTGAACAAAGAGTGTGACTGATACAGCATCTGGGGTTGTTAAGTAAATAATTCAACACATCAATTCAGGAAAATGCATGCGCATGTGTTGCCATCATTCAGAAATGAGATGATGCATGCATGTATGAATCCAGAGCATTAAATTTTTTTAATAAAAAAAAATTAACAGTTCAGCATTATTATCTGTTTAGGGCAAAAAAGACCTGCCACATTCATGCCTGTCGCCCCTTTCCTAACCACCAGGGGTGGTGAGATTCACCTTGTGCTCTTGAATATGAATGTTTTGGCGACTAAATTACATCAGAAAGTGAAAAATCTGCAATATTTGCAAATATACTGTATATACCACAGATATATAATATATAATTTATGTATGTATAGGATTTCCCTTTCTTGTCGTTAATCAAATACGTCAGACCTTGTGCCCACCCTACAGAGCTATTAGGTTTTGACTATAGTCAGAGCAACAATTCAGTTCCTGACATCTCCTTTATGGACTACAGGGTTTGGTTTCTCTATCTCTTTCATGGAATGCAGCCAGCTGGTAGATATAGATCCTGACTCATTGTCAAATTCTAGCCAAAGTTTACAGCATAAACAGGTTGCTAACCGTAAACAACTCATAAGTGTAATAAGGAACCAAGAACGCAAGATTCACACAGAAGGTTTTATTAAAGCGTTAAAAAAATCAAATATGTGATTATACACTATTGACCAGAAAAACAAGTAATGCTTCTGTGCTTAAAAGTCTAGAACATATTTGAGTAACGTAGCATCTAAGAACTTGTTGACAAAGATGAGGGTGGAATCTGATTTTCATAAACACTTTAATATGTTGATACAATATATATACTGTGTATGTATGTGTATGTTTATATATATATATATATATATATATATATATATATATAAATATATATATATATATATATAAATATGTATTATTTACAGTTGCTCAGTGTGTGTTTTGTGTCCGTTGTTTGCTTAGCAAATGACATGCAAAGTGCATGTGTAAGAGTGCGTCTTCCACGAGAAAAAAAAAATTTGTGGGTCGGCATAGTATAAATGAACGTAGTCTGTAGAAAAGGAATTAAAGCTCAGCCATGGTTCATAGCTTCATACTATTTCATGCTGACCCACTTTACTACCTTCCCATTCATTTGAAAACAATGGAGTCAGGGTTTTGAAGTTTAGGAGTGCTTAAGATTTAAGGGTTTTAGTAATGCATTACACCAGACCTTTAAACTGTGCTTGTGTATTTTTTTATTATTATTATTATACAAAATTAATTCACTATAATATTTTTCTGAGTGCGAATAGTGACACCAGTGTTCCCGAAGATGAAAGAAGAGTGTATGACAGACTGTGCTGTTACATGAAAATAATGTTGTAAATTTGGAAGTGTTGTATTCCATTTTTTTAATACAGAGATTTACCAATTTAATATTGAATGACATGTTAAGTGATTTAACCTTTTATAGTTGGAGTGTATATTGTGTAATCTCCAGGAGACAATTTAATTATTTTTCTTACTTATAATATAGCTTCTGTCTCACTCACTCTTACATCATGCATCACAGTCAGTGGCGGCTGGTGCAAAGTTTTTTTTGGAGGGGCGCAAACAAAATTCAAGTTCAACTTTTAATAATCGCCTGTAAATAGCCATAAGAAGTACTGGAAAAGCACTAAGTGTAAGCTCGGCCGGGATCACTTGACTGCTGCTTAATTAGAAGATCAGGTCAATCTGGTCCAAGCTCTTTAACTTTTTTCTTTCTTCGTCCGATCGCCTTGTGACGGTGTATTTTAGCAAAGAAATTACAAAAGCTTCTCTCATATTTAGCTGGCTTCAATCTGCTGACTGTTAATAAGACTCGTTAAGAATGGTCCAATCACATGAGCGAGCCCAAATATTTAAAACTATATTGATTCGCTAAGAAGAAAAGTTGGGAAGGTTCGGGGCGCCCAGTGCTGCGCCCCAAGGATGATTTGAAAAAATGTAATTAGAGCTCAGCCTCAAATCACATGCTTTTCAAAAATGTACGTGCCTACATAGACAGTCGTTTGCCCGGCTCCCCGTGTACACGAACACAAATGAACATAATGCAGGTTAGATTTTTTTTTTTTTGTAAATAAATGATATTAAGAAATACAGCGGAATATTGTGACAATGACTTTATTTTATGACTTTTATTAAAATAAATAATTATTATGTTAAATAATTACATGTTAAAGTAGCATTCTTCTCTGCCTAACTTTAAGGGGGCGGCACCCCAGCGCCCCTTATTGACCAGTTGCCATTGATCACAGTTACTATCTGAGCCAATAATGGACATCTGTGCTATGATGTGAGTATCTGTTATAACCTAGTGTATGTTGTACAAACTGCTTTCTCTTCCTCTTTCTCACTTCTAGTTGGCAGAGAAAGGCAAGTCCTTTGTGGATATTCAGGGTCTCACAGCCTCCACCATGGAGATCCTGTTGGACTTTGTTTACACAGAGACAGTGTTGGTTACTGTAGAGAATGTGCAGGAGCTGCTTCCCGCTGCTTGCCTGCTCCAGCTGAAAGGTAAACACTCACAAAATGGCTTCCTATGACAGGAACATTGCCCACCACACTTACGTTTGATTTTGCGCTTATACCCGTCAGTACAAAACAACTCATTTCTAAGTGTTGTAATATACACAAGTTTTTTAGGAATCTAAGCAAACAGAAAGGGAAATGTCGGCATTAGACATGAGGTATAAACAATGAAAGCCGCAGGATCAGGTAATAGCAATTTGTACTGTAAACAGTTATGATTTATTTGTTTACTTATTTATTTGTCCATGTCCGTGTATAAAATTCTAAAAATGTCCCATCGGATGGCTGTCGGTCGTCCTACGTCGGCTCATCAGCCATCACAATTTGTCCCTGTCTGCAACTCCTGCTAAACCTTCCATGGGAACTGACTTGAACCTTCACAGAACCTTTATTACTGTAGGATAGATGTGCTCTAACTATTTTTAGACGTAGCACATTCAGTGGACAAGTGACACATGTCTTCCTTGGAAGACTCATAAACTTGTCTTTGTTACAGCCAGTGTGTCAAAATATATAATACAGATCCTCACACTTTTTGGTGATAGGCCAATGCTAAGCAGCATGGTTTAGAGGTAGCAACTGGTTCACCAGACAGCGATGTTCACTGGAGACAAAACATCACTGTCCGTCAGCATTTCGATTTAAAATGTTTATAGAAATGTTTGTGCACAGCAACTTTTAAATGGTCTGTTTCACCAAAAACTTTCCCAAAACTCTGATCTTACATTTAAATGTACAGTGGAACCTTGGATCATGAGCATAATTCATTCTGGAAGCAGGCTCATATTCCAAAACACATCGAATTTTCCCATAAGAAATAATTATTCAAATTATTCGTTCCACAACCCTAAAAAATAAATACATAAAAATAATTAATACTAAATATTGAGTAAAAATAAAACAAATTGGCCTGCATTTTACCTTAAAAAAAAATAAAAATCCAGACAGATAAGTGTTTCCGTTTGTGCGCGCAGGTGCTGTCTGTGTGGATCTAAAGTAAGTTCCCGTCTCCCCCTTCTCTTCTTACAGTTACCCTTCCTCTACTCTTTTCACACACACGCACACAATGGAAACACTGATTAATCGGAAAAATAAACAAGAAATCTCTCTAATGATACTCGAATGAGCGACACACTAACGGAATCACTGCTGTAAAGTAAAAATAAAACAAATTAACATGCACTTTATCTTTGAAAAGAATCGCGACCAAGCAGTGTTTCTGTGTAGAGCAGAGAGTAAGAGCGTGTCTGTGAAGGCGAATGTAGGTGGGGTCTGTGTGTGTGGAGCACGGTGTCCAATGATGCACGCGCACAAAGAGCAGGCTGAAGAGAAAATGGATTTTTAACCTCTCTAATGAGACTGCTTTTGCTTTACACGCGCGCTGTACACACACGCATACAGCAGGGCTTGACATTGGCACCCGCCAAATGCGGGTAAAATTCGGCTGTGGCGGGTAATAACTTTAGTCTCACTAGCCACTTTGGCGGGTAGTTTATTCTTTAGTATGACAATATATTTTTGTTGTAGTTTTCTCTAAAGGCATCTGATATAATAAACGCATTGCAACGTAATATTACACGCATAAAACGCGCATGAATGTAATGAGGACATTTAATACCCCTCTCTACACGTTTATCAACGATTCGTTCTTTTTGAACGACTCTTTAACATGACTCAGATGAACGAGTATCTCGGAGAGTGATTCATTCATTTTCTATTGGGCGCGCATGCGCAAAGCATCGCAAAACCTCCGTATTATATTCAGGTCTCGAGTCGTTCGTTCTTTTGTCACGTGGCTCCCATAGACGCTATGCGGTGCAATAGATTCTAAAGAACGAACGACTGGAAGATATGATGGTGAGATACTCATTCTGTTTATTATAATATGTCCTTAGTTGCATTGTAATATTTTCATAACTGGAACTATAGCCAAAATTTGTGTAGGTAGACGTATTGGGGGGATTTTTATTGAAAACGCAACATTTTAATTTATTTCTGATCAAATGAACGAATTTAAGTTCAATAAACAGAATATACTGTTCATGTTTGCATGTTTTTATATTGGGAGCTATCTTAACAGTACTGAATACTTGACTACTACTATAGTGATACAGTGTATGCTGTCATTTATAAGTAAATTTAGATATAACAAATATTAACGTATCATGGTGAAGGAAAAACTGAGATTTTCTGGTAACAAAATTGTGGCTAGTAAAAAGGCTGAATGGCTAGTGACTCCGGAAATCCACTAGCCACATTGGCCAGTGAGCAAAAATGTTCATGTCATGCCCTGGCATACAGACACAAAATGTTGTATAATACATTTACATTTAGGCATTTGGCAGACGCTCTTATCCAGAGCAACTTACAAAAAGTGCTTTAAACTTTACATCATTGGATACATACTTACATTGGGTTAACTAGTTTAATAACTAAGTGCTATTAGTCCAACACAACTGGGAAGAGATTTTTATTTTTTTTATTATATTTATTTATTTATTTATTTTGAGGCGGTGGGAGGGGGTAGTCCTCCGAGTACTGGAGAAACATGATACTCTGTACTCGTAAACCAAGACTTGTTAGTTTTTCAAGTCAAAATTTATTAAAAATCTTGAACTGGTCAATGAACGATTAAATAAAATCGTTTATGTGGAAGTACTGTGTGTGTCGATAGGGGACCATTCAGACATCACACTGTTATCACTTTTAAAACGTGTACATTTTAATGCTACCTGAATATGGGAATGATGTCTCAAATGCAGAACTGACAAAATGTGATTATTTTTATTATTTTATTACAGGAACAACCGAAAACAACCATAAAAACTAGTGATCTTATGAATATATGCTATTTATTTTTAGCTCGGTTGTGTGTATAGCTGGTTATAATAAAATAAAATTCCTCCTATTGTCCAAGATGTCCTTACAAATATCTAAAGATAGCTCTATATTGCACGATCCTGAGCCCTGGTGTAGTTTTTTTACTTGGTCTTAGTTTTCGTAGATGGAGGGGAAGGTTTGTACTAAAGGTTGGATTTGTGAAATGTAAAATTAATAGAAATATAAAAAATCAAAATATGGTATTAAATGTCATATGTATTTATTATTTGTTGTATGTAGTAGACCCCTTTTTTTTGCTGGCAGGTAATGCTGGCCCTCTCTGCTGGCTACCACCGCAAATATATTTTACACCTATGGTGAAACACTGCTGACCCTGTTTATTAATAAAGTGATGACCTGTGGGGTTGTTACCCCTAGTTTAGAAACTTTGGTATAGTAGAATTAAAAGCAGAAGTGACGGTCACTTTGGCAATAATTTGTTTTATTACACATCATTGAAACTTGTAGCTTACTGCTAGTGTTTTTGAATGATTCCACTTACTACCTAAGCATTTAAATTAGTTGGAAATCTGCATATTGGTCTACAGCCTTGCTTAGAGGTTGTTTTAAAGCTGGCTGCATATATTTGCTGATAATGAATTGCCAAACACAACAGAGTGAGTTCATCACTGCCAGTAAATACATTACAGACTTGTAATTTACATTACAGATCTGACTTCTGAAAGCGCCTTATTGTCAATGGCCTCTCCTTCTCCCTCTTTAATTCAGCCAGTTTCCATTCAGATATTATTGGCACCCTGGTTAAGATGTGTTTTTAGGCTTGTAATAAATATTTTTTTTATTGCAGAAGCATATCATCACACTGAAAATTGTAGAAAGATCTAACCTTTAACCTAAGTGAATTTTAAAAAGTACAAAAAAAAAACAAATTACTAAACAAATAATAGTTTTATCTGTTCCACGATTGTTGGCATCCCTAACAATGCCGATAAAATAAAAGTAATTGGGCATTTTTATAATTTTTTCTGTAGTTTATAAAGTTGATCAGAGTATGGAAAAACTTTTAATTAATAATTCATGACTTCCTGTTTCCCTGTGGTATAAATATGATGTGACACAGGCCTATTTCTCTTATCCACTCTTCAACATGGGAAAGACAAGAGGACACCCCATTTAAGTAAGGCTACAAGAAAATAGCCTCTCGCCTAAACTTCCCCATATCTACAGTCAGAGGAATCATTAAAAAGTTTAAAACAACTGGAATAGTGACAAACAAGGCTGGACAAGGACCCAAGTTTATCTTGCCACCACGCACAGTGAGGAGGAAGGTAAGAGAAGTAAAAAATCTCCAAACCTCACTGTTAGACAACTGCATCAGGAAGTGGCATCTTGGGGTGAGAAAGTCTCCATAACAATCATCAGATCATATCTAACATGCCAACAAGCTGTTTGAGAGTCATGCAAGGACAAAGCCTTTTCTCACCTGCAATTACAAACATAAACATAAACGTCTGGAGTTTGCTGGGACATCAACTGGGACCTTGTGTTGTGGTCAGATGAGACCAAGATAGAGCTTTTTGGCAACAAACACAGTCTGGGTCAGGTGTAAAACAAAAGATGAGTATGTGGAAAAGTACCTCATGCCCACTGTAAAGTATGGTGAAGGATCTGTCATTCTGTGGGCGGGTTTCTCTTTAAAAAGCCCTGGGAACATTGTTGGGGTGTATGGCATCATGAACTCTCTGAAATTCCAGGACATTTTTTATTCAAAACCTGATGGTCTCAGTCAAAAAGTTGAAGATGGGTCGTCAATGGGTCTTTCAGCAGGATAATGACTCAAAACGTGTGGAGAAAAAAAATAATAAAAAATTGGTTCAGCTGATACAATCATTGCCATCTCAGTCCCCAGACCCCAACCCAATTGAAAACCTGTGGGGTGAGCTGAAGAGGAGAGTGCATAAGAGAGGACCCAGGACTCTGGGTGATCTAAAAAGATCCCTACATCTGTATCCTCCAATCTTGTAAAATGTTATAGGAAGAGATTAAGTGTGCTGCCTTGGAGGTGTACAAAGTTATAACATCAGGAGTGCCAATAATTGTGGCACACACGATTTCATGTAAAAAATTTAATATTCAATTCAATTTTATTTATATAGCGCTTTTAACAATGGTCATTGTCTCAAAGCAGCTTCACAAAAATTAAAGAAATTTAACAAATCATAATAATAATAATAATAATAAATAAATAAAAACAAATAATAATAATAATTATAGAAAAGAAAATAAAGGTTGGATTTTTCTCTCTTTTTGCATTGTGGTTCAATATTTTTTAAATAAAAAATTAGTTGCTTTTGCTTGCAGTCCACCTCTGCAAGTGACCTGTGGCCACTTTACATGCGATGTAGTGTGAATGTCATTGTGCCCTGATGCGTCCTCAACAACACCAAAAGGGTCACAAAGTTTCCTTTTTATAAAGGAAGGAGTCGAATTTTATATGAACAGTGTGTGTGTGTGTGTATGTATATATATATATACATATACATATATATATATATATATATATATATATATATATATATATATATATATCCTCAATACTAGCCATGCAGACTATTTCCTGTGAATGCATCTTTTTAGCATTCTCAATATAAAAAAGTACAATACATCTTACTGCTGTTCTTTAGGACTATACACATACTATTTTAATAGGAACATTCAGACTTTTACACATTGGTGCACTTGTCCAGTCATGTGGAAAGAACTCGGTGCATACGCTCAGCTAACGTTCAAATCAAACAACGTAATGTCCTGGGATTTTTACACACAACAATCTCTACACAGAAGTTTACACAGAAAGGTGTGAAGAATGAAATTGCCAGGCTGGGTTAAGATGACAGAAAGCCTTCACAGTTTACAACTCTGGTGAGCAGAAAAGCATCTTTCACAACATGCCAAATCTTGAGACAGATGGAGTACAAAAGGCATAAGACCACATCAAGTTCCAGCCAGGAACAATAATCTGAGACTACAGGGGGCACAGGCTCGCTGTAACTGGACTGAAATAACAGTCAGTCCTGTCCAGTTTCAGTGAGCTTGTATATTTGTGAATAAATTGTCTATTACTATTTATTTACATTTCTTTTTATCAGTGCACTGCAAAAAAAGTGCTATATAATCAGTAAAGAACACCCAACAACTAGATATAAATTTTTTTTTGAATTTGTTTGGTATTATAACTTAAGTATTAGTATTTGGTTTTTAAAACAGCAGGCCTTGGTGCTGCAGCTTTATGAGTAAAATGGCATCCACATGGTGCTTAGCAGCTTGCCAGAGGTGCTCTGTTTGCACAGAGCTCTTTGTTGTTCTGAAGCACAGAGGTACTCTGCATGATTGAGATCAGCACAAGTCTGTGCTTATGAACAAACAGGAAATGACCCTTTGCAAGCGATCGTTTATGTTTAGCTGCAGTCCAGTTCCTTGTTCAAGTTGTCAGACATTTGTCATATGCTGTTAATGCCACATACAGTTATTATATTTTATTTAGTTCAGTTGCTGCGAAGTAGTACGCAGTCTCACTTTCAATTTGATCACTTCACATGTACAAATCACATGCCATTTTTATTAATAAAAGCAAATACTTTATATTTGTAGAATAAACTAAAATGGCTGCTAAAAACACAAAGAAGTAGAAATTAGGTATTTGTCCAGTAAATGTAATAGCTTTGGCACTAGCCTCTGCTGCTTTGTGTTCTCTTGGAAAAAACCCAGGAGTTTACATGTCAATATTGCACACAGTGAATGGTGCATTTGTTTTATTTTGATATACTGCCAGTATAAGTACATTATGTTGTGGCATTTTTGGTGTTGTTTGTCTTGCTAGGTCTAGAATAGGTCTTTTGGACATGCTTATTTGTATTCAGCTATGTATACCTGGCAATTATTGGATACTTGGTATGAATTATCATACAGTCAGTGAAACTCTACCATAAAATGAAGCATTTATTTTCTTTCTCTTTTTTTAGGCCTCCCTCTTCTGTTCTCAACTACAATTTATAATTTTTTCTTTATTTAATTTATTTTCTTTTGTTTTTTTAACCTGCGGTTGCCCCTTCAGATCATTTGATCTGGATGGTCTTGCACAGGTTTTGTGCCAGAATCCCTTTCCTTGTACCCTCATATTTTCTAACAGGCTTGGGACTGGCAAGATTCAAACTTTCGATTAGCATGCCAGAGTCTTAACTGTCTTGAGTCACTACTGCCCCATGTTCGTTATTTTATACCTTATCATTTTTCCTTCCTCCATCGTCAGGTGTGAAGAGGGCTTGCTGTGATTTTCTCAACAGTCAGTTAGACCCATCCAACTGTTTGGGCATCCGAGACTTTGCAGAGACGCATAACTGCGTGGACCTGATGCAGGCAGCAGAACTTTTCTCGCAGAAGCACTTTTCCGAGGTGGTGCAACATGAAGAGTTTATGCTCCTCAGTCAGAGCGAAGTGGAAAAGCTCATCAAATGTGATGAGATTCAGGTAGGCCATACTGAATAATTGCGGGTGTAACCTCAAAATATTTTATTCCACACAACATGAAATTTTATTCATTAACAACATGAAATTGATTAATTAATGTTAATCATGCATGAAAATTTATTTCATAAATCTTAAGCCTAAGATTGATTAGCCATTGCCAATCTATCACAAACTCAAAGAACCCTTCTTGCTGATCTGGGAACAGTCCTGAGCCTTCTATCAGGGTGAATAAAAGAGGTCCTGTTTCTAGATCATGACAACTGAAACTCTTAATAAATAAGCAGTAATGGCAAATGTTTTGGAAAATGTTGTCAACGCTACACAAAACAATTTTGTTTTATTGTTCTAATGCTGTACATTTTATAATAACAGTTACAGACATGGTATGAGCTGGTATATACGTACTTGCTCATTTTAAAGCCCCCCTATAACCCCCAGCACACACAAAGCCAGTTCAGGACAGTTAAACAGTGTGAGGTGGTGGGTGAAGGGGGGGTCCACAAATTTGAATCTGCCTGTCTGTGTTTAAAAAAAAAATCTAGCATGAAATTCAAGTGTAGGCCTGTTGTAAATCTACTTGACACTCCCCCCCCCCCCCCATGTTCCTCAACCCATTTCTGTTTTGCGTAGCATTCCAGTGACAAAATGCTAAGACTTTTTTTACTGAGGATTTCTTTCTTGTTCTCTATGTCTCTGATGAAAGCATAATTATAACCACTTATACACATTTAATAGCCCAATACGTTTTTTGGATTTTCCCCATATTATGAAAGTATTTAATATTTGTTATAATTTCAATAGAAAGTTGTGTGTAAAACGGTCTTGTGGAGTTTGTCATGCTCTGTCCTGCCTTGTGTTAAGGTTTGCTTACAAAAGGTCTGCCCTTTGTCAGTTCCACATGTGTTCCACATTCCACAAGTATCTTTGAGGGCTAAGCGGTAACGTTGTGCCGGAGTTTTAGGAGGTTTTGCTCAGCGCTGTTGGTACATTTAGTTTAATTTCTTTTGTGCATGTGTTAGGTGGACTCTGAAGAGCCAGTGTTCG
Source organism: Channallabes apus (assembly GCA_030522415.1). Lineage (NCBI taxonomy): Eukaryota > Metazoa > Chordata > Actinopteri > Siluriformes > Clariidae > Channallabes > Channallabes apus. The sequence goes on along the minus strand of CM060129.1, from coordinate 14,304,634 downwards.
AGGCGGTGTTAAATTGGGTAAAGCACAACAGGAAGGAGCGAGAGCCATACCTGGCGGACATGCTGGAATACGTGCGCATGCCTCTGCTCACCCCACGCTACATCACTGATGTCATTGACTCTGAGGTCAGATTCTCTGCCAGGTTTAAATCACGTCCACTTTTTTTTTTATTAGTTTTTATAGTTTTTCAGCCTCTTAGTTCGGTGGTTCCTGGTAGGACCACATAGAAACATAATGCTAAGTGAATTTTAATTGTAAAATAATTACAGGAACTGAACTGTTAGGAACTGTTATTTGTGGTGGAGGAAGTGTGAACTCCCCTTCAAATGACCCAATGCATGTAGTTCCTGTTTTTCACAATAATATACCTTGAGGATACCTGCATACAATCTGCAATTTTTCCCCCCTCTAGCCTCTTATTCGTTGCAGCCTAGCATGTCGAGACCTTGTGGACGAAGCCAAGAAGTTTCACCTAAGGCCCGAGTTACGCAGTGAGATGCAGGGACCTCGAACCCAACCCCGACTAGGTCTGCTTCTACACACAGCTCTGCATCATTTCATAGGGAGTTCCTTGTAAATGCAAAAGTAATCTTGTGTATAAATACGTTATTTAGTCAAATGTATGTGGACAATATGTATGTTGTAACAATAAGCTTTTTCATCCCTGGAAGAAACATATTCCAATGATAATGCTCCTGTGCACAAAACAAGATCCATAAAGAGACCAGCTTTGCCAACTTTGGTGTAGAACAGCTTGAATGGCCTGCACAGAGCATGAAAATGATTGGGATGATAATAATGCATTTTACTTATAATGCACTTTATATTTGAAACTAATCTCAAGTCCAATTATTTCAAACCAAAAGCTCTGATAAAAAGATAAGATTTATGACCAGATTTAAAAGCATCAACAGTCTGTGGCGTCATCAAGTACTCTGGGAGAGCATTCCACAGTCTAGGTGCAGCTGAACAAAAGGCCCGATTTCCCACGGTGTTCTTTGATGAGATCTTTGAGAATTTGGTTAAATTGGGACATGCCGTCCCATCCTACCCCACTAATAGTCGATTGGCTGGTTAAGCTCAATTTCTAATAGTTGAAGCCCTTCACAGAAAAACAGAAGTTATAATTACCCTAAAGGGGAACTAAATTTGAAATGGGATGCTTAACAAGCATATATGAGTGTATATGGGTGTGATGGTCAAGTGACTACTCACTTATGGCCCCAAAGCAAAGATTGAAAATGAAGCACAAGACAAACCCAAACAGTTTTCCTGAAACTAATTTAAATGGATTGCTTTCAGGTGCCAAAGAAGTGCTGCTGGTGATCGGTGGGTTTGGCAGTCAGCAGTCACCAATTGATGTTGTGGAGAAGTATGATCCAAAAACACAGGAATGGAGTTTTCTACCTGTGAGTAAAGTATTTTTTTAAGGAATGAACTTATAAGAACTAAGTATATAAGGAGATTTAAATGTGAAGTCAAAGCCACATTAGTTGCATGAGACTATAGGCTAGGTTTCAAACATTCCACACAGGGTTTCTCATATGGGAAGTGCATGCCAGGGGGCGGAGCTGCGGTCATATGATCCACTATTATCTTTTCATTGCTCCGTGTGCTGCATATCCTGCGTTTCTGGAGGTTCAAGGTCTGGGGGAGGGAAGCCAAAAACGAAAAAGAAAAGTTTGTCTGCCAGAGAAAGCTTCCATGTTCACTTTTAACATAATGGAACGTTTAGAGCAGAATAAACTTTTAAATGATGGGGCTGCTCCTGCTGCACTTGCAAAGGTGAAAAAGTATATTGTTGCTTTTCTTAAATGGAATTGCTTTTCTTATGAATCAGGAGTTTTTCTTTGACAACAGCTGATTTGTTATCTCTGGAACACAGGCACACAGTGAAATCCGAAAAGGTTTATGGTGCTATGTTGATAATAGACATTTAAAAGGTCAGACCACAGCCTTTGGATGGCTCCCATTAAGGATAGCAAAAGGTATTCTTACTATGGATGTTTGTATTGCTTGTTGTGCTGTGTAGAATGTCCAAGTGATCAATTCATAAATCCTAGCAGGACCTACTGTTTCTGAATAGAAGTCAAGATATCTTGTTCTAAAACATTTTACAATCATAACCTTCAAAAATGTTTCTGCTACACATTCCAGAACATTGCACGAAAACGCCGCTATGTCGCCACTGTTGCCCTCAATGACCGCGTCTATGTGATTGGAGGCTATGATGGTCGCTCACGCCTCAGTTCAGTTGAGTGTTTGGACTACACAGCCGATGAAGATGGTGTTTGGTACACAGTTGCCACAATGAATGTTCGAAGAGGCCTGGCAGGAGCAACTACGCTAGGAGGTGCCGCAACTTTTTATTTTTCTTACAAACATAAAAATACATGTGTTTTGTTTAGTCATACTATAGTGTAAAACTCAGAGTTCAAATTCAGTGCAAGTCTAGCTGTTAGATCTGCCTACAAAACACGTTTTGTAAGCCTCTCATTGCCATACGTATGGAATGTTACAAGCCTAGGGATTACACAAAGCATTTCTTCATGGTGTATCACTACACAAACCAGATGATGAAATTAACAAACAAATAAATAGTTATAATAGTATCATAAACCTATACTATGTATATTTACTTCTAATTATAGGATATAAACTGACTCTTCAGAGTTGATATTTTCTATTTCAGATATGATTTATGTGGCCGGTGGGTTTGACGGCAGTCGGCGGCACACGAGCATGGAGAGATACGACCCGAATATTGATCAGTGGAGCATGTTGGGGGATATGCAGACTGCCAGAGAAGGAGCTGGGCTTGTAGTGGCCAGTGGACTCATATACTGCTTGGGTATGTTGCATGTTCACAGTGGAAAAGTTCAATCTTACATACATCCTAAACTGTAGGAATATAGAACAAGTTACCTATTGTTTTGCTTGAGGATTACTATGGGAAGCCAAACACATCAAAAGAGGGATGAAACCGCGGCACCCGATTGAGCCCGTGTGGGCGGACCAAATATCTGCGCGGCCCAGTGGACGTCACAGCATGACAATCTGGATAGTGCAGAGATTGTCTGGTTCATTTGTGCAGCCCGGTGGATGGCGCAGCGCGGACCAGTTTCAGTCGCGCAGCGAAGACCAACTTCTCAAGTTGTTCTCGCTGCGCGATCCACCGACTCTGATAGAAACAGACCCCGGCCACCATCAAATGACATTTTACCCACAATTCTCCGCTGTAGTTTAGAATGCACAAAATGGAAGCTGTTTTTTCATACTTAGGCTATAACGATATTGGCAGACATTATGAAGTTGAACTTTATAAAATGTATTATGTTTATTTTTCCTTTATGGAAACTGCAGTGTTTGACGACAATTTATTTAAAATGTCAGGACTGTTTAATATTGTTTCCGCCTTGCCCTGCCTGGTTTGTACATGCGCATCCCAACGGGTTAAAATGTAATTTGATGGTGGGGGGGGTCTGTTTCTATCAGAGTCGCGCAGCGCAGACCAACTTGAGCAGCGCTGCGCGACTCTGATAGAAGATCCACCGGACTGCACAAATAAACCAAACCATCTCTGCGCTATCCAGATTGCTGTGCTGTCCACTGGGCCGCACAGATATTTGGTTCGCCCTTGCCGGCTCAATTGGGTGCCGCGGTTTCATCCCACTTTTGATGTGTTTGGCTTCCCATTGATTACACTTTGATTCTTGGGCACACAAAGAACAAAAACTGTATGCTCTTATTAATGACCGTTATGTCTTATCAGGTGGTTATGACGGGTTGAACATCCTTAATTCTGTGGAACGATATGACCCACACACCGGTCACTGGACCAGCGTCACTCCCATGGCCAACAAACGTTCTGGTCAGCTTTTGTAATGTTCTGACATTTTGTTTGCTACAGTATAGGACACTTTCTTAATCTTTGTATTGCTTGTGTTTTGTTTTTGCAGGTGCAGGCGTGGCTCTGCTAAATGACCACATTTACGTAGTTGGGGGGTTTGATGGTACAGCTCACCTGTCATCGGTAGAGGTGTATAATATTCGGACGGACTATTGGACTACCGTGGCACCCATGACCACTCCACGCTGCTATGTTGGAGCAACCGTGCTTCGTGGACGGCTGTACGCCATTGCAGGGTAAGATCTATGGTTAGTTTGCTTCTGTGCCCAACATGCCCAAGCACAACACTTTGTATGTTATTTAACTTCATAGGTTTTTATTTCACAGGGACATGTTCCATATAATCTAAAACTTTCATACTATTACTTATAGTACAAATAGAGTCAAACTAAACATTATGCATCTTTCATCTTCCCCACTGACAGATACGATGGCAACTCCCTTCTCAGCAGCATCGAGTGTTATGACCCTGTACTGGACAGCTGGGAGGTAGTGACTTCCATGGCAACACAGCGCTGTGATGCAGGAGTTTGTGTGCTCAGAGAGAAATAAAGACATGGCTACCAGAGACTAAAAAGGCAAAGACTCATTGGGATTGTTTTCTGGAGTGTGGATTGGCAGCTAATACCTGTGACGGGTGTACAATGATGCCATGAATATGTGCCACGTGTATTAGCATGGAAGAGCAAGCGGAAACGACTGGAAAACACGGATGACATGAACTCCGTTTTGATTATTGTGCCGTAATTTTTAACTTCAGACCCTAGTTGTGTTGCCATGTTTGTGATGGGCACACTGAGTTGTCTGCCAGTTTGTCTGCAATTTGCATCCATTACTATGTAGTCCTTTGCTGTCTGAGGTTATTTGTGAGGTTCAGGTGGATGAAGTCTGCAAAGTGCAATATTTTAAACTACTGATGTGTTAAAGACTAAAGATGCAGAAGAACACTATAATGTGTGCTTCAGCGATTGCTGCTTTTTATCCCTTATTGCCCTTGTGGGCAAATATTTCAACACATCACACCACAGGCCTGCTGGCTTTGCTATGTTTGGAATACAAGGTAAGATTGAAGATATGGACATGTTAGGATTATAAAGGAGGACATTCTTACTGCTTATGACTGGAATTGAACAATGTACAAGGTTGCCATGTTTGCACCTATGTCTTCACTGTCCTTTTTTGGCCTCCCAGGCTGTACTGAAGGAAGTAGGAACCCTACTCATTGCCTCACATTTAAAGGTACAGTAAATGAATTAATGTTAAGAAAACATGATCACTACAAGTGTGGAATACATCTTTTTTTTTAATATATATTTTTTTTATGCTTTCTAGCGTTTCCCACAGTTATATTACCAACCTTGTTGCCAGCTTAGATGCTAGGGCCATTGAGTTACTTGGTGTACCTTTAAATAACTGGGATTGCCATACAGTGAGCATCACTATCACATATGGACTGTGTATTTTTTTTCCAGTTTAAGAACTTTTAAATGTGAATCTGAATGAATGTATGGATTTACTTAAATGTTTGTTAAACACAGGTCTTAAATATCTGTTTATTTGTATTATTATGCACATATATGCTCATTTTTATGAGTAGCCAATGACATTTGCTGTTGTGGAATGTTTTGCAATATGTATGGTGCCAGGACTGACATAACTGTAAGGTCAACAGTTTGCCACCAAGTATAATAAAATGCCCGTACATCACTTTGGTCTTATTAAGGTCCTCATGGAATTGCTTGAGCGCCATGATAAGATTGATTATGTTGAACTCTATGGTGAGTTTTATTTTTGTGTGTACAGTCATGGCCAAAGGTTTTGAGAATTAAAATTTTACAAGCATTTTGTGGCATTAGAGATTGCCACAAACATTGGTTTGGACATCTTGTTTGCAATACAACCGAGGCCACAATGACACAAATATTAATTTTCACAAAATCTGCTGCATCATTGTTTTTGTCACTGTTACTATGATGTGTAATTACAAGCATTTCATTTGTGGCAAAGGCTTTTATTGACAATTACATTATGGTTATGCAAAAAGGCAATATTTTTCAAGATCTCTGCTATTCGCCCTGGCATGCTGTCAGTCAACTTTTAGGCCACATCCTCCCTGCATAATCTTGCATAATCAATGCTTGTCAGAATTTAGTTTTTTTTGTTTGTCCACCTGCATCTTTAGGATTGAACTCAAATTCTAAATGGGATTAATGTGGCAAGGTTCTGGGACAGGCATTGTTCATCTACCAGGACTGGACTACCATCAGTCCTGTGTAATGTCAACAATAAGCATCCTGGGGTCATTCATGTATGGGGTTGGTTCTCAGCAAAGAGAGTGGGCACACTAACAATTTTCCCTAAGAACATAGCCATGAATAAACGCGAGACCTGTGCAAAAACGCCCTAGACCTGATGCAGAAGAATAAATCGGACGTTAATAGTAGTTCTTTTTCTGGTGAAATCTGCTCGTGAGCGATACCCCTGCCTCCAGAGGCTTAAGGAATTTGGTATCCCCTGTCCAAAATTCTAACAAGCTTCTTAAGATGTACCACAGAGCATCCTGACTGGGTGCATAAGTGTTTGGAAGCTGAACTCATAAAAAAAAAAAAAAAACAACAAAGACCACAAACATCCATCATATGGACTGTTAACCAGACTGCCATTTATCGTTTTTTCAACCTGCAGGGCATGTGAATTCTGGATAAAGTGTGGTCCAGTCATTACCGCTTCCAAAGTTTGCAATCTGTTCACCTGTTTGCTCAATCTTGTGATATTTCTAAGGGCACTATTGCGATGCTAAGGACTACATGTGAAATATATTGGCTTCCTGCCCTTAATACACATTAATACAGTATACTGTAATTTATTTGTCCCCCTTACATTTTAAATGCTCCTTTGTCCTACGCTCTCGCATCTATAGAGGACTGTTCAGTGCTCAATTGGGTACAGCTACTATTTATTTTACTACCATTTGCATACTTGTTCAAACAATGTGACGGCACATGTTCCAGTGTTTACATTAGGAGCTGCCCTTTATTTTCAATGTACTATTGTCTCAAAATTTTTCGCTCATGGTAAAGTTGCAGTTTTCATCCCAAAGGTGTCTAGTGGGGTTGAGGTCGAGGGTCTGCAGAAAGCTCAAAATCTTCCACTCTAACCATGGCACACTGTATGTCCTTCTGGGCCTCTCTTTGTGCATATAGGCATCAAAGAAAACTGCAATTCTACGTCATGCACACACAACCTAGTTTTTTTCCCTTCTCTATAGCAGTGCTCGGTGTGAGCAATGCTTCTGATAGGCTCATTTGAAAAGAAAAGTCGCAGAAAAAATAAACACCTGTCTGAGTTCTGAGGAAATTTGAATTCCAGGCGGAACCGCCCATTTCCCCCACAAAGTGCCAAATTAAAAAGCGATAATATACACTTTAAAACGTCACTAAATCGTGTGTAATCATTTGTCCGAATGTATCTTGTACTCTGTTTTCGAAAAGGCTTGCGAAGCTGTGTACATTTCCCGTTTAAAAGAGTAATATTTCTACACCAATAGCACGTCAGACATGCTGGCGCTTGCTGCGGGTCTCTGATAACGCGCCTGCGCAGAAGGCGCCCCTCCGCGAGCAAGGCATAAAAGGCTGCACGAGCGCGCGGCTATTCATACTGCTGTGTTGGCGGAGACCCGTAACGCGTCTGCAGTCAACGGAGCCACAACGCTTTCGTAATCCTTTTTTAACGCGCGTTTTGCGTTGAAAATTATCTTTCTCACATTTCCGTAAGATTCTATTCACGACCTAACCAAAAATGGTGAGTTTTTCTTTCTAATGATGGTTTCTTGTTAACCGTTCATGTGAGACAGAAAAGGCGCCAAAAGTGTTTAACTGGCATTTACGTGCGCGAGGCCTACATTTCCGCGAGATATTTTATTTCTACACGCATCGTCATATCGTCAGGGTTGTGTGCCTTTTAATTGTATGTGTATATAAATATATATATATCATTTTAAATTTAATATCGCTTTTATACATCGTTTATGACCTTTTGATCTGATCGTGGTTTAATTCGAATAGATAGACGATGAGGTTACGTTCACGGTTGTGAGATTTTTTTTTATTTTTCATTTATTTAATGGTTCCTTTGGAGTTGTGTAACTCGGAGGTAGAGGAATTGGCGGAATGTCCGAGGCCCCTCAGTAAGACGATGGGGGATGGGAGGAAGAAAACCTTGAAAAGTTTAGTACTTGGAGCTGAACTTGATGAAAGTTGAAACTTTACCTGGTTATTGAGTGCTGGGGTGTGCCCCCTTTTGTTTCCTACGCTCTTCCTGTCGCCCATTTTGAACTGTACGTCAGAGCCGTTTCCTTATTCATGTGAGACGACATTGAGACTTTGCCCCAAGCGCATGTAACTTTTCAGCTAGTTTAAACCGACACTATTTGTGTGCACGTGTATAAAAATGAGATGTCTCATAGTTTCGGTATAATCAAATTTTAATCTCATTCTGATGTCTTATGGTTTGTGTACGATCTCATTCAAATAGTTTGCCACTTTTTCTCTGTAATACCGGTTTACCATTATGAAAAGCAGGAAGTAAGACTTTAATGTGTGCGCCACGTGCTCCCTCCTCTTTTTTTTTTTTTTTTTTAGATCCGATTTCTTTCGCACGTATTTCTTTCTTTAGGCTCTCCACATTCTTAGTGAAGATAAGAACAATATGTCCTGTGATAACGTGCAAAAACTTGCAAGTCAACAGACACGTGTGTACAATTGTGGCAAATCATGCCAGTGGTTTGTGTTAAATCTTGAAAACGGAGTCTCTTATAGGTTGTCCAGGCCAGCTGTATCCCTGTTTATGATGATTGAATTCTGGGCTCTAAGGAATTTATTAAAATCTTATGGGGTAATGTCCCTCAGTGAATGTTCAGTGAGCACTCCCTGTTCTGGACTTTGAACTTTTTTCCTCTTTTTTTTTTTTTATTTTTTTTTTTTTAGTCCAAATGTTTGCCATTAGGCAGGGTTTTAGCACGCTGGTTTTAAAATGTAAGGTCGAGAAAGGGGCACTGTGTGTTCCCAGCATACCTTCATGAAGCCAGGACTAGAATTTCAGAAATCCAGTCTTTGCTGTGTCATTAGGTTACACACTTGCATTTAGTTTATCGTGTAACTGGCGAAATCACTTCACACGAATGTGTTTATTTATTTCAGTAGAGTACTGTTTGGGAGGAGGTATGTTGAAATGTTCTTAGCAAATGTAACTGGAAATTAGGTGAGGAGGGTTGAACTTCAGCATAGTTTGTGATTGCTGTTGTTATTGGCCTACAGCGAGAGTGCATCTCAATCCATGTGGGCCAAGCTGGCATTCAGATAGGTAATGCATGCTGGGAGCTCTTCTGCCTGGAGCATGGTGTGGGACCTGACGGTGTGCTTCAGGAAACTACATCTCAGCCCCATTCCCGTCATGACCCCTTCAACACCTTCTTCAATACAGGCAGTTCAGGCCACCATGTACCCAGGGCCATATTTGTGGACCTGGAGCCCACTGTTGTGGGTAAGCAACCATTTTAACTGTCTCCTCTCTCTTGCTTTGTGTGTATGTGCAGCGTGAGTGCATCTCCATCCACGTGGGCCAGGCTGGTGTGCAGATTGGCAATGCATGCTGGGAATTGTACTGCTTAGAGCATGGTATCCAGCCTGATGGCAATATGCCAAGTGATAAGACCATTGGTGGCGGGGACGACTCCTTTAACACTTTCTTCAGCGAGACTGGCTCTGGGAAGCATGTGCCACGAGCTGTGTTTGTGGATCTGGAACCTGCAGTCATTGGTGAGTTGCCATGAGCCGTGGCACAGATGACTTTTTAGAACCTGTATAAAAATAGTGGAAGTACAAAAGTGTGGTTGAGTAAATGCAATTAATCCCCCCCCTATTGTACTACAAAATGACTTACCCCTTTACATTTGTAAATAAGCCCCCGAGTGTCCGAGTGGCTCATGACTAAACTTGCCTTCTCTTGTTGCAGATGAGGTGAGGAGTGGAACCTACAGGCAGCTCTTCCACCCAGAGCAGCTCATCTCTGGAAAGGAAGATGCGGCTAATAACTATGCCCGTGGCCACTACACTGTTGGCAAGGAAATCATTGATATGGTTCTGGAGCGTGTCCGTAAACTGGTACGTCCAGAGGAAAATGCTTTTGAGGATTGATACGGTTTCACTCATAAATGATAATATATGTATATATATATTTTTTTCTATAGACTGATCAGTGTACTGGGCTCCAAGGATTCCTGATCTTCCACAGTTTTGGTGGAGGCACTGGTTCAGGTTTCACCTCCTTGCTAATGGAGCGCCTATCTGTTGATTATGGCAAGAAGTCCAAGCTGGAGTTTGCCATCTATCCAGCACCTCAGGTTTCTACTGCTGTTGTGGAGCCATACAATTCTATCCTGACCACACACACCACACTGGAGCACTCAGACTGTGCCTTCATGGTGGATAACGAGGCAATCTATGATATCTGCCGTCGCAACCTGGACATCGAAAGGCCAACATACACCAACTTGAACCGGCTCATTGGCCAGATCGTCTCCTCCATCACAGCGTCTTTGCGCTTTGATGGTGCTCTCAATGTCGACCTGACTGAGTTCCAGACCAACCTGGTGCCATATCCCAGAATCCACTTCCCCTTGGTCACCTATTCCCCAATCATCTCAGCTGAGAAGGCCTACCATGAGCAGCTATCTGTTGCTGAGATCACAAGTGCATGCTTTGAGCCATCCAATCAAATGGTGAAGTGTGACCCACGCCATGGCAAGTACATGGCCTGCTGTATGCTGTACCGTGGTGATGTGGTGCCTAAAGATGTGAATGCTGCCATTGCCAACATAAAGACCAAACGTTCCATCCAGTTTGTGGACTGGTGCCCCACTGGATTCAAGGTTGGATTTTAATTGGTTAATTTTATGTGTGTGTATATATAGATAGATAGATAGATAGATAGATAGATATGTGTGTATTTTGGTCTTACAATTTTGATTGATCTCCTGTTTAAATGTGACCTTCCACCAGGTTGGCATCAACTACCAGCCACCTACAGTGGTTCCTGGAGGAGATCTGGCCAAGGTGCAGAGAGCTGTGTGCATGCTGAGCAACACCACAGCCATCGCAGAGGCCTGGGCACGTCTGGACCATAAGTTTGACCTGATGTATGCCAAGCGTGCGTTCGTACACTGGTATGTGGGTGAGGGAATGGAGGAGGGTGAGTTCTCTGAGGCCAGAGAGGATCTTGCAGCTCTCGAGAAAGATTATGAAGAGGTCGGCACAGAATCTGTTGAAGATGAAGAGGAAGGAGAAGAGTATTAATCTTCAGGGGGCTAGTGGTAGAAGCACTTTTACCTCTTACTGCCAGGCTGCCGCAGAATGCCCCAAAAAAAAAGGCGCTAAAGTCTTTAGGCGCTCCCCCCCCCCCCCCCCCTTCTGTGTATGTTCTATCCTGTCAGTGTCCTTCATTCCATTTACTTTTCTCAGAGTTCAAGTAGTTGCTGAATTACCAGAGATGGTTTGGTTTTATTTGGCATTTCTCTCAACACTGCTACCTGTCTACATGGGTATGTTTCCAGTAACTGTGCAATGTTTCTGAATAAATTCCCTTTAACTGACTTGTCTTATTTATTTATTTTTTCATTTTTTAAAAATGAAATCTGGAAGGTTCCATGCTATATTAAAACAAAACAAGTTTTAAGCTAAGCATTTATTGCAAGTTTTAACAGCATTTCAACACTGCCCATTTATGGTTCTGTTTGATATCTAACTGAGCAGGAACCATGTATTTTCGTAAATATACAGCACAGCAGTTAAGAAGTATAGCAAGGTTCTTTTGTATGTAGTTTCAAATGTGTTCTTGCATGATGGAGGTTCATCTATACTGTGGCAAGTAATTAGTTTGAATAAATTCAGTCATTGAAACATTGGGGTGAAATAACATTTCACGAATTTCCTTGTATTGCTCGTTGGGTAAGTGTACCTGAATTAAATTTCAGATAGTTACTCAACAATTAGTAAGGTGAAGTTGCTTCTAAATTAGCTCACTCAGTGATCTGACAATTATTACCACCCAATTTATACTCAATCCAGCAGGATTCTATGGATGTTTAATTTGTAGAAATGTTCCAATACTGTGTACCACTAGGGTTGTTCAATTTTTAAAAGTGATTTTTACTATCCCAGATATATTGGGTATAGGAAAATACTAATGTGTGATTCTGGAGATAAAGAAGAATGAGTTCTATAAATATGGGGTACAACCGATCATTTGCCAAAAGTCCTATGAGACTAAAAATGGCTTTCGTGTGGGTTCAGGACTGATGGGCTGAGCAATGGAAACTTGCCTGATTGGACAAATCAGCTTTATTTTGCACCATGCTGATGTGTTTTTAAACGCTTGCCCATAAAAGCATCTTGCTTGGTGTGAAGAAAAATTACAGGTTTAAAGCAGGCAGGTATAATGGTATGAAGAAATGTTTCTTAAATTTCTTTACATTCCCTTAAGAAGAATGAACACTCAGAGTTCAGGCCAAATAAGAACCTGCTTCCTGGTGCATATCATCCACATCAGTGTAAACACTTGTTCCTGATCCACACCCATGCCACTGCAGTATCAATGGCAATTGTCTTTCCACTGATAAAGGGAGGCTGACAAATTCTGCCTAGGAAAAAGATTAGATGTTTATTTATGCATCCTTTATGACAAGGATGTCAAAGCCTATCTGCAAAGTGGCCATGTGGCTAGTTTTTTTTTTTTTTTTTTTTTTATACCAATGAAGCAGAGGCCTCACCTAATAATGCCTTTTAAATCAACTCATTTTATTTTTCAATAGACTCAGGTGTTGTACAAGATTGGAAATCCCTGTTGTATAATAACCATGTCCGGTTCCGGTTACACTGGATAAGGTAATAAATCCTGAAAGGATATTGGCATATCACACATAAATCCTGAAAGGAAATGCATATTGGCATATCACACATTGTTTATAACTCAGGCCAGTTCATGCTGCATTTGACTTGTTTTGTTTGTAGTAATTTGCAGATGGAAATGCTGCCATTCTTTACCTCATCTTTTGTTAGCAAGAAGCTACCACCTCACTGTGATGAGAGAGAAATTTCTCCTTAAACAACAAACATTACAATGTTTAAATTTACCAAGCAAATATGTCTGTTGATTGATCTAATAGAAATGCTTGTATACTTACTCACTCATCGTCAGAGGTGGAAAGAGTAATACAATTTTGTACTCAAGTAAAAGTACTGTTTATTGAACTTTTACTGAAGTACAAGTAAAGTTACCCTTGTAAAAATCTACTCAAGTAAAAGTAAAAAGTAGCTCATTAAAAATGTACTCAGAGTAAAAGTTACTGAGTTACTTTTTTTTTTTTAACAGCGGGGGTGGGATGATGGGGATGGAACACCCTTGCATAATAAATCTGTTCCCTTTGTTGTGCTTGAAATCAAAGTGGTCGCTTAAATATGACCAGGGGTTTGCTTCATAAGAATTTGTTGACATTTCACTTTCAGCCGTGTCTGCATCACTGACATCTGTTTTGTCCATCTCCATCATTCTTGTGAGTTTAGTGCGTTTGTTCTCCATCAATCAGTCAGTGCAGTGGTTTCAGGGGGGCAATTTTTTTTCTTCCCCGTTTCATTATTTGTATTATTTTTAATTTTCATTCATTAATTTTTTACTCAGTAGCGAATATGATTTAAAATGTAGTGAAGTACAATACTTTAAACAAAACATACTTAAGTAAAAGTAAAATTACAGATTTTAAAAACTACTTTAAAAAGTAGAAGTACACAAAAAAATCTACTCAATCACAGTAATGCGAGTAAATGTAATTCATTTCTTTCCACCTCTGCTCATTGTCTATACCATGCTATCCTGAATATGGAGGGTCTGGAGCGTAGACACGAGACCCTGGAGCTGTGATGTGGCAGTACAGGGCAGATACGTATGTGTGTGTAGTGGTAAATGTCATGAGGGGAAGGGGGGGGGGGGGGGACTTGTTTTGCTTTTGGAATTCAAAACTCGTTTTAGCATGCAGATACTTCAAAATAAGTCGTCACACATATTTCAAGAGTGTAATATCTTCACAAAAGCCATTCCATCTTGAACAGGTCTGAGTTTCACTATTGCCACTTCCGGCTTTGCGCTGTGAGAGTGCCTTTGACGGTTATTCATATCCTGCAAGATCATCGAGGTTTCTGTATTTATTTCAGTTTCTAAAAGGGAAGGTAACAGGTTATCATAACATAGCCTGCATACACACACGCACATAAGTTTATTTTATTCTTTGCAAGTTTTTACATTATTATCCCCCCCCCCCCCGCGGACGTTAGGAGGTTGCTCTTTTCTTTCTCACTGTTAGACTCCAGGACCCGCCCAGTCCACTACATCAGCCTCATAGTAAGCGCAGCGTCCAATCAGATGCCTCTGTGGGTCTATTTAAAGAACTAGTCCCGGTCACCGTGAACTGTCACCTGGAGGTATTCATCCGCGCGAGTAAACACTATTATGGTGTGTGGATGTGATTGGCTCGGATTAATGAATAAAACACCCCAGGCTGTGATTGCGTCACTGTTAAAAGAATTAGGTCATTTTTGTCACTCTTACGAGATAAATCCACAATCACTTACTATATATTTCAACCACACATTGATTCTAATGCATTTATCAATCAATCTATCTAATGACATTCTAAACTGCACCAAGTACACCTATTTTTATATATAATTTTTTTAAGTACAAATTGAGGTGACATTATGATGATTGAATATGTCGGATGGAATCTTATGGGTAAAACAAATCGAGTATGTAATAGATTTGAAACTTTAAAACCATGTAGCTCGCTAGTTCCAATTAAACACATCAAAAGTGGGTTAAATTACATATGCATAACATTTCTGGTGAAAATACCGTACTTTGATGAAGGTTTATTGGCTCATTTGTGTGACTTTTAGTAGAGCTGGGTATCTAGTTTTTTAGGCGGATGTGGTAAGTGCCTAAGAGCAATCTTCTCAGTGTGTGTTTGACTGAGCCAGCCATCCTGTGTTGATACTGATTGTTCGGAGTGTGAGTAGGCATCAGACCCGGGAGTATCAGAGCGACATCGATCGCAGTGTCCGATCCTAACAACTCTCTGTCCCGACCGAGCGAGCCGTGTTCCTCTGAACCTGGACCATGAGCCAACCTCGGCCGGACGAGTTTAAGCCGCCTCCGGAGTGCCCGGTCTTCGAGCCCAGCTGGGAGGAATTCGCCGATCCGTTCGCGTTTATCAATAAGATTCGTCCGATCGCGGAAAAGACGGGCATCTGTAAAATCCGACCGCCGCCGGTGAGTGTCCAGTGTTTGATGCACCGAGCTGCTCCGTAACCGCGGTTTCGGTATTTAATCCTCGGCTCCGGTAGCAGTTAGCAAGCTCGGGTGCTCAATTTAAAGGGAAATTTTTCAACATGGCGGCGCAGTGACAGCACTAGCTAAACCAGCTGTATTGCTTTGTGTGCTCGAGCTGTACGGATCCGGTTGCCTTGGCTAGTTCCGACTTCATTCAGCACAAATACATCACTAACCAAACCGGTGCACAAGCTGAAACTATTTCTGTAGTTAAGTTGCATGCGAGAATAGCTAGGATGAAAATAAGATGATGTGACTTGGCTAGCTAGATTGTTTGCCTGCTAGTTAGGGCTTAGAGGAGATAATTACCCTGGCAATGCTAACTGTCCTCATAAAGGTAATCTTAGCCAATCCAATTAAACTGTTAGACACAGCAATTTTTCCGACATATTTGAGTGTCAGTGATGTTATTTGTTTCAAGGTAATCTACCTGTGAGGCGTCAGGTGAAGGTAATGTTTGTTGCGTTATATTGTTTGTCTCTGGAATGGGACTGAGATAAGCAGGGATGAAATGAACTGCTGTAGTAGTGCAGGGGGAAAGAATTCATGTAGATAACGGATGAACTACAAAGTTGCCCAAATGTCCTAGAATTTTCAGAGATCTTTTCTTAGTCGTTTAAATTTTGATTGCTAGTGCTCAGTTTTAGGTACAGGAAGGGGAATTACCTTGATAGTTGAAGATGCAATCCTGCTGTACATTCAGATCTTATAAAAAATTTTTAGTACAATTATTTCAGCTTTAGGAAACCTGGTGTATTGTAAATAAAGAACTCTGTTGCACTGTTTTGATTAAAAGTGACACTTTCGATTCGCTTTCCCCCAGTTGCTAACTTATTGTTTAATCTGTTTACATATAAATGAACACACACTCACACACACTCCCTTATTGAAAGGGGCCACATGGCGAGCTGCATTACCGCATCATTGTGACATTGAATTTGGCCTCAAGGATGATACATTTGTCAATTATTTAGATGCCGAGCACACGATTAACACGGCTGAAGATGAATAAAGCATCAAGAGACTGGTGTTTTGTTGGAGTTTCGCTCAAATCATAAAATTTTGTTTAGTTCGTTTTTAATACATAATAGTAGAATTTGTTGCGATGTAAAATGGCAGCGAGCAACCCAACCAGATTACGCGTATATTGGTGATGGTTGATTATATATAATATCTCATATATAATGAGAGAGAGAGAACTTTGACTTTGTAAAGAAATAATGTACGACCGACAGTATACGACGACTTCCCAAATACTTTCTCCTTTTGCCAATATTTCATGTTTTTTTTTAGCACACATTTCACATACATTCCAGTTATTGGTTTTAAGACGTGTGTGTTTGTGTGTGTGTGTGAGGGAGGGAGGGTGAGTGAGTGTATAAAATAATACTCGGTAGATCGGATTACACAATATGGGAGCTACGTGACGTGTCTCACGCCACAGGAAAAGTGAAAACGCGAGACGACGAAATGTGACAATTTTTTTAAAATTAATCACGCTTAATAGATAGTGTGTGTGTGTGGGGGCGAATTTAAGGCACACATCGGATGTGAAACCCTTCCTAAACGCACACGGCGCATTATTATTACCAACTGACTCCATTAGTACATACATTCCCAATTATACAACAATACACCAGGGTCGTAGACGTGAGGTTTTTTTTTCCCCTCCCCTCCCTTATTCAGCCTTTCCACTGAGGAAGTCCACCGCTCGATGCTATACAGTTTATATCATAACTTACACGCGCAGACACACGTAACATATAACACAAAATGGCGGGCATCTTGTATATACAAACGTTTGATTTACACGACTTCACCATAGTGACACAGTTCAACGGCACGAAGCCATAGTGTGCTGTTGTGTTTTTTCTAGGTGAATTTATGGTTGCCGTGTTCACTTCAGCCGTCCTCCATGTTGCCTTTGTGGTGTGTGTGTGTGTGTGTGTTTGAGTGAGTGTACTACCATCTGGCCATTTTGTGGGTCTGTACCACAACTGTTGTGAACCAAATATGAATAAAATTAAGATTATTTTAGTGTGTTTTGTTTTTATTTTCTCTTCATGCCTTACTCACTCCCTTTGTTTGGTTAAAAGTGTACCTGTAAGTTTGCTGTTGATTTTATGAAAAGACGTACACTCACTGTGCCCCCCCCCCCCCCCTTCATTTTCATATACGAGACAGATACTTTGCATTCACGTTATGGCAATTGTTTTGTTTTAGTCTTATTTTTTTGTATTAATTCCTCTAAATCATGCTATTGTATAGTTAATTTTTTAAAATGTAACTAGCAATCCAAAATGTAATAACCAGCATTAAACATCTATATGCACTGTAATATGGTTATCATACACACACACACACACACACACACACACACACACATCACTGTTGAAAATTATACTGCCATATATTTTATAACATCACGTTTGGCAATGAGCGTAATGACTCTGGGACAAAAGGATATTTTTCATACCCACCTAATAATAATAATAATAATAATAATAGTCATAATAATTTAATATGGTTGTGATGTACCAATTATCACTGTTAAACATTGATATTTTTCCCTTTTGTAAATCGATTGGATTCCATTGTACTTGTTTTGAAGTCAAACACAAGACATTCTGAAAATTGGTTTTAAAATTGTTCATTTTATATTGTTTACGTCCTCGTAACATGTCGTGTGTGTGTGTGTGTTTTGTCTATATTTGTCCCTATAAGAGTATTAAGCTGGCTATTGTTGCTGTGTGGCTTGTTTTTTTTGGGAAACAAAACAAGGCCATAATGGGGATGTAGGTTGGTACAGGGGTGTTGGTGGGGGAAATGCACGGTGGAATATATGTTTCCCTTTAGAAGAATCCATGTGATAAAAAGACTCGGTATGGTTTTATGTTGTGCTAGCCATAACGAAATCGCAAGCGAGGAGATGAGGCTAACATGTGCTTTCATTTAGACCAGTAACTGTAGGCGTGTAAAGCTGACACTCAGCATTGTATGACTTCCCCCCCCCCCCTTTTTTTTTTTTCTATGCTGATGATCTAGTTTATACTTTGGCAGAGGAAGTGGCTTAGTAGATTGCTCACCTACGTGGTTACAAAAGCGGAAACGTAGAATTGTATGTTGTGTCTCAAAGGCCTTGGTTTTGGCGGATAAGAAATGTAGCCTGTAGGACAACACACAAACAAAAGGTGTTACTTGGTCTTGTTCAGTTATTAAAATGGAACTGAATCATTAATCTATAACTAGTAGTTCATGTTTCACAGGATCTGAGTATATTCAATTTAATTCAATTTTATCTATATAGCTCTTTTAACAATGGTCATTGTCTCAAAGCAGCTTCACAAAAATGAAAAGAAAATTTGAAAATAATTTATGGAAGTGTGTCTAGACAATAATGAGATTATCCCTGATGAGCAAGCCAAGGGTGAAGGCGAAAAAAAAAAAAAAATTATATATATATAATATGATTCTAGTGGTGCAGTTTCAGTCACCATTTTCACGAGACCTTGTGTATTTAGTATGCCTTTTGTTTATTTATAGCAAAATGATATGTCTCTAGGTGTGGCCAGTAATCAACAGAAAGATTTTATAGGAAGAAAGTGCTGTCACTCAGCAGTTAATGAAATGAAAAGAGTCCACGTGGTGCTCTTCCAGTTATTCAAGTTTTTATTTTTGGAGCGTTGTTTTAATAACAATAATCAATCTCCCTGGGTGTTTCCTCATAGCTGCATTTCAGTTCTCACTATGAAGAACACGAGGTGCATTAATATATATTTTTTGTGCCGATCACATAAGTCAATTACAGTTAACATCATTTCCTTGTTAGATTCATCTCCTGCTGTCATTTATAGCAGTCCCCAACCCTAAAGCACCATTTGTTTGGTGTGCTCACAAGTGAACCCTCCCCACATGCTGCATATCAATGTGCCTTTTCAAATGCAGGCTAATGCAGGAATGTTAGCCCTTTATGCCGCGTTAAGACCGTATGAGAGAAAGAACCTGGCGAGATGCTGTGCAGAATGCACCCCATTTTCAAATCTTAGAAAGAAAATAAATAAATAAAGAGAGAGAAATTTTAACTTCAGATGAGCTAAGGTGTAATCAATTACAGTGCATTAGATGCAGCCCTGGCATTGGTTAATCCATGCTTAACATTGAGAGGCGTGTTTGAAAGCCTAAAGTAGCAATCTTCTAGGTGAAACGTGTAAATGCTGTTAACCTTGTAAACAGGCTGAAAATTGTCTGATACATGAATAATAGGATCTAATTGTGTGTTCACGTTAACAATTTTTGAACATAAGACTACTGGTTGTGCATTAAGGCCCTGCAGTGTATAATGTTTTCATAATACTTTTGTAGTTATACTACTAGTAATAATTTTGTAATTATAGTTATTTATATCCATATAGGTATTGGATGAGTGCTGTTTTCTAATCAAATGGCCCACCTTTGTTTTTGGCACAAAAATAAATTAATAAATAAAAATTCCCCCTAGATGGACAGGCGGAAAAAAACGGCAAACTTGAAGCATGTCTTTTCCTTTCTTGTTTCTGTGCTTTAGGCATGTGGAAGGCCTGCTGTGATCTGTTAGAATGGCCGATGATGGAATGAAGCTCAGTTCAGAGACTTGGTTGCTTGTTAAAATATGAAATATGTTGATGGTACTATCAGACTGAAGGAACAATCCCTGTGTAGCACCATTATTATACTTTTGCATCAGAATTACATATAGACTTAGTGTTGCCATAGTGAATATGTAAATACAGTATAAGCATTGCAATGGATCTGCAGTGGTGGGAAAAATAGCTCTTGGATCCAGTTCCTGGGTTAATTATGGCTGTTTTTTGCACATCTGTGTTCGAAGAGTGTGACATCTTTGCAGTGTTTTGCACTAAAATAGCATATGGTGGTTTCGATGTCAAAAAGCTTTGGCTTAGGACAACAGTTGCCACATTTGACTTGTGTTTGTTTAGTTAAATTCACTTACGTTTCTGTTTGTGTGTGCTCAGGACTGGCAGCCACCATTTGCATGTGATGTCGACAAACTTCGTTTCACCCCTCGGATCCAGAGACTCAACGAGTTGGAGGTTAGTTCACACTTTTCACTTACAGCATTTGTAGTGGAGTGAGTGTGCGAGAGTGAGTGTGTTTTGTAGGGCTTGATCTTTTCAGTAAAGATATTTCAAGAAATCACAGAGTCATTTAAGCATTCCACTTTCAACTAGAGAGCCTCAGTCAGCAGAATTGGGGTCTTTTCGAACCTTTCCCACTCTTCCATGTCAAAGAAAGCATCGTTCAACTAAAAAAAGAAATGAGTTAATCATTATCATTCTGCTTTTCCCCCTAGATGATTCATGTTTTTCCTCTTTGACATCTCTCTCTCTTCTTCTGTTTCTCTCTCTCACTCGCCCTTGTCCTGTTCTGTCCCCCCCCCCCCCCCACCTCCCTCTGTTTTCTGTCTCCCAGGCACAGACGAGGGTCAAACTCAATTTTCTGGACCAGATTGCTAAGTTCTGGGAGCTTCAGGGATGCACTCTAAAAATTCCACACGTAGAGCGAAAGATATTAGATCTATACCACCTGAACAAGGTAAGGTGACTAAACCAACAGCAAAAAAGATGATAAAACAAATGATTGAAATCAGCAGTCCAAATCCTTAATGTGTTATCCTTGTCTCTTTTTTTTCCTGTCAATGCTTAGCTTGTTTCTGATGAGGGTGGTTTTGATACTGTATGTAAGGAGCGCAGATGGACGAAGATAGCCATGACAATGGGCTTTGCCCCTGGCAAGGCGATAGGTTCACACTTGCGTGCTCACTATGAAAGAATCCTCTACCCCTACAACCTCTTCCAGTCTGGATCCAACCTACTGGTGCGTATACACCTTATTATTCTGAAATTCCAACCATTTAACATAACTTGGAATAAAATTATTTACAGATTCACTAAGACGATCCAGTGATCTAGAATTAAAGTAAATTCAGGAGGCCTGACAGCTAGGCTTTTCACTGATCCAATCTACCGTATATCATACATGGCATACAACACACCCTACTGTAGCCTATTTTCCATTAGCTCAGCTCTATATGAGACAGGAATGTGAATATTTATGTTTTAACCAAACCAGGACATAATAACCGAACAGTTCTCACATTCTCTGGTGCTTTAAAATGACGCAAGTGTAAACTCTTCCAGAGGTGGATTATTCAGGATTTGCGAAGGATGGAAAGCAGTGGTTTGGGTAAATGAATAGCTGTTTTTAATTAGATTACATCATATATTTATATGCACCCAGGTTTATTCATATGGCAGGTGTGTTTATTCAGAACGACTTACAGCTGAGGTATTAAACAATCTAAACATAGAGCTGGGTAGGTAATGGGCCACGGGAAGATTGTGTGCGATTGTATCTCTACTTTGGTGTGGATTTGATTTAATCAGAAACTCCCAAAGTCTGTTTTTCTGCATTCTTGATGTAGTGCTTCTATACTCACCAATAAACAGTTGAGTCTCGAACAACAAAAGTGGGCTTCACCTTAAATTAAACACCTTCATGTTATAATGAATCTCCAGCCTTCTTACACGCAGTATGACTGCAAACCAGTCCCTGATATCCGTTATCACCCAAATGAGGAAGATTCTCTGTTGAGTCTGGTTCATCTCAAGATTTCTTCCATTTGTCATCTCGAGGAGTTTTTTCCTTGCGACCATCGTCCCCAGCTTGCTCATCAGGGACAAAATGATGATTATAATTGATACATATTTTCTCACACTTTTCGAACTTATTCTACATTTTTTTGGATTCTGCAAAGCTGCTTTATGACAATGGCCATGTTAAAAGCTCTATATAAATAAGATTTTATTTAATTAAACAATTATTTGCTTGCTACTAGAAATTGAGTGATTTTTAAGTAAAAAAAAACAAACAAGTAATATAAAAGATAATCAGTGTGTCTTTTTACATCAAATGCCACCTGGCAATAACATAAGCATTCACTAGACGTTCAGCGATGCCATTAGAAACGTCTACAAGGATGCCACAGGACTGGCAATACAAAATCATGAAATAAACCAGCACAAGCATGGAGCATAACAAAATAACATTTCTTTGGTTCAATGTAAGTTCAATGGTTTTGCTATGAAATCAGAGTAGTAAGCAAAAAGCTAAACCTTTATTTGCATCAGTTTCATTATTAGTTGGATTTGAAAGTGAAAATGTTAGTGTTGTTACATTCACACACCATCTGAGAGGTTGTGGGCTTCACTGAAGCAGCTAGGTAACTACCATGAAAATACTTCAGGAGCTTGTAGTATTGCTGTCCCAGATCAGTAAATAATTCTACTGCTGACTGGGTAATAAGATTCAGAAATAATCTTAAATTTGGTGTGTTGAATTACAGTATGTGAGCTCAAACATGTAGTCCTGAACGTTTGAAACACATTGAGCCTAACAGAAGAGAAGTATTGCTTTAGAGAAGGATCATGTCTAGAGTAAACACAACCTGATGTGCTGTTCTGCATTTTGCTGTTTCATAGACTCGTGAATAAGTTTATAATAATCCGACATGTTCCAGACTGTGATTTGTGCTGTATTCCAGTGCATGAAAAACATTCTCTCTGAGTATCTGGTGTTCTGGAATTGAAGTGTAATGTTTATTAAGAGAAACCATTTTGTTTTATGTCACTCCCCCTATGTTGTCTCCACAATGAGAAAGCTCTAATTGGATGTTTGTGACCTCTGAGTGAGGTCACCAAAATTGTTGTTTAACTCTTGGCCCTTTTTCTCATTCAGTCTCCAGAGCTAGCAGCCAAACTGATGAGTTTTGGGGCAGGTCCTAAGCAGGAGAAGGTATGTCTGGTTTTTTGATTCGGAAGCGAGCCATTCTAATGTTGGCTCATGTAGGGGGATATAAATATCATTTGTTTTGCGTCTGTAAAATATCTAACTGGGGGAGTTGAGACCTAGTCTTTTACACTGAATGAATTTAAAAAAATTAAAATCCTGCATTACAAACTAGAACCTACAGATTAATTGAGTTGTACTCCTAAACCGCTTGCAAAATCTTTGAACAATATAATTAACAAATATCAATGTCTTCTTTTTGTCTTCGCTTAAAATCACCTTTTGCTGTTTTAATTTTGGTTTTGCATGTTTTGGTGTCTGGTCTGCTTTGCTTCATTATGACTTTGAGGTGGGCTGATATATTTATGTAATTGACCTCTCTTGACCTGCTTTTGCCCCATATATTTCCCCCCCTATCTCCCCACCCCACGCAATCCATTCACCACAAACTGCCACACACTGTGATGCCAAATGGCACATTTCAGTAGGAAGTGATGGATGGAGAAGTAGAAGCTTAAGATTTGTTGGTTTAGGCTGTTTTTACTCTTAGTTTGTTTGTAACAGAAACAGATTTCTTTCTTTCCTAGTCTTTTTCCGTTTGGTTTGGTTGGTTTCATGTTGCACTGCTTTTACAAACATACCAAAATAATTGAATGTGAGTGTTCTTGGATCGGTCAGGAATTTGGCAGGGTGCGCTTCTGTGGATGCTTCTTATTTGTTCTCTATTAGGGTTTTTTCCCTCTATAGGGCAAACAAGTGCATTCTTTTTGTGGAGAAAAGAGAGAATAGTACTATTGTTGTTGGCCTAGAGTTTATAATATATGTTCTAATACTCTTGTAATATTATTGTTCCACTTGCTCTAACAGGTGTATATTTGGAGTAATTTAAATAATTTGTTTCTACTTGCCCTTATTCAAGGCCATTTCGAGGCCATTTCTATTGTTCATTGAGAACA
Source organism: Channallabes apus (assembly GCA_030522415.1). Classification (NCBI taxonomy): domain Eukaryota; kingdom Metazoa; phylum Chordata; class Actinopteri; order Siluriformes; family Clariidae; genus Channallabes; species Channallabes apus. The sequence goes on along the minus strand of CM060129.1, from coordinate 14,280,487 downwards.
ATTATAGGGTTAAAAAATAAATAGGAAATAAAGGATTTAAACATTATAAAATTAAATATATTTTTGTGTTGTAGAAATACTTATTTTTCTAGAACCCCCCCCCCCTCACACGCACAGTCTGGTTAATTATTAGTTTGTATGTTAAAAATGACCAAATAGTTTATTTTTAATGCAGACCATAAAACTTTCACCAGTAACAAACTGAACCAGGTTGGGATTGAAGATTGAAGTGTCCATCCAAGCACAAATAGAATGTTTATATTGATCAGAACTTGCCAAAATGATCCCCTCCGTCTTCACCACACTATATCTGTTTTCTGTTTTTTTTCCCCCCACCTCATCATGTACTGCACCGCTCTCCCTCCTTTCATTTTTACTTGAAAGGCTTTCCCTGCCCTTAGAGCTTTGTAAGTTACAGTAGGGAATACTCTTTTAAAATTGCCAGCTGTTACCCTTTTTTCTCTCACCCCTCCTTCCTTTGTGATCGAGATCCCTTTTGGGTTAAGCACAGCAGAGGCGCACAGTCTCCATCCCACCCCCACCCCACCCCGCCCAATTTCCTCCCTTCTCCATATTCCAACGGACAATCTGATAACAGCTAGAGACACTCCTACCCAGCTCACTTTGATGCAGGCTAATTTCTCTGGGCTTGATTATGAGACACGGATACAGAATGTGCATGCAATCAGAGCTACTATAAAGACTGTCAGTTTTACTGGTCAGCTACCTCTTACTATGAAGCTGAGCCTGACAACAGATTCCTTCACATAGTCATTCCCTGCTGTTCATTTCATCATTAAATAGGAGCATCCATATGAAACTGGGTGCTTTAAAAGTAAGTATAGTCCCGTGCTGCAATGTTGGAGTTAAGCATATTGTCAAGACCAACGTAGCCCAATAAAGTCCCATTGTATTAATTATTTTATAGGTAATCTGGAGTTACAACTAAGGGATGCAGGTGGTTACGTACAGGTTTAGTATGTCACTACTTTCCATTAACCGTTTAGAGACCGTGGTTTAATAGGCGGCCATGTAGTTATTTTGGTAGTTTGATATATTTCCACATAGCACCATTTTGGCCAATCACATGCATGAAAAAACAAAAATCACACTCTGACATTAAACACAGGAGATACAGCACATGTGGTGCTCGTCTTACCAACCAAAACCACATTTTCTTTCTGTTCACACGTCAACACTGAATAGGAGTTTCCAAGTATCTTCATCCCGGAAGGAGTTTTCCAAACTGTTCATTTTCGGTGAGCTTAAACCGAGTTTGCCTGTTGATGAAAGGCCAGAAGACAAAAAAACAAATCAAATAATAATATTTAAAATGCTTGTGTACATGTGGATAAGGCTTAAGAGAAATGAGTGTCAGAATCACATAGTCGGTAGTGTTGCCATTTCCTAGCTCCAGGGTTCTTAGTTCATGTCTTTTGTAGAGATTCTAGAGTTCTCCCATGTTCATGTGGCTTTCCCCTAGTTTCTGGTTTCCTTCACCTAAAACATGGAGATGTCTTAACTTGCAGCTCAAAATGTCCTGCACTTCACCCAGTGTTCCTGGGATAGGTTTCACAGCTCTGATCAGGATAATGTGAATGAACGAATGAATGAATGCTTCTTCTAAACTTGTTAACAAAATGAATGAATCATAAGCTCAGTTCCTTTTGCCTTGTCTATTTCTGCATGCTCTTGTGTCATCACTGCTCTCTGACGCTATTCCTAAACAAATGTGCTAATCCTCTCTTTGAGATGAGTCATGATACTGATACCCATGGAGTGTACATCAACAGTTTTTACCAGTTAATGTATTGTATGAGATCCGGAATGATTGCAAATCAATCTTCTCTGGTACATTTTACTTTACACACAGATGTGTATAAGTAACATATTTCTGTAGTGAACTGCTCGTAGTTGTTTCTATGAGTGGAATTTATGGGACTGTCAGCAGACCTCCTTTGCAGGTGCTGGAAGAGGAAGTAACTTTTAATAATTCATCCGCAGTTCATTCAGAAGCCCTCCCTCCCGGAAAATGGCGATGATAAAGAATATAAACCTCACGATCTGGTGCAGAGGCAGAAGGTGCAGGTGCAACCCAGTAGCGTGTGCACGCCCGCCAGGAGAGCCAAGCGGATGAAAGCTGAGGTAGATCAAGCACATTAATACACACACATGCATCAAGCCTTACTTCAGGACATGTTTACCATTTGCCCAATGGTGTTCTTCCTCCATAGTTACTTGCATTTACGAGTTAGCATCAAAAATCTTCTTTCCTGGCTCTCCTCCTTTCTAGACTGGCAGTGGAAAGTCAGAGGGGTGTGCAGGTGGAGAGGTGCGTGAGAACAGGCCTAATCTTAGGAGACGGATGGGCTCTTTTGTAGCAAAACCTGAACCAGGTGAGCTGCTGGTTGTGTGATATACCAGATTATCATCACATGTCATTATCATGGTCTTGATCCTCGTAAATATAAATTATTTTTATGACACACGTTGTACTAAAAGTACAGCTGAAAGTGCATCATGAGAAAGTTAAAACCATATAAATCAAGTCGTGAGAAGAAATGTGAACAGCAGTAGGATGGGTGTATTGGAAGGTAGGTGGGTAAATGGAGTACTTTATTGAGAATGATGGAATAGATTTTCTGAAAATCTTCTTCTCTTAGACTAAAATATATTTTTCTTTTGCACATACAGACAACACCAGAATTCCTGGCACCCTTCATGAAAATGATTTAAAATTAATGTATATAAATAAACATCATGCAGTGAGTGATATTTTGAGCCTAAACAAATGAGTAAGCCTCGTGTCTATATAGGCAAACAGAGTTGTGGAACTAAATAAAGTTTACTTTCAGTTACATAAGTTTTTATAATAAAACCAGGAAGAAATTGGCCTTTTAAAATGTCGTTATTTTGTAAAATCTTCTTTGGTGAGAAATGCAGCACTTTTTCTGTAGGGATCTTGGACTACTCTCCCATGCAAAACATTTCCAACTCCTCAAGAGTCTTGGGACCACAGATTTTCAATTGGGTTCAAGTCTAGTGACTCAGAGTGCCAAATGTAAAACCTTGATTTTGTGTCATTGCAACCATTTCTTTGTTGATTTTTGACAATATGCTTCCAGTTATTTTGTTGGGAGACCCAACCACGAGGCAATTTCAGCCTTCTGGCAAAGGCAGCCAGATTTTCAGTTAAATTGTTCTCTTATTAAGTGATGCATTATGTCATTAATCTCAAAAAGAGATGATGATTTTGGCAGCAGAACAGCCCCAAAGCACCAGAGTGCCACCATCGCCCCTGTTCTTTATGTGCAGTGCTCTTTTTGCCAAAAATGCCCACAACACACAGTTTCGGTTGAAACTCTGATATAAAGTTCTTGGTTTTAAAAAGGTCTTCGTTCATGGAACTTTTGTTCATTTTTGAAATGTTGAAACCCAAAGATTCAGCAACACTTCGCAGTTCTGAAACTGTGATCTTTATGCTTTTCTTTGCCTCTTTTAGTGTTCTCCGCATTGTGCGTGGGGGCAATATGCATATGAGTCACCTTCCCGGAAATCTGTTTTTTTAATTTATTTTTTAAACAGTTCTATGCCTTTTTAAACCTTTTACAATGATCCTTTATGGTGCTTACTCGTTGTTTCACCTGAATATTTATTCATTTATTAGACAAGTCATTTTTTTCTCACTTGGGTTGAGGTTTCTCTTTGGTTTAAAGGTGATGGATGACTAAAAGATGTTCTCTGTATGTTACCTCATATTCATACCCAAGTGAAACAGGAAATTGTCACAGATAGCAATAAAGTTTCCAGACACTATAAGCAACGTCAGGAAACATCTTTACCCCAAAGATGCAAAATGCTTTGATTATATTTATATATTTATAAATGTGGAAATTACTTGACCACTTTTTTTTTTTTTTGGACAGAATCAGTTATTCAAAAGAAAAAAAAAGCTTTTTTTTTTGTAATTAGCAAAAATTGTTCTGCAAATTTCATGAAAAATAACTAATTAAATAATTAATTATGTACTAAATCTATGTAGTACAGGTTTTGCTCATTGTCATAAAGGGTGCCAATAAATCTCAAGCTGACAATCTTATAAAAATAAATAAATGTATAGCCTGTAATGTAATGCAAGTCTGATTACCTCAAACTTTTTACTTCTTATTCTTCTTGCAGTGAAAGTCTCCCTCTACATGCATAGCCTTACTTGTGTATAAGTTGAAATAAGTTAACGGATTAAACAAGTTTGTATTTGATTCTTCATCATCCACATCCGTCTGTGTCTCATTGCCTGAGAGAAACGTCGCTTTGGTCTTTAAGTCTTTCTGATTATAAAGAGAAGCTCAACTGATTAAGCGCTTTCATGTTTTGTCAACAGAAAAGGAAATACCCATTCAGATTAAACAAGAGCCTGTGGAGAGAGAACTGCAAGCTGAGCCAGAGAAAATCAAGCCACGCAATAAGAAGACCTCCCCACTACCACCTGTCAGTGTAGTGAGTCTCCTCTCGCTGACTCTTTTTGATTCTTCTCTATTTATCATGTACTTTGGAAAGTTAAATTATTCTGAAACTGGTACCACTACCTTTTTGTTTTCTCATGTCCCTTTTGATTTGTTCCTTACTCTAGGTGGACCTGTATGTGTGTTTGATATGTGGCAGCGGTAGTGATGAGGATAGGCTGTTGCTATGCGACGGCTGTGATGACAGCTACCACACTTTCTGCCTGATCCCACCGCTTCATGATGTCCCCAAGGGTGACTGGAGGTGCCCCAAGTGTCTGGCGCAGGTGTGGGGAAACAGGGTCTGGTCTACCACACCCTAATATTTCACTCACTAAACCAAGACAATGCCTGTCGAACACCTAACATCATATTTGTATTGTATCGTTACAGAGCCAGGTTACTCATGTCTAATTACTTTTGACCTTCAATATATTAGAAAGAAAAGACTTTTCTTTTACATATTATGATACAATGTCACTGTACAAATTAATATTGGGAATATTTTTCCTCTACATTTTTTTTCTAGTATAATATAATACATATCAGTGCCCAGTTAAATTATTTCTATTTAACAACTTTTTCAATTGTACCTCACAACAATAACAAAGCAAACTCAGGAACACAAGCCACTTCTGGGGTTATATATAAAAGAATAAAAAAAAAATCACTGTTTGCATTTAAATAAACAAATACTTTAGAGCCTTTAAGTGGATAATTACAGCTGTGTTTAATATGTTTTAACTGGCAACAGACATTTTTCCCCACATGATTGTTTAAGAAATGAGAAGATACTCCTTGCATCAGTTACTGTTAAAATGAATGTTGGAAAGGATCTGAAAAACAAAAACATGAATTACCATGATCACATAAAAAAAAAATCTACAGTACAAATAAATAGCAATGTTTAATAATGAAAGTAAGAGCATTTTTCACATGCACAATGTTTGCAAGGTTCAGGTCTAAACAGCTGCGTGACTAAAAGAAAACCACTTGTTGGAGGCTAACCAGAAGAAAGGCTTTGATTTTGAATACAGATCAGACTTTGGAGCAATCTAAAAAGGTTATGTGGCCTGATGGGTCCAGGTTGACTCTATTCCACTATTCCAGAGCGATGGTCGTGTGAGGGTAAGAAGGGAAGTGCATGAAGCGGAGCACCCATCATGCATAGTGCCCACTGCACAAGCCTCTGGAGGCTGTGTTATGATCTGGGGTTGCTTCAGTTGGTCAGGTCAAGGATTAGCAATGTTGTGTGGCAATAAAATGAAGTCAGCTGACTGTACTGAGTGGCCAGGTGATCAGTTTATTTTTCTGTACCACCAACTCCTCATGGAACAGCCATATTCCAGAACTCAAATTATTAAAGAATGTTTCTAGGGGTATGACGAGTCAATTTTTTAAATTATTTTTTTTTATTTATTTATTTTTTTTAACAATTGAGTGATAACTTTAACCCCATTGACAGTGTTTGGGATGTCCTCAAGAAGACTTTACAGATCGGTTTCGTTATTAACACAAGGCCTAGGCCAAAAATTAATGCAATTCTGTACGCGAATAACTTGTGGTGATGCATAAAGTTGTTGAAACAGTGCCACAGTAAATGTATGGGGTAATCAAAACTAAATGCAGTTCAGTTCAATGAAATAAGAGCATGTGCAACTTTCTCTCTCTCTTTTTTTTTTATTTTATTTTTTAAATACCCTAAGATTTCATTTAGTGGTCCTCGCTCTGAAATAGGGTCAATCTGGATTCATCAGTCCATATGATCTTTTTCCATTGTTCTAAAATTCAATCTTTATTCCCCCAAACAAATTCAAACCTTTTTTATTAGTCTCACTAGCAGTTTTCTTATGGCCACAGAGCTTTTTAGTCTCTATCCTGTGAGTTTATATTTTATTTTTTGCATGTTCACAATGTTTCTTCCACAAAGTTGATGCTTTAGCACTACCGGGTTTTGATCATGTGATGAAGGATTTAAGGGGAATTTCAAATCTCCTTAGTTGTTTTCTTAGCTTGAAGCAGCCCAATAATTTGACCCTTCTGAAATGGCGACATTTCTGTTTGGCTGGGCAGTGTAGATTTGTTATAGTACAGAACCAGATACGCTGCATTGTACAGTGCATGAGGATGGAGGAAGAACTTGTCAGGATACGTCTTAAATCCAGATACAACTGCAGAAAGTAAGAGAACTGAAGTAAATTTGTAACAATTCTGATTCACTGTTTGCAACATGTTTCCATACAGGAATGCAGTAAGCCACAACAAGCATTTGGCTTTGAGCAGGCACGCAGAGAATACAACCTCAAATCTTTTGGAGAAATGGCTGACTCCTTTAAGTCTGACTACTTCAACATGCCTGTTCATGTAAGCTCAAAAGTACCTAACGTGTGGTCAGTTGCATTAGACCTTGACGTTAATAACTTGTTTTTGTACATTTTTAATTACCTTTAGGTTCTGCTCTTTTGTATTTGTCTATTTGTATGTATAGATGGTGCCCACTGAGCTGGTAGAGAAAGAGTTCTGGCGGTTAGTGGCCACTATAACAGAGGATGTGACGGTGGAATATGGAGCCGACATCGCTTCCAAGGAGTTCGGCAGTGGCTTTCCTATTAAGGGTGGCAAGTTCAAGGTTGCACCACAAGATGAGGTAAACTCAAACACCTGTACAATCACCACAATCATTCACCAAGTAATGGATAAAAGTTCTGGGAAATTAATTTTTTAACATGTCTAGAGCACAAACATGACTAACTCAAAGTGCTAGACAAATGAAAGAAGTAAATGGTGTCCCCACACCACACTGAACTGTTGGTTCATTTTAAAATATACATGCAATAATGTGCAGTATAGTGGAACCTCGGATTACAAGCATAATTCGTTCCGGAAGCGGGCTCGTTTTCCAAAACACTCGTAAACCAAATTTTATTTTCCCATTAACACATTTATTAACACAAAATATTAAGTAAAAATAAAACAAATTTACCTGTCCAATGACTCGCGCACACACACAGACGCAAAAAGCAGCAGGTTAAACCTTGAGCAGAGAGAGAAAATGGATTTTTAACCTCTCTAATGCGACTTGCTTTTGCTTTACAAGCGCGCATTCAGACACAAAATAAAATATGTTTTACCCGCACACATGTGGTCACAGTGTTGTAGTAAACAGTACACGCGTGCCGGGATGTTGAGAGACACGCACTAAGACTCAGCAGGGGATCGCATGCGTGATAAATAATACTCGGTACTCATAAACCAAGACTTGTTCATTTACCAAGTCAAAATGTATTAAAAGTCTTTGCATGTCTTGCGGAACACTCGCAAACCGAGTTACTCGCAATCCGAGGTTTCACTGTACATAAAAATATGATTTGCTTATCATGCAGTCAGCACCAATCAGGTGAAATGACAATGTATGCATATTAACATTGTAGGGAGGTTTGTTAGATATATTGACTATGACTTTGTTAAGGATTTTTTTTTTTTTTTTCAAATTTTTCATTCACAGTTGGAATATAAAGAATTTATACATCCTTTTGATGATGATAAATATTTTTACTTTGAAGTTAATAAAAGTGAATCAATAAACACTTGATTTGCATTTATGAGTGTGATGGCTTTTCTAATGATCTGGATATATGCAAAAATAAAAAAAATTTGCTCTCTTTGTGTGTTGTAGAAATACTTGAGGTGTGGGTGGAACCTTAACAACATGGCGATGATGGATCCGTCCGTGCTGACCCATATCACAGCGGATATATGTGGCATGACCCTACCCTGGCTGTATGTGGGCATGTGCTTCTCCTCTTTCTGCTGGCATATCGAGGACCACTGGAGCTACTCCATTAACTACCTGCATTGGTAAATACCAATTTATCATGATTTATCATGTTATCAAAACACCTTAGTCAGCCAGAATTATTTTTTAACCATCAATCCTCCTTGAAAACATCAAGTGATGGTCATCTCTGTCACTTACAGTACAAAATAGTGTAATAATTTTTGTTTTGTAATATAACTCAGTCATGCAGGGCAAAAGAAAGTTATTCATAAACATGGATAACTTTACTCGGGATTATGTCTAACAATGCCGAGTGATTTGCTCAGAAGATTGTTGCATAAGTTTTGTTTCTTAACGCATTGTTGTGAAGAATTGCTTTGTGAATTTGATTGTTGGAGAAACGGCATTGATATTCAATGAATAGAGAACTTCTCGGTATTTGACGGTACCGCAGAATTTAGGGGATAATATTTTCAGTATCAAATCTGAGCTGTATGCAAATCCTGTATGCAAATGTATTGATTAATTATTAATATATATATTTTTTTGCACCCTAGCTGTATTTCCTTTGATTTTTCCTGTTTCGCGCCTAAAAACTACTAGTTGTCAGATAAGTCAGTTTTTAATCTGATTTTGAAGAGTTTGCCAATGAGTTATTCATTAGAGCTGACTGTATGAATTTGAATTTAAATGCGTTTTTGTGACAGACTATTGTGCAATATATATACATATATATATATATATTCTTCACATGCTCTGGTGATATCGGTTCCATCTATCTGTAAGGGAAGTGAGTGACTATGTTTTGACGTAGTCGCTGTTTTTCTGTATAGGGGAGAGCCTAAGACATGGTATGGAGCACCTGGAAGTGCTGCTGAACAGCTGGAGGAAGTGATGAAGAAACTGGCACCCGAACTGTTTGAATCTCAGCCAGATCTCTTACACCAGCTCGTTACCATTATGAACCCGAACACGCTCATGGCCCACGGAGTACCAGTGAGTCACTCACACTCACAGTCTCACTCACAAGCTCTGACACGATCTAACACTGCACATCACACATCACAGACACATAAGGTTTAACATCAATGCATCTAGCTCTCTTACAGACCGCATCTACTTTTTCTCTCTTTTTTTTTTTTTTTTCACACTTGAACACACACAAACACTAACACATGTACATCAATAATGCCACATCCTCTCTCTTTCATGCATACACACTAAGACTCGACACTTGGACCAAACCATCTTACACACACAGATCACTTCTCTCTCTCTGGGTCAATTAGTTTTGCACATGTCCTGTCCTTCTAATATTGAATTACTGGTTTAATCCTCCATTTTGTTTCCCAGATTTACAGGACCAATCAATGTGCAGGAGAGTTCGTCATCACATTCCCGAGATCCTATCACAGCGGTTTCAATCAGGGCTTCAACTTTGCCGAAGCTGTGAATTTCTGCACGGTGGACTGGGTAAAAATATATACATTTATATGTGATACAGGAATATATCTGATCTAATCTTTGTCACCTTAACAGTATAACAGTATGATCTGTATGTAACATTACGTTGTTAAGTTTATTAGTAATTAAGTCATGCGGTGATGTTGGGTAGATAATCGTCTCCCTTCTGTTTTCTGTAGATGCCTTTGGGCCGCCAGTGTGTGGATCATTACCGCTTGCTGCATCGTTACTGTGTGTTCTCACACGATGAGATGGTCTGTAACATGGCTGCCAAAGCTGATAAACTGAATGTGGTTCTGGCTTCAGCTGTGCACAAAGATATGGTGGTAATGATCAGCGAAGAGAGGGAGCTCCGAGAGCAAATCCGCAAACTGGTTAGAGCAAGCGGCGCAAAACACAGAAAAGTCAAATTCTTTGCATTTGGCTCTAATAATATTCTATAAGATAAACACTTTTTTTAAAGCACCAATTATTTGTATAAATTGCAACACTAACAGCCTGCTTGATGATAAGCTCACGTTAAAAGAAAAGATAAAAAAATCACCTTCAGACTGACTTGCATTATTTTGCTTTGTCTTTCATGCGCCTGAGTCTCTCCCTCTTTTCTTCACTCTTTCCCTAGGGAGTGGTGCAGTGCGAGTTGTTTGAATATGATTTGCTGCAGGATGATGAGAGACAGTGTGTCAAGTGTCGCACCACCTGCTACCTGTCTGCTCTCACCTGTCCGTGTCGGCCAAATGAGCAGGTGTGTCTATACCACGCTTACGACCTCTGCTCATGCCCTACCTCCAAATACACATTCAGGTGAGCGCTCCAGCCTTTCACTACTCATTAATAGGATTATTCCATATATTATAATAATTATTATATAATATTATAGAATTATAATGGATACATGAAGGTTACAGGCTTGCAAATGTTTTGTTAGTAACGGGGTGTGTGTGTGTGTGTGTGCTTACTTACTTTATATTTTGTGCTAATTATTTTTAGGTATTTATTTTATGTATTTGTTTATATATTTTTGGGCTGTAGAACGAATATTTTGAATTTACCATTATTTCCTATGGGAACATTAAATTTGGTTCATGGGTGTTTTGGAATACGAGCCTGCTTCCGGAAGTGTGCGTGCATGTGTGTGGGGTCTTTTAAATACTTTTTTTGTTCCATTGCAGGTACCGCTTCACGCTGGATGACCTCTACCCCATGATGAATGCCGTGAAGCAAAGGGCCGAGAAGTATGACGAGTGGGCATCACAAGTAACTGAGGTCCTTGAGGCGAAACTGGACAAAAAGCGCAGTGAGTTTCACATCAACGTTGGTGCTTGTTTTGGAGGCACCATCACATGATGCTGTGCAAATGTTTACTAATGTACCATGAAAAAATAATAGCAGTGGATCTCTTGTTTAAAAGCATCAAACTCCTTCAGAGTTCATATACACTCAGCACAGTTCTGTTTAGTTCTTCCTCAAGGCATTTATTTATGAGCATAGCAATTAATAATTTATATTTTCTAGCAATAATCTTCAAATATTCCCGAAAAAGTTTGCTTTGAGTTTTAACATTTTCCTCTATTAACCTGTCAGTTGGGTTTCCGTTGGGGAGATCAGATGTTCACCTGGCAGCAGCCCTTCTTTTCTTTTCTTTTTTTTTTTTCTGTTCTGAGTGAGAGACCTTCCCATGCAGTAGCCTGACTAGCTCATAAATCTGAACTACACGCCGACATGAGACGTGCAAATTTGCGATAGGAACCTGATCATACAAATGTCACCAGTGTTGTGATTATGATTTAAATTTCCATGTGTGTGTGTGCATGCCGTGCTAGGCCCAGGCCACCCCTACCACCTCTGACCTCGTCGGTGGAAATGGACTAGTTAATATTCCTCACTACTGATCATCAGAGTTAACAATAACCAGTGCATGGATATACAGTGTGTGATATGTTCGACTTTGAGTCTGTCTGTATCACTCACACTCTCCGTGCTCTGTTCCAGACCTGTCTGTGTTCCATTCTCTGCTCGAGGAGTCCGACGTGAACGGTTTTCCAGATAACGATCTGTTGCGTCACCTCAGAGTGGTCAGTCAGGATGCAGAAAGATGTTCATCAGTGGCACAGCAGCTTCTCAATGGCAAGAGACAGACCAGGTACACATGCACGCTCATGCACAGACACACTCTGGACACGTACTAGACAGACAATCTGTGAACAACTCCAGCATGAACCAGTTCTGCATCTTGAGGTGACGTTGGTGTGGTCAGCAGTGCACTTGTGTCTCATTAGGTATCGCGCTGGTGGGGGAAAAACCCAGACCCAGTTGTCTGTAGAGGAAATGAGGTCATTTGTGCGTCAGCTTTACAACCTGCCCTGCAGCCTGATGCAAGCACCATTACTGAAGGTAACACACACACACACACACACACACACACACACACACCATATCTATTTTCTTGCTTTATCCAATAAGAGCCAATCAATCGAAGCTCCTCAGGGCAGCTATTTCTGGTATGAAGGGAAGACTCTGAATACTAATGAGTAAAAATAGCCACTGCACACTGGGCTTAATGAGTGATGCAAGAGAAGTTTAAATTATTTTGAACACATTATGTATACCATGAACTTAGGACTTAACAGTTTTTATTTAAATGCATGTTACATGTACTCGCTATCAAGTATAGGGCACAATGTAGCTCCTTAGACACACACACACACACACACACACACACACACACACACACACACACACACACACACACACGCTCTCGTTCATCTTCATCCCTCTTTCTTCCAGGAGCTGCTGAACCGTATCGAGGATTTCCAGGCACACAGCGAGAAAGTTCTGTCTGAAGCTGTAAATGCAGATTCCGAGGAGGAGATTCAGGCCCTCCTAGATGAGAGCTCAGAGTTTGACGTGTATCTGCCGGAGGTTCCTCGGCTCCGGGAGCGCCTGGAGATTGCCCGCTGGTTAGCAGCAGTGCGTCAGGCCGAGGAGTCGGGCGGCAGCGCACGTGGCCTCACTCTGGACGCCATGCGCCAGCTGATCGACCGTGCTGTCGGGTTAACTTCCGACCCTGCGATAGAGCGTGCGATGGCACGCCTTCAGGAACTGCTTACTGTGTCTGAGCAGTGGGAGGAGAAAGCGCAGACGCTGCTCAAAACCAGGTGAGGGCTGCATTGAGTCACTCAACCCAGTTTACACACTTGGTACAGATGGAACTCGGATATTGCATTTGTATGGAAGAAAAATGGTCTCATTAATAATTCAACGATTTTCACATTCTCAGTCAATGATGCACTCGTGAATTTTATTCATTTGAAAATTCTGTACACAGTTCTACTGTGAATCTGTGAATTGTTTTGCATTTGTGAAACGTGTGTGTGTGTGTGTGTGTGTGTGTATGTATGTATGTAATTTTTTATTTATTTTTTCATGTGAATTGTGTTCCACGCATGTGAATTGGGATATGCTTTTGTGCATCGTGTCTTTTGAGTGAATTATTAATGAGACTACTTTGCTTCCATACATTTGCAAGTCCATTTGCATTTTTGCATTGTCCTTATCGCTGACTTTTGTTCGCCGAGGATCATTTGAGGTGATACATTTTACTAAAAGTTCAGGACGTTTTTGGGAAATACTGTCTACATTTAGTCCATGTCCCACAGATAGAAATGTACATCTACTTATTGTATCTTTACTACTTTTCATCTCCCCTAGACCTGCAGAAAGTGTCGAATCTCTGTCTGCCATTCTGAAAGAGACTGAGACAGTTCCTACGTACCTGCCGAACTGCATGTTGCTGCGAGACTCCATTAACAGAGCCACAGAGTGGCTGAAGGAAGCCGAGGCTGCGCAGGTGAGAAAAAACACGGGATGATTTAAGCTGCATTAATGCAAGATTTCCACTTTACCCAAAATAGTTGGTTTTAATAGACGGTTAGTTTCCACATGATGTCCTGGAAGACTCACCTACGGTTCTAACCAACCCCAGACAAGAGCTTTAATAAACAGTGCTTCTTGTAATACCTGATATTGAGTTCTGTTTATGTATGTGTGTACATGTTTAGTTGGGAGGGCGTGTCCCTGTGTTAGACACGCTGTCAGACTTGGTGCTGAGGGCCCGAGCGATTCCCGTGCATCTGGAGCCCCTGGAGAGGTTGGAGGCGCTCGTCTCCGAGGTGCAGGCGTGGAAGGAATCAGCAGCCAAGACCTTTCTCCTGAAAAACTCCTCTTTCACCTTGCTCGAGGTGCCTAAATCTTACACATGTATTACTGTAACTGTCGATGGTTTTGAAGCTGGCTGTTAATTATGAAAACTGAATGAACGTTACGTTCCTATGTTGAAGGTGAACTTTTTTATTTTTTTTTATTATCTCCCTATGTCTTTCTCTCCGCAGGTGTTGTGTCCACGGTGCGAGGTGGGAAGCGCTTTCAAAAGGAAGATGAAGAAGATGAAGGGGGATGTGGTGTCATGTGGGAAAAAGAGAACGGGGAGAATGAGCAATCTCAGTGATGTAGAGAAAGCCCTGTCTGAGAGTAAAGACTCGGCATCTGCTGTGAGTTAACACACAAACGGTCACTATATGTGAAAGTCACCTTGAGTTGATCAAATTAAAATTACATGAAAATTCTACAATATTTGCATAACATGAACATGTCAGTTAAAGTTAAAATGCATCTCAAAACATATGGGTGTGATTTAGGTGTTGCTTTTGTCATTCTGAAAGGGTGAATAAATACTTTTCTGATCTAGAGTTACACCAGTGGAAAATATTCCATGCAGCAAATATGTAGATTGTTACACCAACTCATTAAAATATGGGCAGGGTAGGGCTAGCGACATTGGACTCCTGATCAGAAGGTCCCAGGTTTAAAACCCCAGCACCACCAATTTACCACTGCTGGGCCCTTGAGCAAGTACTTTGACCCTCATCACAGAGGTATAAGGAGATAAAACGGATAAATCAGCCGCTCTGGATGAAGGGCGTCTGCCAAATGCTATAAATGTAATCTAGTATATGTACAGTATATAAAATAAATCCGTTTTTTATCTTGTTCTAATAATTTGTATACAGCGTGTAATGTTTTGCATGTCCGTTCCACTTCCAGATGGCGACTCTTGCTGAAGTTCGTTCGAAGGAGCTGGAGTCCTTGGTGTCTCTCCGTGCAGCTAACGGGACTAAACTCCTCCCATCAGCCGACTGCAGCGCGCTCAAAGTGTGTGTATGTCAGAAGCCTCCCATGGGTGCCATGCGGCAGTGCGAGCTATGTCGCGATGCTTTCCACAGCGTGTGCGTACGTGGACACGGGGACCCTTGCGAGTCCGATCCGTGGTTGTGTCCCTTGTGTCGGCGTTCGGCGAAACCGGCTTTGGACAGGATCGTGCCGCTGATGGCGTCTCTGCAGAGGATCCGGGTGCGTTTACCAGAGGGAGACGCGCTGCGTTACTTGATCGAACGCACGGTGGAGTGGCAGCGGCGAACACGTGAGGTCATGGCCTCGTATAACCTTCCAACAGCTGCGCAGGAGCACCAGGGAGGTGTGAAGGTGAGTCTGGTGCAGCACATACTTGTGTCTTTCGATACACCGGATTGAATTGAGGGGGGAAATTTATTATTTTTTTGCTTGATTAAAATGTCTCAACAGTAGGGCTGTTATGTATATGTTTGTGTTTATCAGGGTCAGGACTGGAGCAAGAGCAGTCAGGAACAGTCTGTCTTTTATATAGAGCAGCGCTGCATTCCTCTGCAGGGTGAGTAGATGTCTGTAACGTCTCCATTTTCCTATTTAGGCTATGGTAAGACTCGTATTGTAGTGAGAGGTGTAGTGATATGAAGGACTAACGTCAACCAGTGGAGATAGTTTCCATCATAGTTTATTAATGCTACAAAGTCAGATGATTTACTTTCCTTACTTGTTAGTCATTAAAATGCCTGCAGTAACAGGCACTGACTTGCAGGGGGCACCATTTCCACTGCTTTAATACTGACTGCATTTGATGTGGCACATTTAAAATGCTTTATGTGATGCTGCAAGTTTGTAAAAGACTGCACTATTACTTTTTTTTTCTGTTAAAATGTATTTAAAAAAATTATAGTACAAAATATGACTTCACCCACCTGTGTTAATCCTATATTGTGATTTATTTCATGTCATTTGTAGATTTAATGCTGAGTGCATGAGTGCCAGGAGCAAGGTACAAAGATTATCATGATGATGTAAAATGTGTTTGTGTTTTAGGTCTGAGTACAGAACTGGAGGAGCTGATCGTGGAAGGATTACTGCTACAGGTGTCCCTGCCTGAGACTCAACAGCTGTACATGCTACTGCTAAACGGCCCCCCTGTCCAGTGCAGTCCACAGCACACACACCCAGCAACCGACAGCCCACAACACTCACCATACCACACTCAGGAACCTGCTTCACCAGACAAAGATGTAAGAGCATGTCTCGGGTCTGGCTGTGTGTTTGTATATAAGATAGATATCAGATTTGACAAAAAAAAAAAAAAAAAAGCTGACACCTTTTTTTTTTTTTTTTTTTTTTTTTCCCCGTCTTAAAAGAGAGGCTTGGTGACCACAGCGGAAAAGAAAGCAAAGCGGCGGATGGAGAGAGAAGAGATGGGGCTGAAGCTCGATGGGAGGGAGAGAGGGATCCCAAAAAGGAAGAAGCAGCGGATGCGAAAGGAGAAGAGGAAAGACAGGAAATCAACGTCATTGTCGGTGTCACCCACTTACCTGTCTGATCTGTCCCAGTCCGACGACTCTGAGGAGGACATGATCCTCTGCCCAGCCAAGAGCTGCCTTCAGCCTTCAGGAGATGAGGTGTGTATGTAGTAGTGTGTGTTTGTGTTTTCCTTTCTTCTAGATAAATTAAGGATTTGTAACAGTTAATTTCTACACGTTTCTGTGTGTTTTGTGTGTTGTAGGTGTTCTGGGTGCAGTGTGACTGCTGTAACCAGTGGTTCCACATGATCTGTGTAGGCGTTTCTGAAAAGGTAGCAGCCGAGGAAGACTACATGTGCGTCACCTGCAGCGCACGTTAACCAACACAGGCCAGCGCCAGAAACCAGACAGCGTGCAGGAGAAGAGCCGAGACCTAGGAGGAGATCCACCAGTTCATCTCCCCTTTTATCCATTTTGTACTATCCTTTTCCTGGTTGTGTAACTGATTGTTCCCAACACCCTCTGACCTCTGACCTTTGTAACAACGGTGCTATTTCCTCTTTTTTTGGATTTTGGTTTTGTTGTTCTGAATGAAGCTATTTGGTCATTTTTTTTGTATTTTTACAACTTTTCTCCTTCTATTTGAACTGTGTGTGGTTGTCTAAAAATACAAATATGCTAAACGAGGGCGTTATATAGTAGAGTGTGGGGCATAAAGCATGGGTTTCTGATCCGTTGCATTATCGACAATGAGAGCGAGGTCATTTTGTTCAAAGCATGTGAAAAATAACAGAAGGGTTTCTTGTTTCTCGGGGACTTTCTGCATGCTGAACACAAGAACGCAGAACACATGAAAAATTTTGTACCAAATATCTACAGTTAAACGAAGAAGAAATGGAAATTGTTTTTCGAAAAACCCACTGTTATGTACACGCGCATCCGGGATAATATGGTTTCTTTGTTATTTCCGTTTTCATTTTGTAGATTAGTTTTATTTATCGGAGCAATAATGTCAGTAAGCATCTGGGGACTTGGAGTGTGTATGAACTGTGTGCTGCTGCTTTAGAGGTGATGGTTCATTGTACATGAAGTGTAAAGCATAGATGGTACAGTTTGGGTTGGTGATTAGTGATGTAGCAGCCAGAGAGACGTGTATAAAAGAAACTGCCACACAACTTACGTAGGCCATTTTTGTGGGGTGGGAGGATAGAGTCGGCAGCCGGGTTTAAGCTTGTTTAAAGTGTCCCAGTTTATAGTGTGGAATAAAAACCCTTTTGTCTAATATCTTACAAAAACTCGTGTTTTTTCTTTTTAAATTTTATTGTCCAGTTCAAACTTCGTTTTTGTCAGTCATCTCATCAAAATAAATTCATGTTAACAGTTTAATATGCATCTACATTGAAGTGAATACACTACATGGCAGGCAATTTGTGGAAAACAAGTATTTGTGGACAGTAATGTTGAAATGAGGGTTTTGAACATTCCATTCCAGATGTAGTTCCCCATAACTTGCGAACTTCTGTTAAAGCTATTCGGTAGATTTTTGTTAAGAGTTTAAGGAGGTAAAGGTCTGGGCTCAGGACACTTCAACACAAACATTGACACATGTCTTCATGGATGTGGTATTGTGCGCCAGAGCATTTTCATATTGGAACAGATTTGGATCCTTGAGAGATTTTAAAGCTTAGAGTATACAACGACATCCTATCCCACTGTGTGTTCAACTCTGTGGCAACTAGTGCTCGTGTGTCCACATACTTTTGGCCACACAGTGCATGTTTAATTGTTGGCAGAACCTTAACCACTTACCAGTTATTAGAGATTAAATAGCAAACCATTTTGTTTTCTTATGTCTTATCTTTTGTTAGTTCCTTTAACATATTGCACTTGATCCAAAAGATGCCAACATGTTCAAAACATTTGTTGGCTACAATGAGGTTAATGGGATGAAAACCTATACCTGTAGGCCATGCTCATTCTTCAGACATCCTGACATGGCAAACTATGCTCTAGAATTATGGACACCCATTAATTTTTATTATTAATATTAGAATCTACTGTTTGGCAGCAATTCTAAAGCAGAACTTTTTAAAAACAGAATAGAATCCTACAAGTGCAAAGATTAAACATACTGTATTTGACTTATTTTAAAGCAATATTTCCTTTCAAATGTAAAATAGTGATATTTCTTCCTGCAAATGGATTTCTTAAAAATATTATCACCCCACAGGGAATCAATAGCTATGGAGTTATTACATAGTTATATAATGATTTTACTGCTTGTTAAAAATTTAAAGCATATTAGCTTAGGCTACATTAAAAAAAAAAAAAACACTGCAACGGCTTTAACTATAATTATAGTGCATGTGTGTGCAACCACAGCTAATCACACAATATAGTGTGGTGACCTAATCATGTTAATGAAAATGATTTTATTTTCCAACCACATTTCATCCACAACCACATAGATGGTTCAAAATGATTCTCACAGGTTTTAATAATGGGATGAATGATTCTCAGTGGTGGTACTGTGGCGTAGTGGTCAACACTCTGGCCTCACACTTCCAGGGTCAAGGGTACGATTCATGCCTCAGGTCTGTGTGTGGAGTTGCATGTTATCCCAGTTCTTGGTGGGTTTGTTCCAGGTACTCTGATTTCCTCCTGCAGTCCAAAGACATGCAGATTAGGCTTCACAAATTACCTGTAGTGTGTGAATGAGTGTTTCTGTGAGAGTGTGCCCTGTGATGCATTGGTGTATCCCACCTCGTGCCCAAAGTCTCCTGGGATAGACTCCAGGCTCCCCGTGACCCTGTGCAGGATAGGTGGCATAGAAGAACGGAAATGAGAATGAAAATAAAATGGATCTCAACCGAACTCAATCACCAATCATCTATACTATATAGAGCCTGGAGCCTATTCCAGGAGGCTTGGGGACAGGGTGTCAATGCATCACAGTGCATACTCTATGGGCAATTTGGGAACACAGACTAGGCTAATCTACGTGTCTTTGGACTGTGAGAGAAAACCCACCCAGCAAGGATTTTTTTAAGCTTCACCTAGTCCAGTAATGTGACTCTTTTGTAATGGTCACTTTTTTGGCCTGACAGTGTACATACAACTATTAACTATTGGCCTTGCACATCTATCTATAAAAAATTATTGTTGAAACTTTTGTCCAGTCTTTACTTTTAGTATGCTAATTAGGACCAACCTGACTTCCATGGCACTGAGATCACATGACCTGAGACCTCATTATAATTTTCTTCAAAACAACCATCATGGCAGACACTTAGTCAACTTGCAAAAAAAAAAAAAAAAAGCTTTTTAAGGAATCTGCCAAGAAATATCTTCACTTCTTTGGGTTTCGACATCTTGTTTGCTTGACCAATACGTGACCGTTTCATTTGCATACTCATTAATATTCATTAGCGTCTGCCAAAGATGGGCGTGTTTATCACTTTATTTTAAAATACATTCTTACAAATGTAATATAAATTTTGAGAACCATGTAGGGTCTGAGTCAATCTTTAAAAAAACTATACAAGCTCTGCTCATGAGTTGATGTACTGTAGGTGTGTGCGGTCAGCTTCTCTACTGCCCCCTGTAGTCCAGAGCATTTTATTTTTTCATTACTTTAGAGTAATAAGGCTGGACAGCTGGTATGCTTTGGGAGGGGTTCTGCCCGCCTCCCTGGCACAGCTCGGTTTGGCTCATACAGCTGAAAATCAGTTTATAGGCGACAGTTACTCTTCTCTCAACCAGTTAGAAGAATGCTAAGAAACTTCATCTGAAAGCGGCACTTTTCCGGCGTGAGCTCGTGATGCTTGATGCGCGCGCAGTCCGCGTGCACTCTCATGTCCTGTGCGCTTCTCTCAGACATCATTATGTTGAACACATGTTTGGGTTCTCGTTTTTAAATACCTTTACTCTTTTGTAAAAAAAAAAAAAAAAAAAAAACTTCGTACAGTTTCTAATTAACGCGTCATTTCAATAATGTCGAGGAGGAAAGTGCGTCTCGCGCGCTCGGAGCGGACAGTGAGCGAGGACTCGGACATAGACAGCCTGCTGGAGAGTCTCTCTCCTGATGAGGTGGAGGAGCTGGAGAGGGAGCTGGTTGTCATCGACCCGGATCCCAGTGTGCCTGTGGGCCTCAGGCAGAAGAACCAGACCGAGAAACAGCCGACACACGGGTACGACCGCGAGGCCATGCTGGACTACTGCGAGCGCGAGACCAAGAAACTCATAGAGAGAGAGCTGTCCTTTGAGGTGATGTGTATATATAATGCTAGTCCACACTTGGCATGATGTGTGTCTATACCTCGATGTGATGCATACAAAGAGTAAAGTGTACACCATTTCATTTGAACAGATTCCAATAAGCCAGATATGCATGCACACTTAAATGATCATCACTGACATGAAATATCTGCTCACAGATGCTGGTAGTGAAAAGGAAAAACAGATATGCTCTGCAAATATGTAGGCAATGCCAAATGCATTAGAAAGAAAGGTCTAACTAAGCAGCCACGTTTATTTATGTATTTATTTATTTATTTTCATCTTTTGGAATGTGGTGCAAATCATGTCAACAAAATATCATGAAAAATTATAGTATGTATGAAATGAGTTATGAGCCAGTACTGGGAATGTCTTGAGTTATGGACCAATACTTGGGAAGTAGTACTGGGAAAAACCTTTAGTGATGGGCTGTTACTTTTACTTTTTTTGGGCTAGTATTTTTTTATTTTATTTTTATTTTTTACTTTTTACACAATTTGGCAGATGTCCTTATGCAGAGCGACTTAAGTTGCATCTCATTATACATCTGATCAGTTGAGGGTCAAGGACCTTGCTTCCCAACAGTGGTAACTTTGTTGGTACCAGTACTGTGCTCATACTCACACATTCATTCTTTGTATAATAACTTAAAGCAACTGAACTATATTTGAAAAAAATCCCACTTATCCATTGGGCTTTATTACAATTTTCAAGAACCTGAGAACCTTCTTAGATACTTAATTAAGAAGGATGAATTACCCCTTGGCTTGTCAGTGTTTCCAGTCTTTGTACAATGCATAACTAAAGGCATTTGCTATAAGCTAAAGCTTTGAGATGTTAGAATGCACTGTTACTGTATCTTTTTTTTAAATTAATTAATTAATTATTTAAAAATATGAGCATGATCATAAAAGTAAAGACTGGACAAAAGTTTCAACAATAATTTTTTTATAGATAGATGTTATCGATAGCAAACTGAGCTACACTGCTATTACTTACCTGTATTTCAGCATCTGCATTGATTTAGGTGGAAATGTAGTATGTGTTGTGTAGCTTGTATCTATGACAAGTATGACAAGTAGAGCTTATTGACTATGCAGAGTTTACATGGCTGCTAAGGAGACACAGGTGATAAAGGGCAGTTTGTGTATAGATTGGTCAGTCAGATATGGCTGGCTTGCACTAATGATCCTGCCTGCCAACACACTGCTTAAAGTGCACAGATGGTCACCACTGGGACAGCTAGCACTATCAGCGAATTAATGATTATGCTGTAGTAAGTGTTGGCATCACTGGTATGCATTTGCTATCGTGATTTTTCTCTTCATGTTTGTGATGTTCGGTTGAGTTCATTGAAGCATTCTTGCTAATTTAACCTCCAAGTAAGGGTTATTTTTTGGTTCTACTCATAATGGTAATGAAGGTGTTTGGCTTTTGTTAAAAAATCATCCACTGTCTATATTACAGGCACGAGGCAGGGTACACCATCTATGAGGTCCAACACATCACAGTACCCTGGCACAAGCACAAACACACTCATTCACACACTATGCGCATTTTAGAAACGCAACCAACCTACTGAAAGTTGAGCACTCAGAGGAAACCCACCAAGCACAGGGAGAAGATGCAAACTCCATGCACACTGAGTGGAGTCAAGATCCAAACTTCCAACCCAAACCGAGGTGTGTTAACCACTAAGCCACCTTGCTGCCAAATAATTTTATAGTTTACATTAAAATAATGAGTTCCAAATGGTAGCCTTATTTTTACACACTAGTTTAAGGAAAGTACAAACAGTTCTCAAGAAGATTCCTATAAATGTGCCCACAGTTGTCCTTACATGACCCAGATGTCTCTCGGTAATTCTGTTGTGAACTGTACTATAAATTCAGGGCCTGGTTCAAAGTGGTGCCTCCACCCTCTCACACTGATGCTGTGAATTCCACAGGGCTGTTTATTGCCCCATGACAGATATAAACTAAATAAATACACCTGAACTACATGTAATCCACAACTATTTAAATAAAATAAATCCTCATTGATGGGTTGGCTGGTCAAATGGGGTTGAGGTTGATTTACTATAGGACTAAACTAAACTAAGCTTCATTCACATTAAAACAAAGTTTAAATAAAAAACGTACAGCTTCAGTAGCACATCTCTGCCCTAAATATTTGCTGATCCCTTGTCTGTATGAGGTGAAAGCAAGTGTTGAGTGCTACAGGCCTTAACAGGTGCTGAAGAAAGCTTAGTAAGGTGATACAGAGTAAAAGGACTGATGGTTCTGTTTAAAATCTACTGAGACATGTTGTTTGCTTTAAATACATCCAGCAAAGCAAAGAAACCCTAGCTGAACACATACAAACAAGCTTTGCACTTTCACTCTGGGATCTCCTGTTTTTGTGCCATTGCTAAGCAATTTTGTCTCTATTTATACTGTTAAGGATTAACAAAACCTTATGATCATCATACTTATCTTAAAACTCATACCAAACTCTGTCTTTAATAAACAAAACGATCACTATTTCTTTGGATCAGAGCATAGTTTGGCATTAAATATATATTTTTCCTCCATATACAAGTACAGTATCTTATACAGTAGATGGATAATACTGTAGATGGATGGATAATATTCATATCACCTCCATACAGATTCAGCTCCATATCCTTTGCCTAAATTTCCATTACTGTTTTGGTTATACATTGTCTCAAATCTCTTCATCTAAGGGAAAGTTTCCAGGTTAAATTCTTACTTTGGTAAGTTTGCAGAAGTTTTATCATGCTCTGGGAATGAACTCGTGGTCAAAATGATCTCTCCTTGGAAGTAGGAATTATTAGTACTCAGATGTCTGAACTCTGCTAGGTGGAATTCTAGGCACGAGTGGTGTTCCTTGATTTTCAGCCTTATAAGGGCTTGTCTAAGGGTTCCAAGACTTCTTTAAACAATGCCACACCAATCTAGTGTGCAGGCTGATTTCTCTAATGGAGCCTAAGAATAGCTCAGTGCTTTTAACTGCAACCTATCTTTACTGTAAAATGTCTATCTACTTTCTAAATCATGCAGAAAGGAACACTTTAACTGAAAAAAGAGAGATAAACAATAAAGCCCTCATGCATTTATGTCCATTTAGATTTCCATACTATCAGCTGTAGTTTCTGGAGTCAACTTATCATCAGTTGAAAGGACAGTGTTTTCATTCTGCTGTTTTCTTCTAGTCAACTTGAGCTAGAAATAGGAGGGGGAACAGTAGGAAATTCCATATAAAATTCCAGCCACAGAAATTTAAGTGACTTCTTTTCGGTTTACTTGTGCTCTTGATAAAAACATTTCTCTAGTGCATTATCATTTTGGCAAGTTGGTTCACAAATAGCCAACAGATTTTATATGGCAAAAGGATCAACTGAATAACAGAGTAGTTGGACAAACAGTTGCAGGAATATTCAATGTTATTATTCTTATTTTCTTCTCTGTTTTCTGCATTTAACCTTAATTAAATTGCATTTAAAGTTATGCACTTGATGACTTTATTAAAAAATACATGTATTCTTGTATTCATGTCCATTTGCAATTATCCAATCAGCCAGTCATGTGCCAGCAGTAGAATTAACATTGAAATGGGGGAAAAATGTAATTTATATCTAATGTAACTTTGATGGTGGTGTGGGTGTTTAAGGAATGTTTGTGCATTTTAGAACCTGCTGATGTACTAGCCATTTTACAAGTGAAAGAACTCCGAACAGCCAGATTGGACAGAGTTAACAGAAATGCTACAGTAATACAAATAATCATTGTTTACTTAATTGTGGTGAGCAGGAAAAAACATCTGAATGCATAAAAATCTAAACTTTAAGGGAGATGGGCTCTAACTGCAGATAGTGACTGAAATTTTAAGCAATTGAATATCAGAAAAAAAAACTTTGCCTAGTCATTGCCAGTATTCAGCTGTCTAGTTTTGGTTAATCTGTGCCCATTGTAGCCTCAAATTCCTGTACTTTGTTGGAAAGAGTGGAAACAAATACTGTCTCCTCTTATTGTAGGTATTCTGCCTCAAAGTTTAATGTACAGTGGTGTGAAAAAGTGTTTGCCTCCTTACTGATTTCTTATTTTTTTGCATATTTGTCACACTTTGTTTCTGTCACACTTGAGCCACCTCAGTCCTGGGGAATAAGATCTGGCTCACCGGATTACTGAGCCGTCATTTTGTCTCCCCCTAGTGTGTCTACGTATGTAACTGTTCTCCGTCAATTTCTTCTAGCACCAAATCAAGTTCATCTGTGTCTACCCTGTGTGTCTCCCTATTTATTCCAGTCAAACCCGTACCGCTCCATCTGTTCACAGTTGTGTGTCTTACTCTAACCTCCATATGCTTATGTATACTTTCTCCCAGGACTGAGCAGTGTCTGCAGGTTCGGGCTCGTTGTGCTGGCTGGAAGACTGGCAGCAAGGTTAAGGGCATAGCTAAGAGAGTCTCAGCCCTCCGTGTTCGTCCCCATTTGGAATTGGTTCTTTTTCTGAGTGTTTGCGTTCTTGTTTTCTGCTAGCCCACCTGCAGACCCAGCCTGGGGAGACGACAGTAGTGTTCGTCCCCTGTGTTTTTTTTTGGACATTGTTTGGACTAATAAATCTTTGTGTTCAACCCTGCATCTGCGTTCGCCTCCTCTCACTGCAGCCATAACAGTTTCAGATCATTAAACTAATTTAAATATTATTTACAAGATAACACAAGTGAACACATCATGCTGTTTTTAAATTAATATTTATAATATAATTTTAATATTAAGGGAAAACAAAATTCCAAATTACATCGCCCTATGTGAAAAAGTTACTCCACCATAAGAAAGAGACTGTGGCATGCTGTGGCATGACTTTAAAAAGCTGGTGCATGCTCGAAAACTGTCTAATGTGGATGAATTACAACAATTTTGCAAAGATGAGTTGGCCAAAATCCCTCCACAGCGCTGTAACAGACTCCTTGCAGGTTTTCGAAAAGCTTGATTGCAGTTCTTGCTGCTAAGGGTGGACCAACCAGTTATTGGGTTTAGGGGGCAAACACTTTTTCACACAGCTATGTAGTTTGGGATTTTGTTTTCCCTTAATAATAAAAACCTTCATTTAAAAACTGCATGATGTGTTTACTTGTGTTATCTTTGACTAATATTTAAATTAGTTTGATGACCTGAAACATTAAAGTGTGACATGCAAGAAACTAAGAAAAAAAATAAAATAAAATTCACACCACTGTATGTCTGATCTGACCCCTTTCATCAACAAGCCATTTCTGTATGCAGAACTACCACACTGGATTATTTTTGTGCACCATCATGAATAAACTCTGAAGGCTGCTGAGAATAATAATCGCAAACCATCCCATTTCAGACCAACAACCAACCAACAACCATTCCATGGTCAAATTTCTCATTTTAATGTAAGATATTACCTGAACCTCTTGACCCATAATTGCAATATTATTCTCATTGCACTATTTAAATAACTTTATAAATGTACAGACATAAAGCTTTTCCTAATTAAGTGGTAATTAAGTGTACATTTGGTAAATCTATCCTTTGTAAATTAAGTAAGATTTTTATCATCACATTAAAAATATGTATTAAATCAAATTATGCCATTAAATCAAATTGACCAAATATTTATTTTGAAGAATGTTTAGTGTATTCTGCTTTCTAGTATTTATGTTTTAACTCATCATTTTTATTTTGCTGTCTGTGCTCCACAGGGAGAGACCAAAGGTGAAGGCCGTAGACGGGACCGACTACGGAGAACAAGAAGCAAAGAACAGCAGAGTTTTTCTAGGTCACACAGCCGTGAAGCATCAGATAAGGAAGAGGCCAAAAATGAAAAAGCACATGTCCAAGAGGAAAAAAGTCTGTACAAAAATTGCACGGATGAAGAAATAAAAAAAAAGGATGAGATCAAGGCGAACACTGACAACAAAACCGAATGGAAAAACAGTGAAAGAGGGAAAGAAATGTTAGCAGGGAGGAATTTAGAAACAGAGGAAGAAAATAAAAAAGATAACCAAAAGGAAGCATGTAAAAAAGAGCGAGGTAGCAGCAAAACATCAGAGCTTATCTCCAAATTACAGAAAAAGGAGGAAAGTAAAGAGAAGGAGAGAAAAGACAGCAGTAAGAATGGAGAAAAATTGAGAACAAAAGGGTTGATATCTAAGTTACAAGGCAACAAAGATGTAGAAAACAAAGAGAAAGAAGAGAAAGGAAAGGTAGAGAAGAAAAGAGAGACTATGGCAAAAGGACTAGTCTCCAAATTGGAGGAGCAGAAGAGCCAATCAGAAAATGGCAGAGTTTCAGACAGGAGAAACAGACTGAGAGACTTGGAGGATCCTGTGATAGTGAAAAAGAAGGAAAAGGAAGAGCATAGTGAGAAAACTAGATATTACACTGAAAGAGATTTAACTGAAACAGAGAAAAGGAAGGATAGACTGAAACGGTGGGAGAAAGTGGATGAGACAGAGATTGAGCAAGAAAAACAGAAAGAGAAAAAGCAAGAGAGAGGTAAAGATGAAGGGAATGGTGTAGTGAAGAATGCTAAAACATGTAGTAATGTTACTGAGACCTGTAGTAGTGGGGATGAGGAAGAGCATGATGATGAGGATGATTATATGGACAGTGATACTGGCTCCAGCATGTTTGATGACCTCTTGGAGCAGGTCCGTAGTGATGATCCTGAACTCACCGAGCTTAATATCAACAACTCTGATGTAATCAAGACAGATACTCTGATCCACTTTGCTGAAGGACTTCGTAGTAACACTCACATTAAAACATTTGCTCTTGCCAACACCAGAGCTGATGATCATGTAGCTTTTGCCATTGCTGGGACTTTACGGAACAACACTACGTTAACAGGGATCAACCTGGATTCTAACCTTCTCACTGGCAAAGGCATTCTGGCTATTATTGAGGCTTTGCAGCACAATGTCACCCTTAAAGAACTTCGTTTCCACAACCAGAGACACATCTGTGGAGGGAAGACTGAAATGGAAATGGCTAAGGTTCTACGGGATAATACTTCATTACTTAAGTTGGGTTATCACTTTGAGCTAGCTGGGCCAAGGATGACCATGACCAACATCCTTAGTCGTAATATGGATCTTCAGAGGCAGAAACGACTGGAAGCTCAGCGCGTTGCCAAGCAGGAAGCTCAGACAAGCACACCAGCTCCCAGTGAAAAGAAAAAGAAGCTTATACCTGACAAGTCCACAATTAAGCAGACTCCACCGTCCAACCATGTTGAGAAAAAGGAATCTATATTAGGAAAAGTTTCCAAATTTAACAATCCCACTTCATCCCCCAAAACCACTCCACCCCTCAAGTCCACGGCTGCCCCCTCATCTTCCAAACCAACAGGTAAAAAAGGTGGGCTCACTAAAGAGTTAAGCACAGGTCCTCCAGCTCCTCCTCCTCCTCCTGCCCCAGTGCTGGATATTCAGTCACTTCGGAGGTCATTGACCTCAGTCTCACAGCGTAAACAAGACAGCAGCAATGTTTCAGGACTTGGGACACAAAAGAGTTCCAGAGATCAGTTGCTGGACTCTATCAGGAACTGCAACATGAACACACTCAAAAAAGTAAGCAGCCAGTAGTAAGTCATAACATGACTTCATAGAATATCTCACTACCAAATATTTATTTGTAAAAAGCCTCTTGAGGCAGTGTTATCATATGGGGTTGCTTTAGTCGGTTAGGTCTAGGCTCAGCAAATTTGTGTAGCAATAAAATGAAGTCAGCTAACTACATGGCACAGTCATGTTCCTGCACTCGAATTGTAAAAAGAGCTGTTCTAGGAATATAAGGAATAATTTTCACACATTAATTAGCCACCTCATTGCATGCCATAATCAAATCTACATGCAGTTAAACAAAATATTAGTGTCCGCATTTTTTTGTCTTAAATAATATTAAGAATATATATCTATTAAGCCCGTTTTAATATAAAAATATTAGATACGGCATATACTATTTAAAATATATGCTTTATATCGCAAGCTGACTGCCAACCACCACATTACAACAAGACCAGAGAAGCTCATACATTAGTATACTATACACCCATTTTGAGAATTTTTTTTTTTACTATTTTTATGTACAAATCATGAATTGATTCATTGTCAAAGTCTAGCTCTCCGATCTTCTGTGATGTAAGAAATATAGAAATAACTGCTTTGCGTTCATTGCCCTGCCCCTCCACCCATACCACCACTTCCCCCCCAACTGTGTGCTATCTATCTTTCTAAGGTCGAGGTTCCTAAGTGGCTGAAGTAGCAGATGGAAGAAGAAGCAGAAGAGGAGCGAGTCAGCTTTAATGGATGTCCATGATGGCAGTGATGGATCTGGAGTCAAATGCAAATAATATTTGAGAATAGTATATTTGGTATATTAGAGCAATGCCTACAAAGAATTATCTACTAAAATCAGTTAGATCCTTAATGCTATAAGAATATTAGACATATGTTCTTTATAGATCAATTGAGGATGTGTCATTTCAATATGCCAAAACATGAATATCTTATAATGAGCACACATTCTTCGTAAATCATATTTTAGTTTAGTGCCTATATATTTCCTTAGGTTGTTGACTAAAAAAAAAGATGTGAAAATTTTGACTTAAAAAGAGAAGTTATTAACTACAAGTTGAAAATTTACAACAGATGCAAAATAAAACTAGACTGTGCAAGTCTTTGAGCTGTGTCATGTATGCGGGTCTTGTGTCTGCGTGACATAAATGCAGGAGGCAGAGTAGATGATTCAAGAGTTCTTTTTATTTAACAACAAAAGAAAGTAAAGTTGAAACCAAAACTCAACTTTGAACACTTCAGGAACTTTACTCTAATTCTTCTATGACAAAAAACCTTAACATAATCACACAACTATAACAACAAATGCTAGATGCCCGGCTGAACATAAAGAGGCTATTTATACGTTACACTGATTAGTCGCCTCGGTTCAGGTGAGAGCTCCCCTCACCTGACCAAGGTGCATCCTGGTACATGTAGTCCAAATTAAAGAAACAACAAAACATAAACATAATCAGTGGGCGTTTGCCGCCCTCTAGGGGTTAACCCTTACAAGCTGCTTTTTTTTGTAATGAAAGCGAAAAAAGAGACTAATCTATGATGCCCTATCTGTTTCTTCAATATTTGGGTTAATCCCCACTCCCTGTCGTGGCAAATTTTGAGAACTGTACCAATTTTTCAAACAAAAACCCAAGAACTACTTGAAACAGCAAAAAAGTTTATTGCAACTAAAAGTAAATGGACAGCATTGGACTGGCCAGCCAGAAGACACCCCACGAAAATTCCGAAAGATCTCCCACTTCCCCAATTTTACATGATTTATATACCTTCACTTAGCAATTACATCATTGTTTGCTCCTCCCTAAGTCAAAACGCTACTTAATATTCATTAGATGTAATTTTAGCTCAAATTTTGCTCAGGTTGGGTTGATGTGGCACCTCCCAGTTACATAATTCTCATATTTATTCATGTCTGGGTAGGCCTAAGAGGTCTTATTTTCTTTTTTCCCCCCTTGTTTGGAGAAATTTGGGTTGTTCCTTTTTTCCTAACAAGACTATTGACTACCTTTGGTGAAGACTTGGGTTTTTGTCGGAGCTGCAATTTTTTCAAAATCTTCCATTTCAAGCTGCGTAAGTACTCTGTCCTTACTATTCCCATGATATCTGATTTGTCTTTAGCTGTCCTTAGTATGCCTCTACATATATAGACATTATTTGTCTATTAGTACTTTAGTATCTGTTTTGATTATTAGTTTTGATAATACATTAAACATAATAGTAAAATTATGTGATTTTTCCAATGATCTTGACATTATATATCAACTAGTAATTAATGTGCTTAATTATTATTATTGGATACTAGATTAGAAATTAATTAAATCAGTGCATAATCA
Source organism: Channallabes apus (assembly GCA_030522415.1). Classification (NCBI taxonomy): domain Eukaryota; kingdom Metazoa; phylum Chordata; class Actinopteri; order Siluriformes; family Clariidae; genus Channallabes; species Channallabes apus. The sequence continues at coordinate 14,249,862 of CM060129.1, read as the reverse complement.
TGTTTAAATTAGTATTTATTATTCATATAACTATTGCTATTCCTATTGTTAGTTTAAAATAATCACATTGATCTGATTATTGGCTTGATTATTTATATTATTAGTTTTTTTAAATTATTTACATGATTCTATTTAGTTATGCGTATATAGTAGATTATAATTGTGTATAGTAGTTAAATTTGTAACGTAAGGTCAATTTCAGTTGTAGTATGTGTGGTATATACATATTTTGCAGTACACTTTTTCCAGATTTTTCTTTGGGCCCATGTTTACTAAAATTCTCTTTTTGTAAAATTTTAGGTTGTAGGCAGCGCCCTTCTCGCTCATCCTCTCGCCTGAGAATCCTTCTGGGAGCAGGTGGTTACACCTTGCCTTACCCAGACTGCACAATCAGCATCTGATTAGAGCTCTAATGAGAATAGTTCGTCACCTGGAGACTGTGCTTTCTGAGGCTCTCTCTCTTCTCCAAGGCGCCCTTACTGTGGGTTTACGGGCATTCCGCCACCTGATGACAACAATTCTCCCCCACCTTCAACCACCATCAGCCTCAATCCCACCTCTCCAGTTCGCATTTATCCTTCCTCTGAGAATGATTTGGCTGCAGATTAGTTATTCATTTGTTTTCTTTTCTCAATATGATAAATATGATGTATGTTGTTTATCCGCTCTTAAAAGCGAAAGCCTGGCTCTTTGCACTCTATGTCCCAATCAAAGCAGAACCGAAAGCTTATTTATATATTTTGGATCACTGCCTGCATTTTCTGTATTTTTCCACTTCATTAAAATTCCTCAATTTCTTGCACTCTGTGTGTATGGGTCGTTCTTGAGTGACACTTTGTATACTTTTCTGCTTGATTATCGTTAGTAAACAGCTATAAAACAACATAAAAGGAGTAAATATTATTGTAAGTATTATTGTTTTTTTTCTAGTATTATTTTTCTTATCTATTACTCTTTTTTCTATCCCTGCCTCCTGACTGTATATTTCTCACTTCTCTAATTTGTGTGCAATCGCCTTCTCTTTTATTGTACCGAGCGGATCAAGGCCTCTTGAACAGTGGCCTTCTAGGTATTTAGTACTTCACACTTCACAATTGTAGGCCAATACAATTTTCCACACCCCCCAAAAAACCCTTCCTCACAGTGTTTGACTGATTGTACAGAAGGATCTATCCAATGACTGAAACGTCAAAGCACTTTTGTAATTTGCTTTGGATGAGAGCATCTGCCATGTGCCTAAATGTAAATATAAATGTAAAGAAAAAGGAGAGTACACATGTGTCCTGGCAGTCCAGACAGAGGTTAAGAGTGAAGACACATGTGATTGGATAGGGCAAACAAACAATTGTTAATTAATTGGTTACATGAATAATGTGATTTATATTATCTGTTTGTGGGTTCCTGTGTGTGTGTGTGTGTGTGTGTGTGTGTCTGTCTGTGAGAGAGAGAGAGTGTGTGTGTGAAAAGGTAAACACTGACTTTAGAAATTAACTCTTCATTTAATTTATATTATGATGTCACTTACAATATTATGGTCACATTTGCAGGTAACAAATATTTTTGTATGACTGGATAGATATCAGTAGAGTTATTGATCATTTGTTAGCTGGCCAATATAACATGCAGTTTATACCATGTATAAAAAAGAAATAATAATTACATAAACTTACATAAACATAACAACAGCTTTACCATCGGCTGCACTGAACCTTATCGTGGGACTATTTGGATGACCTTTGTATAAAATACAATGAAAAGTAAAACAGAAATGGACAAATTTTATTGATTATAGTAGGATTTAATGAACAATTACAATTTTATTTTATGTTTTGAATAATAAGAAGACAATGAAAATATATTTAATTAGCAAAACATGCAACTGATCTTAAGAATGCAGTAGCTATTATTATTATTTTTTAATCTATCATTTACATTTAGAACTTGCTGCAGATACTATGCTACAGTCCCAAAAATTTACAAAATCGGAGCGTCGTATGTAACGTCGCCGCCGCATTACGGGATGTGCATTTGCTGTGCATTTGCTGGCTTTTACCACTGAGTGGCGCTATATAACTACAGACTGACGCCTCATGCCTTAGTTCATTCTCTGCCTCAATAATACACGTAATAGCCGATAACATCAAGTGAAACACTGTAGTTGACCGAATTCATAATCACAGTACTATAATTACAGTACAAATGTAGAATTCAAATTAAATCAAATCTTATTAAGATCAAATTTAAGCACAATAAATATTAACACAGTGAGCCTTTAGATTTTATCACGTGTAATTAGAAAAGAAGTGTGTAGGGTTTTATTTAAATATAAATTTCTAAACCAATAAGATAAAATAACACCAAGTTATTATTATAACAGGCTTACTTCGTCACTTATCCAAGACGTACACTCGCTTTCAAAGAAGTCGAGTGGCTTATTAACGTCTCTGGTGTGCATTGTCTCTAAGTGGCCGCTTGGTGTAGCGGTTAGAACACTCGGCCAGTGATCTACCAAGTGCCAGTTCGAATCCTGAGTGATGTTTTAAAATTGTTTTATTTTAAAACTAACTAAAATATTTTAAGTGCGCTTAAGGTAGAGTCTTATAAAGGCTATGTAGACTTATATAGTTTTATTATATATTTTTTGCACATTAATCTGAGTCCTCATCTGTTAGATCTGTTTAGTTTTTTTTTTCCTGCCGGGACGAATGCGCGGTTCCATCCCTTTCCCGCCTATTCAGGGAGCCTACGGAGTGAGCGATTAACCATAGTCGAATCGATTGGTGTGCGTCCAACTCACGTTACTCGTGTGCTATTCTTGCCGGCTGGTGATAATTAACGTTAATATGATCTCGGGCTTGCTCACGATGCTCAACATCTATAAAAATAGCAAAGTATTGTGTATAGAGTGATAAAAAAAAAACTATCTAACGCATGTTAGAAAACATAATTTCCTGCATTTTTTTTCTGCTTCAGGAGTCAGTCTGTTCTGAGACAGTGAGAGTAGAGGAAGTGGGCAGATTCAGGACCAGGGAGGGAGCCGGAGACAGCAGAACAAAGAGATGATATTGCCAGCACCAGCACAGGGAGCACAGTTTTTAGTTTAGATCTCATGTTTACATTTTATTGTATGTTGATGGCTTGACTGTAAACAACATAAACAATGCAATAAATTTATAAAAATATATATTTATTGTCCCCCCTGCTGTTAAATGAAATTTGCGTTATTTTACGTTAATGTTACGTTATTACATTATTAACGTCGACAGAATAAAGTAAAGTTTTATTTCTGGAATTGATGCACGGGCTTCATCTTAGGCTTTTTTTTCTTTCGGTTCTTTCGTTTCTCAGCGCCGGACTGTTGATGTCTCTTTCCAGGACCAGGCATATCGTTCAATTATTATAATTCTTTTGGCCAAATACTGTAGGCAGCCGTAACAGAGGTGAGGGCGCGCGCGTCATCACGTGTGCTTAGCCGACTCTGCGTTCACCGTAGACTTCAATATAGACGTTTATATTTTTGTTTATTTGTATATGTATGTTATTAATATTACTTTTTTAGAGATTGTGTGTGTGCGTGCACGGAGAGTTTGTGTTGATAAGTGTATGTCGATAAGTTGATAAGTGTATCAGAAAGCATTAAAATGTTCATTTGAATTAAAATGACACACACACGTCTGTATATACAGTATATCAATTACATATATATCAATTTCATTAGTTCGTTCATTCTATTTGAAGCTTCGGATGTTTTTTTTTTTCTTGGTTTGGTTAGATTAGTTCTGAACTCGCTTCCGTGAAACTATCGCTAAAACAATGTGTGTAAAACAAGAGTGTCATAGTCCATTGTTAGTTTTAATGATTTGGCTGAAACTAATTATCACTACATAAGTACCCTAACACCATTGATCATGAGTCTCAGCTGAACCTAATTCTATACTTGTAACAGAAAATGTAGATGCAGATTCCAAATGTGTATTTATATAATAGATAGATAGATAGATAGATAGATAGATAGATAGATAGATAGATAGGTGTGTGTGTGTGTGTGTGTAGGCTCTACGCAGGGGCAAGAGAGGGCAGCGCACCCTTAAATGTCTGCACATGTTAATATATTCCTAAAATGTATATATTACAAGTTGATAAACTGATCTGCGGTAGCGGAAAAATCCGCTGAAAATGACAGGCTGCAGCGCACACACACACACACATACATACACACGCGCACACACACACACACAGACACACCTCCCTTGAGCCCTGCGTCTGTCGGATTTCAGCGGTCACGGGGTGGAAAGACTTTGAAGCAGTTTATATATGAATCTAAGCTTGAACTTATCAGCATTGTAAATATATAATACTTTTCAAATAAAATCGCTATTACTTTTACCCTGAAGTTTAGTTTAGCACACACAAAAAAACAGAAAAGTCATTTCTGGTAAATCAACGGAATGTGTAGTATTTACAGTAATTCATTAAAAACTGAATATACATTGTACAGTACACGGTAAACACGGGAAAGCCCAGATAGCAAGGTGACATTGATTCAATGTTGAAATTTCATCAGAATCATCATTTTGGTTGAGGTTGATTTTTCAATGCTAAATAATGTTGAATCAATGTTGATAATTCAATGCTTTTCTGTGTTGAAAAGACAAACATTGAATCAATGTTGATTTTTGGTTTTGGAACCCATCCTCATTCAACAATGTAAGGCAAATTAAATTAACTAAGTGCATTTCTATAAAAATGTGTATGCATGTGTGTATGTGTTTAAAACAGGTTAAAAAATTGACTACGAGAGATTTGCCATGGTGCTTAAAAAAATAAAATAAATAAATAAAGTAATAAAAAAAAAAAAAAAAAAAAAAAAAAAAAAATATATATATATATATATATATATATATATATATATATATATATATATTAGTTATTGATTCAATTCAATTCTATTTTATTTATATAGCGCTTTTAACAATGGTCATTGTCTCAAAGCAGCTTCTCAAAAATTAAAGAAATTTAACAAATCATAATAATAATAATAAATAAATAAATAAAATAATAATAATAATAGAAAATAAATAAATAAAAACAAATGATAATAATAATTATAGAAAAGAAAATAATTGGAAGTGTGGATGTGTGAGAAAAATGTGCAGATAATAATGAGACGAATGAATGAAATTTCTCTGATGAGCAAGCCAAGGGTGACATTGAGGAAAAAAAATAATTTGACGGTCAGTTTTGTGTATTTACCTTGCTGTCTAGTTTACTCACTTGAGAGCTTAATTCCTGTTTGCCGTTCAAAAGTACTAAATTTTCGGCTCGCATTTAACATCGGAGGGTGTTTTTACACTGTCGCCACGTCATTATAATACACTCTACAGGCATGAGAATTCAATATGTTGTAGTCTGGAAGTTCCTGCCACTCACGGTGAAAGAATTTTGGCAATGCGACCTTCTGTTGGGAAGCATTTGTTTGAGAGCTTAGTTCCCGTTGTCTGTGTCTGACCCAGAGCAGTGTGCGTGCCCCACATGGAAAGAACCTATATGAGGATATATGCGCATATATGAAACCTATATGCAGTATATATGCGCATATAACTGCACCTATATGGGGCCAGGGGTAGCTCAGTGGTTAAGGCATTAGACTATGGTTCGGAAGATCCCAGGTTCAAACCCCACAACCACCAAGTTGCCACTGTTGGGCCCTTGAGCAAGGCCCTTAACCCTCAACTGCTCAGATGTATAATGAGATAAAAATGTAAGTCGCTCTGGATAAGAGTGTCTGCCAAATGCCTAAATGTAAATATGAGGATATATGCGCATATATGAAACCTATATGCAGTATATATGCATATATATGATAATATATATGCTGCGTATATATGCAACATTGAGGTGCATATACAGGCCATATAGGTCTGGTCATTTTAGCTCATATCTCACTTTGGCAACTGTCATACATGATACCTAGCTCATATTTTCTATTATCAAGGCAATAACTAAGAACTAACAAAAAAAAAATGCAAAAAACTAATCCTAATTGGCCACATGCAGTATATGAGGATATATGCACATATATGAAATCTCAGTCTCCGTGAAAATCTTTTTGAAACACGTCACTAAAATTAACTGAAATGAGAAATATATCTATATAAAGCTTAAAGTGTCTACTTTTAAATGATGCAAGTCACATTGAAAACAAATATTCTCAGTTTATGTAATCCGTATGAAACCAAGGAGAGGCACAGAATTTCTGTCACACTTATATGCTAATGACCCGAGGCAGGACACGCCCACGCGCCAATCACACGGAAATCAGTCCGGGTAATTTACATACTAGACCACGCCCCCGGACACCTGCATGAAAAACGAACACAGAGAGACAGGCTTGAAAATACTCCGATTCAGTGAGTTTTCAGCACGTTTTGGAAGATGGCGCGTGCTTACACATCTGAGGAAACTCTTCAGAATGTTCTGGAAAGTTTACATTTACCTCAGAAGAAGACTGTGTGACTCCGACGACGAACAGGAGCATTTTGAACAGAGAATAGACCCATGCTACACTGGGTAAGTTATTAAGTCTTATATAACTCTTATTCTGATAATATTAAACTAATATTAGTAAATATTTTCCTCACTACAGCTAGCTCTTGTCAGCTTGTGTGACACATTGGCTTTCAATGCCATTTATATAGTTTAGGTAAATCATGCTAACATGCTGCCTCATGTAGCACAAACATGATATTTCCCGGTGGCTAAGCTAATGCCTTATGGAGTTTACAGATGTTTATATTCACCTTGTTTTGGATAGCTTTAGATTATGGTTGCTAATGTGTATTTGGCTCCATTTTGGTTAGCTTATAACACTGCTATCGGTAATGTTATTTAGCACAAACAAGCAAGTTGCAGGTGGCTAAAATACTGCCTTACGTACAATAGGACATTTCCATGTCCTGTGACTGCGTACAACCAGCACATGGGGAGTTGATCCCTCTGATCAGCTATTACAATACTATACTACACAGCACAAAACAATGAAGTCGTACAGAAATATTTCTCTACACTGCTTGGACATTGCTCCCACCAATGCTTACCCTGCATGTATGTTTTGTACAGTTTTTTTTAAATCTTGCACTGTTTTACTCTGAATGTCCGTCTTTTTTCAGTTTTTATTTTGTACTGTTCCTGTTGCAGTTTTACCCTGCATGTATCTTTATCATTAATCTGCATTTATACATAAAATCCTATTAACTATTGGGAAGCTAAACATGAGAATCAGTATGAAACATGAAAAGTTTCTAAAAGTTGCCAATAAATTAATATTGTGATGTGAAATAATTTTTCAGATTGAAGATATAAAGGGCTCTGGGGTGTTTTGCCAGGCAGAAGCGTGGAGAGCAGCCCGCCTTGCCACCTCTGCTACTGCCATGGTACGGAATCTGCTGCTGGGCACCTTCGACTTGGAGACTTGACCAAATTAAAAAGGTAGCCATTATTGGTGAGTAAATGCATAATGCGTTGAGAAGGGAAAACAAAACATTTAAGACTTTATAAGTTCACCACTTTAACCATAGCCTACTTGTATCAATGTTTATTAGCCAACAATGGAGACTGCATAAGGTAGGGCACCCATTATTGTTACTGTATCTGCTTGCGACCTATAATACTAATTCATCACTTGCTCACTTCTTAATCCTACCTTTCCTCTTCTAAAGCCACATTATATTGCGCTGTAAGGTGTGTAGTCCTCTATTTTGTAGAACATATAGTGTTGCAAATAACCTCGTGGCACTAATTGTTGTTGTCTGAAGTTTTAATAAATAATCATAATGCTGTCAAAAATAATGTCATAAATAGATTTTCTTTATCAATTAACTTCTATTAATTAAATAACATTTTTAATGTAAATTTTTAAAGTTTAATGGAATGGCTGTGTGAAAGATGTTGAAGCTGACGTGCCACTGGTCTTTTATATTAATGTTGTTCGGAAGCCTGTGTAATGATGTAGTTTCGACATCTATCGACTGAACAGCGTTTTTTCGACTTGTTTTCATGTTATTGTTGTTCAGCAATGGCATGGACGTGATGTTTTGGCAAAAGAAGGGTGGGATGGTGGTTGATGGTGACTGAAAGCGGTGACTGAGTAGATTGGACGTCACAGCAGCTCGTCAAAAGGCAGAGCTCCTTTATGCAGGCTGTGTGCATTCTACTGTGGATTGACTGTTTTGAAACTTATATGGTAGTTACATAGCCCCTAGACCTCAGTTACCATGAAAAAAGCCATGAAATTTCAGTTTAGACCAAGTGGGATCTTAAACAAGGACGTCATCTTTTTTTAATTATTGTTTGTTCGGGGAGGAATTATAGACCACAATGTCAGCATGATCTTGCGTTGTTTCCTTATCACTTCTTGTGTGCGTTTGGCTGTAGCTTGCACACCAGACAGAGTTGTTGGCGATTCATCCTATTGTAAAGTGTGTAATCTCCTGTCGCCAATTCATTGTGCAGTGTGAACACAGCAGCAACTAAATGCTACCACAGATAGTACAGTGTGAAAACAATGGTGATCCGATGACTTTGAAAATCATGCAGTGTGAGTTTGAGGAGAAGGTAAAAAGCAATACAAAACAAATAATGTACAGTTTATGTTGTCATTACTTTGCTCTCAAACTAAATGCAATGTAATAATAGGCGTTATTTAATAATAACATTAACAGTGCAGCATGCATCTAACTCTGGGTAAAAGCTTATAATAAAATCACCAAAATAAGTCTTCATGTTAAGAATAAATATGCAAACAGTACGGTATCTGAGCGTACGGATTGGAAATTTGTGCATACAGTTTGTTAATCTGTGGCCACGATTTGTTAAACTGAGGGAATAGTTTAAGTATTTGTGAGTGCGGGGGACAAATTGCAAAACCGTCGCCACGGATTGATTGATTTATTTATTTTTTATTTTTTTTTGGTCCTACAGGTTTTTTTTTTTTTTTTTTTTTGGCACATAACAGACTACATTGTTACATTAAGTATATTTGTTTTCATAGCATTGAATATGTACATTGTAGGACAACATTTGCAGATTGTGAAATAACACATACAGGTCCTTCTAAACCAATTAGCATATTGTGATAAAGTTCATTATTTTCTGTAATGTACTGATAAACATTAGACTTTCATATATTTTAGATTCATTACACACAAACTGAAGTAGTTCAAGCCTTTTATTGTTTTAATATTGATGATTGTGGCATACAGCTCATGAAAACCCAAAATCCCTATCTCAAAAAATTAGCATATCATAAAAAGGTTCTCTAAACGAGCTATTAACCTAATCATCTGAATCAAATAATTAACTCTAAACACCTGCAAAAGATTCCTGAGGCTTTTAAAAACTCCCAGCCTGGTTCATTACTCAAAACCGCAATCATGGGTAAGACTGCCGACCTGACTGCTGTCCAGAAGGCCATCATTGACACCCTCAAGCAAGAGGGTAAGACACAGAAAGACATTTCTGAACGAATAGGCTGTTCCCAGAGTGCTGTATCAAGGCACCTCAGTGGGAAGTCTGTGGGAAGGAAAAAGTGTGGCAGAAAACGCTGCACAACGAGAAGAGGTGACCGGGCCCTGAGGAAGATTGTGGAGAAGGACCGATTCCAGACCTTGGGGGACCTGCGGAAGCAGTGGACTGAGTCTGGAGTAGAAACATCCAGAGCCACCGTGTACAGGCGTGTGCAGGAAATGGGCTACAGGTTGCGAATTTTGCATGTCATTCGGAAATCAAGGTGCCAGAGTCTGGAGGAAGACTGGGGAGAGGGAAATGCCAAAATGCCTGAAGTCCAGTGTCAAGTACCCACAGTCAGTGATGGTCTGGGGTGCCATGTCAGCTGCTGGTGTTGGTCCACTGTGTTTTATCAAGGGCGGGGTCAATGCAGCTAGCTATCAGGAGATTTTGGAGCACTTCATGCTTCCATCTACTGAAAAGCTTTATGGAGATGAAGATTTCATTTTTCAGCACGACCTGGCACCTGCTCACAGTGCCAAAACCACTGGTAAATGGTTTACTGACCATGGTATTACTGTGCTCAATTGGCCTGCCAACTCTCCTGACCTGAACCCCATAGAAAATCTGTGGGATATTGTGAAGAGAAAGTTGAGAGACACAAGACACAAGAATCTGCAAAAGGATTCCTGACCAAGTATTGAGTGCAGAACTGAACATAATTATTTGAAGGTTGACTTTTTTTTGTATTAAAAACACTTTTCTTTTATTGGTCGGATGAAATATGCTAATTTTTTTAGATAGGGATTTTGGGTTTTCATGAGCTGTATGCCACAATCATCAATATTAAAACAATAAAAGGCTTGAACTACTTCAGTTTGTGTGTAATGAATCTAAAATATATGAAAGTCTAATGTTTATCAGTACATTACAGAAAATAATGAACTTTATCACAATATGCAAATTTTTTGAGAAGGACCTGTATATTAAAAAAAAATCTAATGTGTGCATTGTATCTATGGAAGATTGTAGGACATTTCAAAACATATGTTGCATATCTGTACATTTGTAAAAGTCACATTTCCAAAAATTTAGGACCCACCTTCTGTCATTCATAAACAACTACCACTCCAAGTTTTTAGAGCATTGTATAGTTCTAACCTTTTGTTTGTTTTTCATTCTTTAGATGCACTACTACAACAACAACAGCTGAAAGCTGAAGAAAAGGAGGCCACAGAGTTTCTTTGCTTCAACATTTCAGAAATGGCTTCGTTATGCCCCAGAACGGCTGGGGGGAATTGCTCGTGGTGGAAAACTATAAGTTCAGACTCATGTCTTGTTATCTGTTTTGCTGAGTAAATACATTTCAACTTACGAATAATGTTTCAGTCATCTGTTGTGTTTCTGACTTGGTTGTTTCTATTTGCATTTGACTGAATTTTGCTGAGGCAGGCTGCCATTTTTATATTATGGTTTTCCAGTCTCTTCTCTTGGCAGTTAGATTCTGTTTTATGAATTCAGAATTAACAATCTCTTCTAATAGTTCTCTTCTAAAAAGTCATATTGTCATCCAGTTTATAATAATTTGTATGTAAGTTGTAGTGTGTTTTATTATATAGTTGTTTTATTGTAATTGTGATGTTACTTCCTGTTTAAATGGGTATGGAGCATAAATAAATAAATATGTTTACATGTAAACTGAAGGATGTTGAGTTACTGACTTTTTGTTTAAAAAAAAAAAAAAAAAAAGCTTTTCAGCCCTACATGGTCTCTGATTTAAAGAGATAAATCAAAACGGACATGATTTACTGTCATAGAATCTTGCTGTTCATAAAGCAAGACTAAACTATAATTGTTTCAATGTTGATTCAATGTTGATTCAATGTAAAATAAGTGATTGAATTTACGTTGAACAAACATTGATTTTATGCCCATCTTGATCTATTTTTCATCATTGAAATAACATTATTTCAAGGTGCAAACCTGATGAAAAATCAACATTTAACATTGAAATTTCAACATTGATTCAATGACAAGTTGGTTGATGCTTTAATGTTGATTCAACGATGAATCAATGTTGTTCTGCTATCTGGGAGATTACAAAATGAAAAAACAAACAGTGTCTACTTTATAAACAGCTTAGTATGTGCGTCGAGATGCTGAAATCCCTTGCATGTTTTTGCTTCCAAGTGGAGAGATATTTGACCGATAGCCTAGAACAAAAGATCTATAGGTGTGATCACAACCCCCTCCGACCGACCGTGCCATCAATCACTGACCACCTCAGAAGTTCCCTCCAATGTATGGCTGCAATACTTGTTTTGCAAGTATTTTTAACACCATTCAAAGGCTTACAAGTTCCATTCAACATATAATGATGTTTCCACATGTTAATATATTCCTAAAATTTATATATTACAAGTTGATAAACTGATCTGCGGTAGCGGAAAAATCCGCTGAAAAAAGCACAGCGCACGCGCGCACACAGACACACACACACACACAGACACACCTCCCTTGAGCCCTCGGTAAACATCCAAGCACTGAGGCACGCAAATCCCCTGACCACAATAAGGTGGCAATCCCTCAGGGGGAAGATGAAAAATACAAATTAAATAAATAAAACAAAATAAAATATCCTTAATCCAGATTTTATCAATCAACGACATAATATTGATCTTAGCTGGATGGTCTAATTCTCAAAACCGTTTAACCTAAAGAAAAACTTAACACACTATAACTAGAATATTTACAAAACTGAAAGGTTGTCTTATGTATAATAAAAAAAACCTCATAACTCAAAAAGATCATATTATGTTTTATATATATATTTTAGATTTTTTTTTATAGTAACTGAACAGCTCTCTTCTCTCCAATCCACTCCTAAACCACAGTCTCCTATTTCTCTGTGCGTGCTCTGGAGCCTGTGAATGAATACACGCAGCGGAGGTTTTGTAAACTGTAGAGATACAATAATTTTACTGCTGGAAAATCAGCATTTTATCTAATTTGAAATATAAACCTAATATTATCTGTTACTTAATATATTTTCTTTTGATGATGACCATAACAGCCTACTGCATTTCATTATTTATAATAACACAAAAACAATATTACAATATTTGATATTTTAATATAAACTCGGTATCATTATCCTCCTTGTGTATGTGTAAAAAACATTTGATTTGTTCTATTTTTTATTCTGATAGTGTGCTCAATTTGTTTCTAGTAATTTATATATTTAAATTCGGATGCCTTTTACTGTTACAAATTTAACTCTTTGCTGTACAAGCCCTTGTGTTGTTGTTTGTGCTGCTGTTCTTTAATAATACCAATAATCAGATACAAACAGTCTGTCTAAACGAAAATTAAGCAATGCTTCTTAACTCATCATTATGTGGATATTTTTCATGTTCGTTGGATAAAGTATGTACTGTAATGATTTGGTCTACTCTGTACTGTATGTGCGTGAGAGAGAGGGGTGTCGCGGTCGTGAAACAAAGGCTCATTTCAGCTCATTCAGTTTCTCTGAATGGATAGGTGAGAACAGCTGATTCACGGTGAATAATTTGCATTTGAGTGTTGCCAAGTGAAAAGAAGACAAACATCAAGACGAACAACATATAAAACTGAGACAATATTTTAAAAAGAATCGCAATCAACCTGAACAGGTAAGCTGGAATAAAATCAGTAGCAGCATTAACTAAAGTAATTAGTAATTATTAGCTTCTACTGATTTTATGGACTCATCACGGTTAAATACGTTGGTCACATGGGACTCATTACGGTTGTATATCGTGCTCTGAATAATAAATTTTTTTGTTTACTGTTTGTTTGCTGAGTAAAATTAAAATAGAACAATTTTTTAAAACAGCATTATCCAGGATTCGAACCGACGCTTTGTAAATTCCTGACCGAGCGCTCTAACCGCTACACCAACCAGGCACTAGGAGACAACACACCTCCGTGGCGTTAATAAGCCACTCGACTTCTTTGAAAGCAAGCGTTAAATAAATAACGAAGTAAGCCTGTTATACAATTATACTATTTGCACGTGTATTTTATCTGTTTTAAACTTGGTGTCATTTGATCTTATTGGTTTAGAAATGTTTGTAAAAAAACTATTGTTATCAAAAATGTAACAGATGTAACACCGGACTTCATTACCCACAATGCATCTCCCGCACTGGACTACACTGCCGTAAACAGCTGTCGTAAATCCAAACTCCCGGTACTGCAGATGGCCAGCACTTTTCATCAGTATAATGACACACACACACGCAGCAGCAGCAGCAGACCGAGCCGTCACTCCCCTAAATTTAAAGAATACAAACTGGTTGCGTGCGAGTTTGCTGTTTTTTCTATAGTATGCTGAAGCAAAATCAAAATACAACATTTTTTTTTATTTTAATTTTGCTATAATTAAAATAAAAAAATTTAAAACATCATCCCTCGGGATTCGAACCGGCGTTTAATGTAACACTTACCATGGGCTCTAACCGCTACACCAAGCGAGCACTTAAAGATGATGCACCCAAGTAACGTTAAATAAGGCAAGGTTAATAAAGCAAGCTCTGGATAAGTGACGAAGTAAGCCTGTTATAATAATAACTTGGTGTTATTTGATCTAATTGGTTTATAAATTTATATTTAAATAAATAGTAAACTTGGCCGATTTCGTTATAATTTTGTTTGATGAGTGGGGCTTGAAAATTCTCTTGAAAAATATGGTCATTTATTTCAGTTAATAAATCTACTATAATTTTTTTTTACTCATTATTGTACAGTACACATTAATAGCTCTGGTTCAGATTTTTCATGTTTGTTGTGGAAATTACCATCACTGTTGTATTTACTGCAATGAATGAAAATGTCACTTTGCGCCACCTGGCGGCCATTTTACGAATGAATTTGAAATGCAACTGATTTATTTTGGCCGCTGTTGCCTTTAAACGGCGGTATACGCGGCGAGATCGCCATTCCAATTTTGTAACCACTGTATACTTTAATCCTAAAAATGTAAGAAAATGCTTAGGTGTCTTTAATTGCCTAATGTATTCACTTCACCATTTAAGCAGGATTTAAGATCCAAGTACTGTACATTTCAACAAATAAAAAATGTGGATCATTTTCTTTGTAAAATGTAATATATTTATGTAATTGTACTCTCAGATACCGCAGTATTCTAGCACAGCAATTGTATGCTTCTTTTTCTAGTTTCCAAAAGTTGAACACCAATTTTTCACATTGTTACATATGCCTTTAAAATTCTGCCCAATGGTTTGCCTTGCTTTCAGAACCTCCTCATGTGGAGCAAGTTGTTCTCCTCTCTCCACCTTCTGCAAAATCAAAGCACGGGTTTTCAGCTTCTCCAGCTCAGCAATGCGTTTTAAGTATCCTTCTTTGGCTGTTTGCTTCTCAGACTCAATCAGTAGTTTAATGTAATCTGGTGTGGACAGGGGATCTGGGCGAAGGGCAATTTCCTTTAGACGTGTCAGGCTTCTGGCAAGTTGATCATTTAACTTCAATACTTTTCCTTGTACATCGTAGTATTCCTCCTCCAAGTGCTTGATAATTTTCTCTATTGTCACCTTCTCCACCAAAGCCTCTTCATATTGGTTTTTCAGATTTGCATATGTCCTTTTCTCTTTTACAGTGTAAAGTTCAAATCTGTATTGCATGTTGTGATGCATTTTTTATTGCTGCACAACCATATTTATCTTTATCTTGTGGAATCATACATGGATAATGGCATGTGAAGTTGGAGTCAAGGCAATTTGTTACAAAAGCCCCCTTTTCAAGATCAATATTCCTCGTTTTTGGTTCTGCAACCTCATATTCAAAATTTTTATTTTCCTTGATAACATTCTGGTTCTGTTCCAGTGATGTTGCTGTCATTTTTATTTCCTCAAGTTTTTTCAGACCTTTTTGAATGAGTGGCTGCACACCAGCTACTACTGCCTCCAGTTGTTTGCGTTCAGACAGAACTTCTTTTGTGAGCTGAAGACTTTTTGTCTCCATTTGCGCCAAGTGAGTAAAGAATCGTTTCATGCTTGCTTTTCCCATTTTCCAGAACATTTGATCAAAGTTCTCATCATCATCATCATCCACCTTTTCAGTCTGAGAAAAAAGTGCAGAATTGTTGAATTTGAAATGAAGTAATGTTCCATCTTCCTTTTTTACACAAGGGATATCAGCAGCTTTAATGGCTTCTAATACATTAGGTTTCTCCCCATCAGCAAATGTGATCACGATGGTGATATTGTTTGCAATGTCCGTTCCAAATATTGAAAGAATAGCTTCAAAAATGTATTTCTGGGTTGGGGTTAGTCGAGCTAAAGCTGACTGTACCACAAAACACACAGCATCAAGACCAAGAATGCCATCTTTCACAGAAAAAACTTTCTGATTTTCTCAGTGATCTCCTTGTCTTGTTCGATTCCCCTGGTGTCTTCTAACCCTGGTGTGTCGATGATAGTGAGTGAATAGGGAACCTGGAAGTTATTTTGATGGTGAAGCCGATATGCCGTAACATCTGAGGTCTGGCTCTCAGCTTGTGTTTTATTGGTGTGCTCATCTATCAGTTTCAGTCTGCATGTATCACTCCACTCTACTCCCAGTATGTAGTTAATCATTCCATTAATGAGAGTGGTCTTTCCAGAGCCAGTGGCACCCAGGAGCATTATTGTTTTGTTTGGTTTAGTGAAATTAGGACATCCAAAGTCTTTTATGCAAAGATTGTCTTTTCCTGTGTCCTTCAGATTCAGTAGGTACACTGAAGGATTTTTATTTTTTTTTACCGGTGCTTCGTTTAGTATAGTTGTTATTGTTTTTAATTCTGCTTTCCATATGGTTGCTCTGGTTGTTATCTGATAAATACAAAAAGATATGCAAAAAAAAAAAAAGTTTTGTTAGAGCTCATCAGAAAATTGAAAACTGATTGTGAATGCATTAAAGAATGTTTACTAATGCATTACTTAAAAAATAATTAATCTTATATTATTATATATTTTACTTATTTTATATATTTATTATATTATATTATTTTTATAATTTATTCTAGTTCAAAGGTCCTTGGTTGGACCATAAATGCTTTTGAATGTAAAAGACTTTAATAAACTCATAAAAAGTAACTAAACTCACAATGAATTCAGTGCGTCATGAGGGTGATTATTTTGAATTAACAGGATGTCTTGTAGCGCCGCCACATAAGGTTTTTTAAAAATATATAAAATAAGGGCATTAAGCTTTCTATAGATATATTTCTCATTTCAGTTAATTTCAGTGACGTGTTTCAAAAAGAAGACGTGTTTCACGGAGACTGAGGTTTCATATATGTGTACATATATGCATACATATATATAGACATATATAAAATTGGCCGTTTTCCTATATTATATGCACATATATGCGTACATATATACGTGCATATATAGGTACATGTATGCACGTATATATGTACGCATATATGTCCACATTACTAAAATCTAGGTAAACATAGGTGCATACATGCACACATAAGCATGCATACGTACATGTATGCATGTTTATATGTGTGCATATATGCACCTATATGTTTACCTAGATATTAGTAAAATTACAAAAATCCATATGCTAGACAACAAAGAAAAGCCCAAAATGTAGAATTTAAATTTTTTATTTTCTTAAGAACAATCACATAGCATAAACAAAAATATAGTACAAGAACAAAAATAAGACAAAAAACTGAACAGGAAGAAAAAAAAATATTTTGAGGACCTTCTCAGCTCCATGAGCTTTGAATTGATAGATGTGCCTATCTGCCCTCGGGTGGCTGCCGGCCACTTCTTCAATGTTGCATCTAGAGAAGACAAAAATAATGAGACAGTATAATAATAATAAATGAAGAGGAAAGGTAGGATTAAGAAGTGAGCAAGTGATGAATTAGCATTATAGGTCCCAAGCAGATACAGTAACAATAATGGGTGCCCTACCTTATGCAGTCTCCATTGATGACTAATAAACATTGATACAAGTAGGCTATGGTTAAAGTGGTGAACTTATAATGTCTTAAATGTTTTGTTTTCCCTTCTCAACGCATTATGCATTTACTCACCAATAATGGCTACCTTTTTAATTTGGTCAAGTCTCCAAGTCGAAGGTGCCCAGCAGCAGATTCCGTACCATGGCAGTAGCAGAGGTGGCAAGGTGGGCTGCTCTCCAGGCTTTTGATCAACTCCCCATGTGCTGGTTGTACGCAGTCACAGGACATGGAAATGTCCTACATAAGGCAGTATTTTAGCCACCTGGAACTAGCTTGTTTGTGCTAAATAACATTACCGATAGCAGTGTTATAAGCTAACCAAAATGGAGCCAAATACATATTAGCAACCATAATCTAAAGCTATCCAAAACAAGGTGAATATAAACATCTGTAAACTCCATAAGGCATTAGCTTAGCCACCGGGAAATATCATGTTTGTGCTACATGAGGCAGCATGTTAGCATGATTTACCTAAACTATATAAATGGCATTGAAAGCCAATGTGTCACACAAGCTGACAAGAGCTAGCTGTAGTGAGGAAAATATTTACTAATATTAGTTTAATATTATCAGAATAAGAGTTATATAAGACTTAATAACTTACCCAGTGTAGCATGGGTCTATTCTCTGTTCAAAATGCTCCTGTTCGGCGTCGGAGTCACACAGTCTTCTTCTGAGGTAAATGTAAACTCCTCCTACTTTCCAGAACATTCTGAAGAGTTTCCTCGGATGTGTAAGCGCGTGCCATCTTCCAAAATGTGCAGAAAACTCACTGAATCTGAGTATTTTCAAACCTGTCTCTGTGTGTTCGTTTTTCATGCCGGTGTCCGGGGGCGTGGCCTAGTATGTAAATTACCCGGACTGATTTCCGTGTGATTGGCGTGTGGGCGTGTCCTGCCTCGGGTCATTAGCAGATAAGTGCGACAGAAATTCTGTGCCTCTCCTTGGTTTCATACGGATTACATAAACTGTGAATATTTGTTTTCAATGTGACTTGCATCATTTAAAAGTAGACACTTTAAGATATATAGATATATTTCTCATTTCCCATTTCAGTTAATTTTAGTGACTTGTTTCAAAAAGATTTTCACAGATTTTTTTGTTAGTTCTTAGTTATTGCCTTGATAATAGAAAATATAAGCTAGGCATCATGTATGACAGTTGCCAAAGTGAGATATGAGCTAAAATGACCAGATCCTGCCATAGGAGACATATCTTGTACTGTATGTACATATAGGGCTTATATGTGCATATAAAGAAGCAATACAGGAGACCTATATGGCCTGTATATGCACATATATGCACCTCAATGTTGCCTACATGTGGCATATATATGCAGCATATATATTATCATATATATGCATATATACTGCATATAGGTTTCATATATGTGCATACTGTATGTCCTCATATAGGTGCGGATATATGCGGATATATGCGCATATATACTGCATATAGGTTTCATATATGCGCATATATTCTCATATAGGTTCTTTCCATGTGGGAACACATTGTTAGGAGTGCTAATCCGTTTCAGGAAAGAAGCCATCGCCTTTACTGCAGATATAGAATAGATGTTCTATTGTTTTTTAGTGAGAGAAGAAGACAGAAATTTTCTACGTTTTCTTTGATTTTTAGACAATGACCTTTCCAAAGATGTTGTGGATTATCGCATGAGGGTCCATGTATTTGGTAACAGCCCAATGTATCAATGACAATGTATCAGTCGTGATACATTGTCTACACCAGTCTGTTCAGAGTGACCAGTTCCATGTAGATCCGGATGTAAAACACTTTAATGCGTGACTTTTACATAGATGATGGCTTGAAGTCTCTTCCCACAGTCGAAAGTGCTATCACTTTGTTGAAAAGGTCGCAGGATGTTCTTTCTAAATCCAATCTGAGACTGCATAAAATCACAGCAAATAACCAGGAATTCATGCAAGCCTTTCCATCCAGTGATCATGCAGGCGACTTGAAAGATCTAGATCTAGATGCAGATGCAGACCTATACAATGTAGTCTTGGACTTAATTGGGATCTCTGCACAGACAGCTTTCTCTTTTTTGTTGACAATGAGATAAAACCTTACACACGACGAGGTGTCAACAGCCTCTTTGACCCTCTTGGGTTTGTAGCACCAGTCACAATCAAAGGCAAAGCTATTCTGAGAGAACTCACCTTTGAGAACAGCGATTGGGATTCCCCACTACCCAAAGAGATGAGGAAGCTTGGAACTCGTGGAGAGTATCTTTGTCAGAGCTGTCCAGTTTTTCCATTCCTAGAGCTTGTTCACCATCAAGGACGTCATTTTTACTGAAGGAGCTGTCAGGTCAGCCGGGTTCTGGATAGTTGGTGGGAAGCAAAGAGTGAGAAGTGTGATTCACCAGTGTGTAACTTGTGGACAACTCAGATCTCCATTCAGTGTTCAAAAAATGGCAAGCCTTCCAGCAGACCGTCTTTCAACTGATCCTCCCTTTACCAATGTTGGACTGGACGTGTTTGGTCCTTGGAGTGTTTCCTCACGACGGACAAGAGGAGGGTTTTTACACAGCAAGAGTGGGCTGTAATTTTTACATGTATGAGTGTGAGAGCTGTTCATATTGAAGTCATAGAATCCCTTGACACGTCCAGCTTCATCAATGCCTTTAGACAGTTTATTGCTATCCGGGGACCTGTTAAAAATATCCGTTCAGATCAAGGCACAAACTTCGTCGGTTAAAGATACCTTCAAATCTGGATCTCAAATCTGTGAAGACATACCTGTCAGACCTAGGTTGCACTTGGACCTTTAATCCTTCACATGCATCCCATTTTGGTGGATCATGGGAAAGAATGATCGGGCTTGCAAGAAAGATTCTCGACTCCATGTTTTTCCAGTTGAAAGACAAGTTTACTCACGAAGTGCTAGTGACCTTCATGGCAGAGGTAGCAGCTATTATCAATGCCAGGCCTCTTGTTCCCTTGACAACATACCCTGATGAGTCGTTTATACTTACCCCAGCAACTCTTCTCACACAAAAGGTGAATTCTGTTACTGCACCAGCAGGGGAGTTTGGTGCTTCAGACCTTTACAAGCGCCAGTGGCGGCAAGTTCAACATCTCTCCAATACATTTTGGGATAGATGGCGGAAACAGTTTTTGCCAACCCTACAAGCACGCAATAAATGGCAATCTGTTCACACAAATATCCAACAAGGAAGTGTTGTTCTCCTTAAGAACAGTCAAGTACCCCAAAATGAATGGCCTCTTGCACTGGTGGTGCAGACCTTTCCTAGTCAAGACGGGAAGGTGCGTTAAGTTGAGGTCAAGGTCATCAAACCGGGAGGTTCTGCACTTTTCCTTAGGCCTGTTACAGAGATTGTGCTTCTACTTTCTCCAGATTCTAATGTTAATGAATCTTAATTATTGAGTGATGTGTAACTCGCATCATACGGGAGTGTTTTGTCACTGTTGTATACAATTGGGTTGTGGCCCCTTTCAGAAAAATGTAAGTAGGGAGTTGTCATGTGACCTGTAGTCAGGAAGCAGTTAAGCCAGTGCTTCTCAAAGTGTGGGGCGCGCCCCACTAGTGGGGAATACAGACATGACAGGTGGGGCGCAATGAACAGGAGGAAAATAGTGGAAAATAATAGGAAAAAACTAAACAATCACACACAAATAAATGGATCATTAATACAAGTAAATTTAAAATAACATCAGTTGTGGGCCGGGAGAAAAAGTGGAACCATATAGTGCAACAATAATGGTTTGCAGGAGTAGCAGAACGCGATCTCCCGGGCGGAACTCTCTGGGCTGGGCCGGTCGGTCGTATGTTCTGCGCTGCTCAGCTTGTGCTTTTTCCATATGTTCTTTTACCACCGGAAGTACTCGTTTAATTTTTTCCTCTAAATCCTTCATGTACTCCACTACTGAGCCGAATGGTGAAGGTTGTTCTTCCCAGGCTTCTTTTGCCACGTCCAAGAGCCCGCGTGGTCTTCTCCCGAACAGCAGTTCAAATGGCGTGAACCCGGTGGAGGCTTGTGGTGTTTCACGGATGGCGAAAAGAACATACGGGAGTAGCTGGTCCCAGTTTCGTCCTCCTACATCAATCACTCGCTTTAACATCTTTTTAAGTGTCTGGTTGAACCTTTCCACCAGGCCGTCAGTCTGTGGATGGTACACGGACGTGCGGAGATGCTTGATCTGCAGCAGCCGGCAGATGTCAGCCATCAGTCTGGACATGAATGGGGTGCCTTGATCCGTTAAAATTTCCTTTGGTAGGCCCACACGACTAAAGAGTAGAACGAGCTCTCTTGCTATATTTTTCGACGTTGCTTTTTGTAGTGGAACTGCTTCAGGATAGCGAGTGGCATAATCCACCACGACCAGGATGAACTCATGGCCTTTTGTCGACTTCGGCAGCGGGCCGACCAGATCCAGATACATCCCTATCCGCTCGAACGGCACGCTGATAATCGGAAGGGGGATTAGGGGGGCGGGGGCCGGCTTTCGGGGGGCACTTTTTGTCCTTTGTCCTTTGTCCTTTGTCCTTTGTCCGGCTTTTCGGTTTTTTGGCACTCCGGGCAGCGCTGGCAGAAATTCTTTACCTTGGTATCGAGACCCGGCCAGTGGAACCTGTCCTTAATTTTCTCGACCGTGTTTCGTTCTCCTAAGTGCCCGCCGAGTGGATGTGTATGTGCAAGGTGCATGACCGCATCTATTTTCCCTTGTGGGACCACTAATAAATCCCTCGGTTCTCCCCTTCTAAGTGTGTGGTAGTATAGTAGTCCGTTTTTTATTAAAAAGTAAGACACCGGTCGTCCTCTTCCTCTAGTCTCTATTTCCCCTTCTACTTTTTGTATTTGACCCCAGCAGTGCTTTAGACGCGCGTCTTCGCGCTGAAGTTGTGCAAAATTTCCGCCTCTCTGTATCTGTTGAGACAGGGGAAGGAAGAGGTTAGTATGATGGTTCAGCTCACCTTCTGACTCGGCATCCGCTTCGTCTTCTGCGGTTTGCGCGAGCCACGCGGGTCGGGCCGTCTTTACTCTCGGTTTTGCTTTGCCTTTTTTTCCTTTTTCCACGGGGATGTGTCCGGGCCAGTTTCTACCTAGGAGGAGAGGAACAGGCAAATTAGGCATAATTCCTGCAACAACGGTGTGTTTCCCTGTTTGATCCTCTATTGTGAAACGGGCAGCCGGAACTTCCCGTCGGTCGCCATGTACGCAGGTAATTGGAAGGTGTTCGCAAGATTGTGCTCCAGTCAGTACGACCGAGGGGCGGATTAAAGTGACGGCGCTCCCGGTATCGATTAGCGCTGGTAAGGGAATCCCGCCGACACAAACCCAGCGGGTGGGGGCTGGCGGGCTTTCCTCGGTGCTGTGGCTCTCTGCCCAAAGGCCTCGAGAATGGGAGGACCTGGTGAGATCAGGCTCTGTGGGCATTGGCTCGTCCTGCGGTGTTTCAGGGCGTGGTGCTCTTTGGAAAGTTTCGCGTCGCGGGGCGGTATGTAGCGTGTCGGGCTCTTTTCCGGGAAACGTCTTCTGTCTGGCCCTAATGAGAGCGTGGCTAGTGCGCACTCGAGGGCCTCAGTCATTTCTCGTAGGGAGGATGGAGCTCGCATGCCTACCGCTTTTCTCTCCTCCCTTGGTAACGCGCGCATGATTCTGTCCATGACCACTCGTTCTGTGACTTCTTTGGCTGATGACATATCCGGTTGTAGCCACCGGGTGGCGACCTTGGATAGATGATCTAGCTGGGCTCGTGGCGGTGTTTGAGGATCATACGTCCAGCGGTGAAACTCCAGAGCCGCTTGTGTGCTTGATAATCCACAACGGGCTAGGATCTCCACTTTCAGTATATCATAGTCTTCTACCTCGTCTGGGGAGAGAGCGAAATAGGCTCGTTGAGCCTCTCCTGTGAGGAATGGGGCCAGGATGGAGGTCCAATCGCGTTTTGACCAGTCCTCCATTTCAGCCGTCCTCTCAAAGGTCTGCAGGTAGGCTTCGAGGTCATCGTGGGGTGTAAGTTTTAGAAGCAAGTGTTGTGCTTCTTTTTGTGGGTCTGAGAGGGGTATGTCACGTCCTCCCCGCTGTTGTATCCGTGTGAGCTCTGCAGTCGCGGTCTGAAGACCCTGCGTGAGCTGTTGCAGGATGTTCTGTTGCTGGATGCTGGTTTCCAGCAGGTGTCCGATATAGTGTTCCGGAGGGTGTCGTGCCTCTGGGTCCGTGTTTTGAGCACGCATTCTCCACCAATGTAAAGCCTTTTGTTAACGGGCACTTTGTCACGGACACACGGAGACACAGATGCAGTGAAACAGGTGCGCTTTATTTACAGAGACTTAAAGTAATCTCTCGTCTTTTCTTTAGGATTGTGGGGGTTATCTATGGCGTGCATATGAAGGGAGTAGGTAACAAAAGGCCCAGTCTACCGGCGGCGATCTGTGCTCAGGTGTGGCACGGGGCCAAACTGCCGGGGTCGCTGCGCAGGTGCGGCGTGACGAGGTGGCGGGTGCGTGATAACGTCGGCGCCGGCTCACTTGCGTCCGCGAAGAGTTTCTCCCACAGGTGTCCGAATCTGGAAATAAATAAGACAAACATACATATGGGTTATCATCTCTAGAGCCCCCATTCGCCGGCATTTGCCGCCTGGTCTCCTTTCTCTGGACCGGTTGACAGGTGGAGGGTAGATTCCTTCATGTGGCCAGTGCCAGCGAATCGTGGCGCCCCGCCCCTTTCTGGAATGTCGAGTATTTTATGGTTCGGGAGTCATTTTCCTTTAGTGAGCGAGGAGGCTTTCTTTCTCTATGTGCACGGGCTGTAAGCCCGTCGCCACAGGACGTACCATTTTCAGGGCTAATAGAGAAGCAGCATGCACAGGTCAAAACAATGTGGGGGATTATGCATTTATGTAAACAAAACATGGTGCACTGACTCTGTAACTGTTTCTTCTCACTGCTCTGCTGATCTTGAATACCTGATTATTAAGTGCGGGCCATTTTGTCTACCATGTGAGTTCACATGCATTGTTGTGATAGGAGTGTATGTCCCCTCTGATGCTAAGGCTAATACAACCATCGAAGAACTCAGAGCTGCTATTAACAGCCTTCAGACAGAGCATCCTGACAGATCTTTTATCATCACTGGGGGTTTTAATCACTACAACTTAAGATCTGTGCTGCCAAAATTCCAACAAAATGTGTCCTGCTTCACTACGGGACACAAAACACTGGATCATGTTTACACAAGTGTGGCTGATGCTTACAAAGTCACACCTTTACCCCACCTCGAACAATCTCCGACCATCTCTCATTGCATCTGCTGCCGAAGCACTCTCCAGTCATCAAACAAGTAAATCCAACAATCAGAACTGTTAAAGTCTGGCTGGATGGGGCTGACGGTTCTCTCCAGCATCAGTTCTCACACACTGAGTTAGTGGTTGCCTGGGCAGCAAATCCACTCCAATCTGTCACCAATATCAATACCTACACAAACTCTGTTCTGGATCATATTAACAGGTGTGTGGATCGGGTGACCACGTAAAGAAACATTGTAACATTCCCTAATCAGAAGCCCTGGATGAACTAGGAGGTCAGCTTTCTGCTCAAAGCAAGCAATACAGTCTTCAGGTCTGGAGACTGGGAGGCCTACAGCGTTGCCAGAGCCAATCTGAGGATAGGAATCTTCAAAGCCAAACATGAACACAAACAGGAGTACTTCAACTCTGCTGACCTTCGATGCATGTGGCAAGGGATCGCATGTGGCATCGCTGACTTGAAACCACCCACGGGGGCACCTCCAGCCAGCTTTACATCACTTCCAGATGAGCTCAATCTCTTCTATGCTCGTTTTGAGAAAGAGAACACAGAGCCCATGCTCAAAACGGAGCTACTGTTGAGCATGTAACCAGCTTTAAGTTCCTTGGAGTCTATATCTCCAAGGACCTCATCTGGTCTCTGAACTCTTCTTTCCTACAGCAATTGCACTGCTCAACCGTAAAGCCCTTCAGAGGGTGCTGAAAACCAAACACCCTGGAAGACCCTTCCACCCTGGAAAACACTTACAAGAGACGCTGTCTGCAAAGGGAAAGAGGCATTATCAAAGATTCTTCTCACCCAAATCATGGACTGTTCTCTCTGCTATCATTGGGCAAGCGCTACAGATGCATCAGAGTCTGCACTAACAGACACCAAGTAGCTTTTTTCCTGTGGCTGCCCTGAGCAGCTGATCATGGACTGTTAGCTAACACATCACTGCGCTGTCACTTTCTGTTTATATTGCACTGCCTCGTTTTTTTTTTCACCACTATGCATATTTGCACCATCAATAATTACGCTCATCATTGCACTACTGTATATTACACCTGTATTTATTCTGTGTATACAAATAAGAACTCACATAACCTACTAAAATAACTTCAAAGGAAACAAGAAAACAACAACAATTCATCCAGAAGCTGATAAAAGAAAACAGAACAGCATCACTTGGCTCAACTGGTTTTTATGATTTAACCATAAGAAAGGGAGAGTGAGAGAGTTCCAAGGTGAAAGCTACTGCTGACCAAAACAAACACAAAGGCTTGCCACGCATTTACCAAAAACATCTTGATTATCCCCAAGACATTTGGCAAATATTCTGTGGACTGTTAAGCAAAAGTTGAACTTTTGGGAACATGTGCGTCCTGTTACATCTTGCATAAAAATAACACAATGTTTTATAAAAACAAAAAAGAACATCACACCAACAGTCAAATATGGTGGTGGTAGTGTGATGGTCTGGGGCTGTTTTGCAGATTCAGGACCTGGTTGACTTGCCATAGTTGATGAAACCATGAATTCTGTGCTCTACCAGAAAATACTGAAGAAGAATTTCTTTAAGCTCAAGCCCACTTGGGTTATGCACAAGGACAATGATCCAAAACACACAAGCAAGTTTGTCATGACCTTAAACAGGCAGTTCATGCTCGAAAACCATCCAATGTGGCTGAATTAAAAGAATTCTGCAAAGAAGATTGGGCAAAAATTGCTCCACATAAATGTTAGAGACTTATTATCAGTTATTGCAAAAGCTTGATGAATTTTTCACACAGGTGAGGCAGGTTTGGATAGCCTTTGTCCTTAATAATTTAAAGCATTTATAATCTGCATTTTGTATTTACTTGGATAATGTTTGTGTAAAATTTTAATTGGTTTATTTACCAGAATCAAATCTGACAAATATGTAAAAGAAAAAAAAAGAAAAATCTGAGGGATACAAGGCAAATATTTTTTCACAGCACTGCATATAGTACAATAATACAAGTCTGAAGTTTTTAAAAATCATGTGACAAATTGACAAATACCTTTTAACCTAGCACTTTTGTGTGGTTGTGTGGCTTATCATGTCTTGCACCTCTTCTATAAACACATCAAGCTTTATGCATATAATGGTAAGGGGAAGTGAAAGCACACTTAGCTCAATTTAGAAGCTGCATTGTCTGACCACCCACTGGCACTAATGTTTCCTACATGTTCCATGAGTGCATCCACAAAAATTGCCTCACCTGTGCGACACTTTACAATAAAATACTGTATACTGTACCTTACTGAAATACCAGAGGTAGTGTTCTCTATAGGGTTTGCTTTACATAGGTGTTTAATAAACAAAAGCCTTCATAAATCCTAAATGATTTTATCCTAAATAGATTTTCTTACACATAGTCATGGTGTTATTTTTAAGGTGTAGGCTGCTGCTGAGGTGTGACAGATGAATGATAGTCTAAGCGATAATCAGCAAAATAGTTAAATTATCATAAATGTATCATTGCAAACAGGACTTGGCAAATACCCTTATGCAAAGCAACTTCCGCTTATCAGAACACTCAAGGGCCTTGCACAACAGCAGCAGGTTGGTGGTGTTGTGGTTTGAATCTGTGACCTTCCAATCACCAGTTCAACGTCTTAACCAGAGCTTCCTCTGCCCTTGTATGCTGCAAGGCACGCATAAAATGCATGCTCCATTTCAAACCACATTTCTTTATGCAACATATGACAACAATTATAATATATATAATTAAATACATTATGCAATACAATGTTCAATTAAATCTAAAATACATTTTAATTACTCTACAACTTCTTGTATGTTCTTGACAAAAATGACTTCAGGAATTGAAGAACATTCCTACTGACTGGATATGTTGACTGAACTTTTGCAAGTTACCCCGTCCTTTCTTTCCTCTTTTCAGTGAAGTATTAACATTTGCAATGCAAAAAACTTTGTAACTTAAAATTTTTTTTGCTGTGCATGCTTTAGTAATTACAGTTGAGTTTTTTTGTCACTATTGTTTAATTATTTGTGCTTAAAGGATATTAATAGTCCCTGTAATGATTAAAATGAGTTCCTGAATAAATAAATCAGTATAAGAAATAAGATTAACATCACAATTGTATTTAAGTACTTTTCATGTTCCATGTTTGCAACTAGAGAAAAATTTTGAACTCAGTGAAGCGCTGCAGTTCAATGATGTATTAAAATTGAGCAAAAATGTAGTGCTGTTCTTTATGAGTTACCCATTATTGGATTTTCAGACATTTTACAGGAAGCTATTAAGAAGATTAGATTCATGCCATGTCCACACGTAGCCGGGTATTTTTTAAAACAGGGATGTTTCTCTGCGGTTTTCGTCTGTGTAGATTTTCCAAAACTCCATTTTCAGTGGTGTTGTGTGGACAGTGGAAATGGAGATTTTGGCTTGTTGTAACGTCCCCTTGTGCCGATGATGTAACTGTCTGTGTGTCAGTCTCCTTGATTTGACGTCAGGATTTTTCATGCAATGGTGGACGTACAGTACGTAAAACACGTAAACTAGTTGTTAACCGTTAAATGACAAAAACCAGGAACTATTCAATAACACCTTTATTACATCTAGCCGTCAGGCTTCCACACATACAACAAGTTCAACTCCCTCCCGTCACGCCCTTGAACATTCTCCTTACGACCCCTCTCCACAATAAGAGCCCTCTTTTATTGGAGCCCCTCCCCTTGGTCACTTATAACATTTATTTCTTTTATACAAGCAGTCATATGGAACTTAACAAAACTCCATCCTTTTTTTTTTTTTTTCAGAACATTCAAATGGACAACTACTCTTTTGAACAAGAAACCAATAACAAAATATATATATATATATTTTTTTTTTCGTGAAAGTGCTTAAATGTGTGCATATTTTATTCAAGTGTCCATTGTCCCAAACTAAGTGCTTTAAGTAACTGCAGAGTTGAAGCACCCTTTTTCGTAAGGCAGTCCGCGAGTTGTTCTTTTGTGTTGTACCACAACACACGCTCAATCTTTTGTGCTTGGATAAGCTCTTTGATGCTGCTTATTTCCAAACGTAGTCGTTTTTCAGCAACTGATTTTGTAGACTTTAGTGCATCAACAAGTGAATGATTGTCCGTGACACATATTATTGGTGGTGTATCGTTAGCACCACCAGTGGTCAGTTCAGAAAACAGTGTAGCCAGAAATATGGCATTATCAATGCCATCAGACATTGCCAGCGTTTCTCCAGCAAGTGTACTCCGCACAATCCTCTTGACTCTTTTTGACTGCCAAGAAAGAGGGGAGAACTTTCCATCTTCACCCATCAGAACAATTAAATGGCCGCCCTGAGTTCCTCCATCTGAAAGATTTCCAAAGGAGGCATCACTGAATACAATAATTTTAAGAGTATTGTCACTCCCCAGGTGTTGATAGTTCAGAATGACATTTTTAGACTTAAGTTTGCACACAACTCTGTTTGCTTCCTGAATTGTTTGCACAGTTGCATTTTTTATGCTTGATGCCAAGTTGCTTGCATCAAACATGACATCTGGTCTGCTCTGTCTTGCAACCCAAAGAATTTGACCCACCTTGGATCTGAGTGTGTCTCTTTCTTCCTCAGTAAGGGGTGAGTCTTACTCCAGTAAGGGGTGAGTGTTCAGCAGATCGACATGGATCCAAATGTATGGTCTGCATACGCTGAATGTAGCTTTCCTGATGTATTTGCACCTTTTCGTTCACAGTTTCAAAGTCTATTCCCAGGTAACAAAAGCTCTCATGTTCCTCACGTCCTACCTGGAACTTTGCCCGAAGGAGAGGTATTACAGTTGTAGTGAAGCTTTGTGTGCCACCCCAAATAAAGTCATTTACATGACAAGCAAGTACACCAGTCACAATCTAACCAATAGAAAACAGCAGGATCTACTTTGGATATCTTTCCTCCCGCCTTTATTACAATTTCCTTTACTCTGTTGTACCAGTATAGTGAAGCATCAGCTAACCCATATACACATTTTTTGAGCTTCCATAGTATTCCCTCACAGCTGGCCTCAGGAGGAGGCTTGACATAGATGTCACGTGACAAGTCCATACCCTGAAGAAAGGCAGATTTTATGTCTATGGAATTAAGAGTCCATTGTCTTTGACAGATCACTGCCACAAGTAGCCGTAGTGCTTCTGAAGCACATGTGGGCGAGTCCTTTTGCAGATCTGACATCTCCAGCTCCTCAAAACCTCTAGCCACTAGTCGTGCTTTTGGTACTGGTCCAATAGGTGTCTCTTTGAGGGTACAAACCCATCTAGTGGAAATATATTTCTGTCCCTGATTCTTCACTTCCTCAAATACCTTGTTTTCATACCAGCTCTTCATCTCATTTTGTTTTGCCAAGTCAAATGTTGTGTCCTTTGTTACAAATATGTCTTCACAGACATCTGATGTACTGTACTTGCATTTGTTACAGTAGGTTCTACCTGTAGGTCTTCTACATTTGACATGTCAACTGACTCCATACTGCCTGCAACATCAGTGGACTCAATGAGCATCAAATTATACCAGCTTTTATATTTACCTGTAGCTTTACCTGCACGTCCCAAAACTTTAGCTCTTTGTAGGACACCCTTTTGTCTGTCCTTGTATTTCACAATTTGTCCATTTTTTAAGCTGAAATCACATTTCTGTCTTGTTGTAAAAGTCTCTGTAATGTCAAGTGGGTGGTGTTCTGCTTCACTAGGCACCCTAGAGATTACTTCTGTGTTCTCCAATTGTCTCACCTCCTGCTGCATCTCGATCAGTTCTTCCCCTGTCCCTTGCTTGTCATAATCCAACTCCTGTCCTTGTTCACAGTCTATGTCATTTTCTGCGCCTGCATGTGTTATAATTTGACGTTCGCCTTCTGTATTTACTTTTCTCAATCTGAGTTGATGTACCCTAATGCATGTTCCTCCATGTCTGACAAACTCCACCGCACCATCCTGGCCAATAACAATTCCCGGTCCTTTCCACTCTGGACAGTCCATCCGCTTGTAGTACACTTTGTCACCCATTTCATACTTTTCATCTGTGTGACGTAGTTGCTTTCGCAGTGCTCTTCGTATTCTTTCTGAACATTCAGCTTCTGTAAAAGCCTTTCTTGATGTATGTAACGCAGAAATGTGTCTTGCCACCCATTCACTTTTTGTAGTTCCCTCCAAGGCTGGAGGTTGATCAGTTAGTACAGAGGGTAGGTTAGGATTCTGCCCAAACACTAACTGATGAGGACTGTAACCATAGACATTTTGCATGGTGTTCTTTGCCATAAGAGCCCAGTCAATCGCAGTGTTCCAATCACAACCAGTACTTGTCTTCACCTTCATTATGATTTCACTAAGTGTTTGGTTGTGTCGCTCCAGGAGACCATTGCTCCATGGGCTGTATGCTGCTGTAGTCTTTATTTCTATGTTAAAGTTCTCTGCCATATCTCTCACCTCATCATTGTTGAATTCTCCACCATTGTCACTGAACAGTTTCTGAGGTGGACCATGTACACTTATCCAGTCATGGACAAAATGTTTCACTATTTCACAGGACCTTTTGGTGGTCAGAATACTCCCTGCACTAAACCTTGTGAACTGATCAATAATATGAAGATACCACACACCTTGTTCGAGTTCATGCAGGTCTACAGCCACAGTTTCATTGTATTGAGACGCTAGTGGTAGACCAACAACTGGTCTTGCTTTATTTTTTTTGTATCTTTGACATATTTCACATTCGCTCACAATTTTTTGTAAGATGATGTTGCATTCTGGGTCTTTGTTGCCTGAGCTACTAAGGAGCCTTTGTAGTCTCTTAGCAGAAGCATGACCGAATTGTTTATGAAGCTTCATCAGGATTTTGTTTTTTTCTGCTGAGTTCATAGTTTCTGTAACTGTCAGTATCTCATCCTCATCCTCCACTTCCTTGGGAATGTCTTCTGTAATTGCTAAGATCTGCTCATTACACCGAATATCTTTAATGTGGTCTCCAATGCCTCCAATGTTCACACAGTAATGGCCAGAACTTGTAAACTCAAGATTAACAGGTTGGCTGAACATTATTGCTTTGTCATTTTTCATGTCAAGCACTGTTCCTGCTCTCTTCAGAGAGGCTTTGCTCAAAAGCAATGGAATGTCTGCTGGGACAACCTCAGTTTCTATGTTACACTTTGTCTGTCCAATTTTTGCAGGTATTTTCAGCATTTTTGTAGAATATATCACTTTTCCATCTCCAAATCTAAATGGTCTATGGCTATGTATTTCAGTTTTGTTTACTTTTTTAATTTCATTTTTATTTAACTCAGTGATGTAATTATCTAGCCATTCTTGTCCACACACAGTCCGGGTGCATGCTGTGTCTATTATAGCTGCACCAAAACACTCTGTCATAAAGACTTCTGCGTCAGAAAGCGACTCTTTCGTGTACAGTGTAATATTGCATTCTTCTACATTCTCTGTTCCTCTGTCCTCAGTTAGTTTAACTTGTTCATCTTTGTGTGGGCAGTCCTTTGCCCAGTGGAATGTACTTTGACAAATAGCACATTTAGACCCTCGTCCATACCTGTCCAGTGGGTTTGTGCCAGGCAGTGGTGCTCTTGGTGGTTTATTTTGGGGCCATGGTGTGCTTCTCTGTCGCCTCTGTTCTGTCAAATATGCACTTTCCTGATTAATTCCCACTGCTTTAACACACGCATTTCCTGCAAAAATCCTTTTTAACGCCGACTTCATTGACACAAAAGTCAAATCTGCACATGCCGTTAGCGCTAACTGTCGGTCTTTCATTTCTAAGCACGCGGTATCTAGTAGTTTAAAAGCTAATACTGCATCGGGAAGCTCCATTTTGTACTTGCGCATCCGTGAGTAGCGTTGTTCAAAATCGATGATGTAATCCGTCATAGATACACCGCTATCTCTCTTAATTCGGTCAAAGTCCGAGTAAGCTTCATATGTCCGGTCTTTTTCTTCCTTCAGAAACAAACCATCAAGTTTAGTTAGTAAAGTCGTCATCCCGCTGTCGTTATTCAGATCGTCTACCGGTATTTCCATCGCAGTTTCCCTCGCTCTTCCCGACAGCGCCAAAGCCACTGCAAGAGCCTGTTTACTTTTTTCAAGCTCGGTAACTCTAATCCAAACTCCAACTTCATTCTTCCAGCTCTCGTAAGGTTTTCCTTCATCAAAGGTTGGTGGTATTCTGTATTTGCTAACCATCCTCTGCTACCAATGTTAACCGTTAAATGACAAAAACCAGGAACTATTCAATAACACCTTTATTACATCTAGCCGTCAGGCTTCCACACATACAACAAGTTCAACTCCCTCCCGTCACCCCCTTGAACATTCTCCTTACGACCCCTCTCCACAATAAGAGCCCTCTTTTATTGGAGCCCCTCCCCTTGGTCACTTATAACATTTATTTCTTTTATACAAGCAGTCATATGGAACTTAACACTAGTGACTGTGTTAACGTTGCGCACTGGACTGAGCGTATCTTACCAATCCTGTTTATCCCGAGGCAAACGATGATAATACAAAATCGGGTATTTGTCAATTATGAGCAAGGTAACGTAAGATCTCGGCAAATGTTAACACTTTAAAATACATGACCAAGACAACAGTTCTTTATAAAGAAGCAAGAATTTATTGAACTAATCTATGTTACATGAAACAACGCTATTTAAACACACACACACACACACACACACACACACACACAAATTAAGTGTCTGCCTAAGCTAACTTAAATATGTTTATTTCACTTATAAACTGTTAGCTCATAGCATTGTAGAGTCCTTCAAAACAATGAGCCCAAAGACAGACTTGACCTGTTATGTGTGGCAGGAAGCTTCACGGAAGCTTGAGGTTTCTAAAACACCTTGCAGTTTGACACTCAGGCTTCTACCCAGTACTTTCGATATGACATTGAGACTTATCTTGCTTAGTTACACCTCTTGTTCAGATGTGCATACCGTACATTTGAAAACTGAATACACAGTAAGCTTAACCAAGGTCACATCATCACTGACCAAATACTAATATAGTTTCCTAACTTTTGACTAAATGTTTCATGATTGCACCTGGAGAAAGTGGCTGAAATGACCACATCCTCCACAGTCGTGTGTTCAGATGTGTGATGCATTATTATTAAATGACTGTATTAACAATGTTTGTATGATTTATCTGTTGCAAATTACAGTATATTTTACCTTTGAAAAACAAAAAGAAAGTGTCTGTGGTCTTAAGATCTTACACAGGTGGACAATGTGGGCTATATAGGAGATAATTATCACTGTATTTTGGTCTTGCACTGCCCTTTAAAAGTGAAGCATTGTGAAGGCTGGCTCTCTGCCAAACTAAAAATACCAGGGCAGCTTGTGCAGTCTTTAAGCAACTGTCTCTGTCTATTTTGGCAATCAAACAGGGGTGTCCATGCTCACCTGCCACTCCAGCGATCAACATCTGCCATGGTTTCTCCTCGCTTCCAACCTTCGGGACCATACACCACTGTTTGACTGCAGGACTAAGACAGTTGCATTAAAGACTTCACAAACTGCCCTGGCATTTTCAGTTTCGCAGAGAACCAGCCTTCACAACACTTCACTTTTAAAGACCTGAGCAAGCCTGAGGATGATAAGATGACTTGATTTTAACGTAACCTGTTCAATCCTATACTGTAAGATATCCTATGCAGTGTAACATTACACTGAGTTTTATCTGTCCTTTAGTCACTATTAGAGGGTGTCAGTGCTCTTTGACATTTGAGGTCGTGTACATGCTTTTAAGCCTTTTGTAGACCATGGCTTTAGTAATAAATATAATAATAATTATATATCCTACAGAAATATATTTTCTTCATGTGTGGTTAATCTAAATGATCACTGATTAGGTTCAGTTTATCAGTCCCTTTTTTGAAGTGCAGATGATACCTGTCTTTGTAATTCCAATCACAGGCTGCTGTAGAGGCTCACAAATAACCTTTTTTTTCCACAAGATTCCAACAAAATTGCTAACAAACATCTGTATTAGAAAAGCCCTAGCTTTAATAGTTGAGCATATTTATAGTACAGACCTTGTCAGTGAGCTATGATGTCAAAAACAAACAAACATTCATTCATTCATTCATTTTCTATACCGCTTAATCCTGTGTTCAGGGTCGCGGGGGACCTGGAGCCTATCCCAGGAGACTTCGGGCACTAGGCGGGGTACACCCTGGACAGGGTGCCAATCCATCGCAGGGCACACACACATACACACACTCACACACCCAATCACACACTACGGGCAATTTTAGGAACGCCAATTAGCCTAACCTGCATATCTTTGGACTGTGGGAGGAAACCGGAGTACCCGGAGGAAACCCACCAAGCACGGGGAGAACACGCAAACTCCATGCACACAGAGACGGGAATCGAGCCTGGCCGGGGAATCGAACCCAGACCCTGGAGGTGCAAGGCGACAGTGCTAACCACTACACCACCGTGCCGCCTAACAAACAAACAAACAAACCAACAAAATAATTATTCATTTTTACTAATAATACATCGATTTTACAGATTGATACAGTAGCAGTACATTCTTTTCCTAGCAAAGAATACTTTTTGGAAGCAAGTCTTAAAAATGTATAGTGTTTGGACCACTGTGTAATTTCTCTTACAACATCTAAATACTAAATATTGTTTGTATTATAAAATTTCTGTTTAAGTAAAAAAAAATCTAAATTGACGTCTTTTTAAACAACTCCAACAAAGAATAAAATGTGTTCAGTCAGAGCAATGTAATTGCATCGTTTCCTGTGTTTCCTTCCTGTAGCGTTTACATCACAGCTTTTTCCTCCTGCTTATTGTGAAGAACCAGAAGTGATCTCTCAGACCTCCTCTGCAAACTCCTACATCATGCAGCTCAATTTAAAGACGAGTAACAACATTGTAGAAACGATCAAAAATTTATAGTTATATGACATGCTGTGCTGAGTTTAGAAAGAAGTTGGATGTGCAGGGGAAAAATGAAGGCTCTCTTGTTTTTTCAAGGTAAATTTATTTACCAACTTGGTTTGCTTTTTCCTGTTATGTTGCATAGGGGAATATTTCTATTTCTGTTCAACTAATATGGACTTTTCAAAAGTTATCTCAGGAGTCATCTCACGAGACTTAGGACATGAGGCACAATACACCCCAATCTATCGGAGGGTACACACACACACATACTGAAATTTGGGAACAGCAATTAGTCTAACCTGTGCTTGAACTGTGGCAGGACACCGGAGTACCTGGATTAAAAAACTTACCAAGCATGAGGTTAGAACAAACATGCACACAGACTTGAGGCAGGAATCAAAACCAGACTCTGGAGGTGCAAGGCGACAGTGCTAACCACTAAGCCACTGTGCATATAGGACTCTTAAAATAGATATAGATACAGAAAGACATAAAACAAGTAATGTCCATATAAAGCATTTGGTGAATTTAATATAGCAATTTTCTTTGTGATTTAAAAAATTATACTGATAATATATGTTCCTCTGTTTGTTTTTAGTTCTGATGTGTCTAACAATGAAAAGCAAGGCTGAAAGTGTATTTACTGGAACAGAAGGGGGCAGTGTGGATATCTACTGTAAATATGCTGATGGATATCAATATACACCCATGTACCTCTGCCGTGATCCATGCACATCGTCAGATGTCTTAATTGAAATTGAAAAGGTTGATCATGTCATCTCTAAGGGAAGATATAGTGCAATAAACACTGTCTCTACACGTAGCTTCTCTGTCACCATAAAACCCCTGACATTAAAGGACTCTGGAGTTTATTACTGTGGATTGGGGACATGGGGACGTGACAAGCTGATCAAAGTAAAGCTTAACATACATATAGGTACAGAAAACTGTTTTATTGCTTCAACGTATATAATTTAATCACTCTGACTACGTATTTCCTGTAGCAGTAGTTGTTTCTGTCATTGCAAATGAATATTTCCAAACATTATCAAAATTTTGTTGCAAGCAGCAGAAGAATACAGCAGTCGTGCATAAACTAACACTGATTACTTATTTTGCATTGAGTTGCATTAAGTTAACTCAGGAAATACTGGGATGATCTGAGCTGTACTGTTGTTTCATATGCTTATGAATAATGTTGCTTATTACCCATAACAGTTCCTACTGTGTCCACACATTCTCCAGTGTCCAGGCAGATTCAAAGTTCTGCTGCTACAGAACTACCCCTTGCCACCACAGTGATAACAGCTACTGCAGGTATAGAACGTAAACACACATATAAACACACATATAAACACACATACACATACACACCATTGTAACAGTTCATAAATAGTTATTTGAAAGTAGATTGTAGCAGATTGTAGGTGGTTCCTGCCTTTTAATAATTAATCAAATAATCAGAAAATATGCTGAATTCTTTGTTTAGTGTTGACATGGACAGTTTTGTCACTACAGGAGCCCTCATAAAAAGTTCTCATACAGCGGGTAGAGAAATTCCTCTAAAGAGAAATTATCAGTGTGTTTGAGAGACTACAATGCTCTTGTGTGCACAAAAAAGTAAAATTTCTCTTGCACACATAAATGTTCTAATTTGCAATTGAAACTCCCTTTTGTGTACCAGATAATTTGTACTTTTTATTTTTACACATCCAACCATGTCCAGTATACTACTAAGCAGAATGCTCTGCTGTCCCGTTGAGAGATTTTGGTAGTTAAATCATGACAGTTCAGCACCAGTACCTTTTGCATGGTTCATAGCAGAGCCTTAAGTACATCTTATCATTTTGTAGATAACGCTTCATCAATTTGTAGGTGAATAGGGTTAGAACATAGGACAAAAACAAACCAATTGTAACAAGTAAAGAAAGTTATTTAAAAGAGGAATGAAGCAGTTTGTAGGTGGTTTCCATCTTTTCATAATACAAAGTGAATAGTACAAAAATATGCTGAATTACTTGTTTAGTTTTGACATGAGGGGGGGGGGGGGGGGCACAAGAAAGTATCTCGTTGGGCGAGAGACTGCAAGGTTCTGATGTCCACTAGAAAGTCACTGCTATGCATCAGATTCTTTCTCTTACACATCAGACAATTGTATTTTTAAATATTTAAATATCCAACCCTGTAAACTAAATTACTAAGCAAAATGTTCTACTGGGATATTTTGTAACAGTGGGTAGATAAATTGTGATGGTGCTTAGACAGGTCTTGACAACAAGAGCTCAACAAGAGTGTGGCGAAGTTCACAGCAGAGTCAGATGGTTATGATGTAAGTTACTTAATTTGCAGGTGATTAGAGCATAGTCACAGAGTCAAATGACCTAGAATCCAGTTCCGGACTATTCTGCAAACAGTTCTATAATGTGGGAAAGACCCTAAGTTTTTGTTAATGAATTATCATCATTGTGTGTTGAACACTTGTTTTTAAAGAAAGGATTAAATATGCATTATGTATTGGACACATTTTTAAAGAAAATATTAAATATGCACAAATGTCTTGTAAAAAGTTTTATTTAGATTGTTTTTCTTTCAGATAATTCATCATCATATGAACAAACATCATCCCTAACTCAAACTCAAAATTCTTTAGACCCACATGGTACATGTTCATTTTTATACTTATGTTCTTCAATATTCAATATTCAGTACTCAGTAGTAATTGCTTACTTAAAAAAAGCATGTTAATCAGATTATCTTGATCTTTCATTTCATTATTTTGTTTAAGCAGGACAGGAGCTTGTTGTTTGTGGATGGGTGCTGGGCCTAATGCTGTGCTGCATTCTTGCAGCTCTTGTGATACTTTACAGGAAACCATCAAACATCACATGTAAGTTATAAAAGTATGATTAGAAAAACAGAGCACATGCATTACTGTATATAAAAGTACTTTGCGGTTTTCAGTGCGACCATATTTCTACCATGGATTTCTAAATTCCCTTTCTGTTATTTAGCTTTAAAACCAGCTGTTCTTGAACGCCAAGTTTCACCCCCACCACCTGATCAGGTATGTTAGACTCAGTAGAAAAACTACTTAAAGGAAAAAGGAAAAATTAATAATTACACATAAATATGTGATATTTTGTGTTAATAACATGGTGTAACAAATTATTTTTCATATTTTGAATATATGACTTTAGTTTCGTGTGTGTGTGTGTGTGTGTGTGTGTGTGTGTGTGTGTGTGTGTCTTTTATTATGATGCGCAATATGATAGCCAGTTCATGTGTGAAAATTATTTATCATGGTTCCAGAATCACTCTTTCACTTTGAGTTCTGGAACATACCTCAAGAGAGGGAAAAATGCATTGATGGGGTATCCTGTTTATTTAGTACATTCAGATCATCAGCTGACTTCATTTTATTGCCACATAGCATTGCTAAGCCTAGATTGTACCAACTGCAGCAACTCCAGATAATAACAGTGCCTCCAGAGGGTTGTACAGTGAGCACTATGTATGATGGGTACATCACTTCCTGTGCTTCCCTTCTTACACTGACCTGCCCATCTCTCAAGTAATTTACACTCAGACCACAAACACCTTTTCCATTTGTCCAAAATATAAGTTTTATACTCCCTAGCAAACATAATTTTTATTCTGATTATCCTCATTAACATCTGGTTTTCTTATGGCCAGATAGCTATTTATTGCCAATCCCGTGGGTTATTATCACATTTGGAAATGCACTTACTTTCACTATTAAACATACTTATAACTTAAACTTGTCTACTTCCATTTTGGCACACAGTGGCTCAGTGATTAGCACTGTCTCCTTGCACCTTCAGGGTTCTGGTTCAGTTCCCGCCTCGGGTCTGTGTGCATGCAGTTTTCATGTTCTTCCCATGCTTGGTGGGTTTCCTCCAGGTACTCTGGTTTCAACTCACAGTCCAAAGACATGTAGATTAGGCTTAATGACATTCCCAAATTGAACATAGTGTGTGAATGAGCATATGAGAGTGTCTGTGTGTGTGTGCGTGTGTGTGGTTGTGTGTGTGTGTGTGTGTGTGTGTGTGTGTGTGTGTGTGTGTGTGTGTGTGTGTGTGTGCGCGCCCTGTGATGGATTAGCACCGCTTCCATGTCAAGTCACAATGAACATGTAAAGTGTATCAGAATAAAGTAAAAGTGCATCCAACATAAAGAGAAAAAGAGAGGAAAAAAAACACAAGCAACATTGTACACACATAAATACATCAAAATGTGGTCCTTGTCAAACTCAATTAAATCCATACGCTTGCCTATGTTTTAACAAAATATAAAACAAACAAACAAAGGGTGGCCAGGTGACCTAGTGGTTTGTACTGTCATCTCATACAGTACCTCCATGGTGTGTGATTAGACCATGTGGTGGTATATTCCTCCTAGTGCCCCAAGACCCCTTAGATAGCATCCCCCTCATTTGGTTGTTTTTTCATAAATTTTTTGAATTGATAAAAAAAAAAAAACCAAATGAATAAGTAAATGCATTTGTTTTTCCAGTTTTCAACTTTCTAGTTTCTGTGACTCTGTGCCCACTGCAGCTTCTGATTACTTTTCTTGACTGACAGAAATGAAACTCTGTGTGGTCTGAGGAAAAAAAAATAACCACTATGGTGTGTTTACCACCTACTGGCACCTCAAACATGGTGCTCATGAAAATGCTCTTATTTTCACTAAACATAACTATGATTTCCACTTCACCAACTTCATGTGACTTCATCCAATTATATGATGTGGTCTCAGGTCACAGTCATTCATTTTTGCCAACAGTTCAGGACTATATTTCCAGGGTTAAACAATAGGTTGGGCTGTCCCGATTTTGATTAAAGTTTAATGTTTTCCTGATGGCCTTGATGAAGGGCAATTATTTGGCATTTCTGAAATGTTGGCTTCTTTGTAAGGCAGTAATTGTACATGCCCTAAAACAGTGACATCAGTGCAAATGTCCAACATTATTTTTACACCCTGTCTGTACTTAAACTGACTGAATTCCATTTCTTTTGCACTCTTTCTATGAAGGAGGACATTTGCCATGTGTATGATGAGATGTCGGCTGTGTATAGCTTAGCTGGTCGAGCTACAGGAGATGGTTCTTCAGCCACCGATTGCACCATTCAGCTTCCTGCTCCAGCAGATACATGTACTGATTATAATCCATATTCTCTTGTACTGTAGCTCCTCACTGAAACAGTTACAGCACCTTATTGATGTGAGGTGATACTGTAATACCAAAAGGAAAAACCGTTTTGTGCATTTCAAAAAATAAACACTTCCTTAGCAATTTACTGTAATAGTTAGATGTCTAGATTCCTCACATATTTAAACAATTAACAAAACTAGATCTGTGTTAATTTTTCATTATGGGCAACCTGGACTCTAAAACATTCTGCTTCGTCCCGTATGAATGCATATTTTATTTTATCAACTTGATTTGCAGCTCTTATGCAAATGCGTGTATATAGTGATTATGCAGAGTGAGAGCACAATTAGCTTAACTAAGAAGCTGTATTCACTGACCGCCCACCGTGTCATTGTTTCCTGTCTGAGTGCATGTTCCATGTACACACCTACAGGAAGTGACTGAAGTGTGAGACGTTCCACAATGAAATGGTAAAATCAACATACTGAAAGACCAGGGGTGGTATGTACTGTAGGTGTCTAACACACACAAGGCTTCATAAATCACAACAATCTACAAGGTACATTTCTCTTTGTGTCTGATGTGGATTTCACAAAAAGTAATAATGGTTTACTCAGAAGTGGAGTATAACTGTCAAGTCAAGTACACATGATTATCTTGTAGCCCTGGCTTCATCATTTACTGTATATGTGAGGTGTTATTATTGATATGTTACTAAACCATACAGTTTAAGCAATATTTAGCAAAATAGGTAAAATGTCAGCTAAACATTTAGACAACTGTGAATGTAATTCCTCTTTTTATAAATACTCAATATATATGTTAAAATGTATTGTGCTATTTGTCCAAATTATTTCTTCAATGTTTGCAATAAATGTCTTAAATTGCAAAAATGACAAAACTATTAAATATGTAACATTATCATTGCAATATGATGTTAGAGTAATTGATAAAAGTAAGTCAACAGGGGCACAAATTCTTGTGGCAAATCCTCATTCTTATGCTTCCATACAGGTACAATACATATTTACATCGATAATAGTCATATATATATATATATATATATATATATATATATATATATATATATATATATATATAGTCATAAATCAATATAATAATTTAATAATATTAATATAATAGCATTAATCTAATAATTTGTTAAATTGTCATAAAACTCATAATCTGTATGTTCTAAATGTTCTAAACCAGCCATATACAGAAAATCACTATACAGTATACTGTACTTCATAGGATTATGCACCTAATGGCTCAAACATTTGTTTAATCATCAAGAGCTGTGTGTGTCAAGAGCTTCAGGTAACAGTCACATCAAACAGTTATTTTGACAATGTCAAATTCATGTCCTGTGAAGTCAAGTAGGTTTATTGTTATTCATTTATATAGGTTGTATATTTTTTAACAAAACATAATTTCCCCTTTCTGCTAATATAATACAGGTCATCCCTGTGTTAAAAAAAATTCAAATTTTATTGGTCACATACACAGTCATACACAGTATAATATGTAGTGAAATGCTTACACGACCGCCAGTGACCTTAAAAAGAAAATAAAAGCTTGTACGTAAAATAAATAATCAATAAAAAG
Organism: Channallabes apus; assembly: GCA_030522415.1. NCBI lineage: Eukaryota > Metazoa > Chordata > Actinopteri > Siluriformes > Clariidae > Channallabes > Channallabes apus. Next base: position 14,207,335 of record CM060129.1, on the reverse strand, counting down.
GAAATACTAAAGAAAAAAATTTAACTAGTAAAATTAACTGTACAATAAGGGCATAATAAAATATTGCAAAGTATAGAAATATAGGGTATATGTATATAGAATTTAAAGTGTCAGTGGTTGTGCAAATATGCATGAAAGGTGACTAATGAAAGTGACATGTGCAATTGTCCAGATGTATAAATATTTAGTGCAAGTGTGTATGAATGTGTCCATGATTGTCCAGTCAGTGTTGTGAGCTTAAAAAGATGTTATTAGTCCTATGTGGAGGTGTGATTGAGAGACCTTATTGCCTGCGGGAAGAAGCTCCTCCTCAGCCTCTCTGTGTTGGCCTTTAGGGAGTGGAATCGCTTCCCAGACAGCAACAAAGAGAACAGTCCATTACTGGGGTGACTGAGGTCCTTTATGATCTTCTGTAGCTGGATACAACTAAATTAGGGAGGGAAAAAAAGAATGTGGCAGCATGATTATAGAAAATTGCTGTCTTGTAAAGCTGTCTTGATGGTGAATAATTCTCTTTTTGGAAAATCATCCACAAAACTGCATTCACAGTCCAATACAGCGGAAAACAACTCTGAGACAAAATGGCGTCAGGGATTCCCCTCTTGATTTAAAGGCACAGAAACAACAGTTACATTTGACATGAGATTCATTTCCGTAGGTGCAATTACGGTTTTTGGCCACATGATGGCCAAAAGTGTGGGGAATGAGGACAGACTTAGTCAATTGGATTGGTATTCTTTACATTGTACATTCGTGTGAACAGTGCATAAGACTTACTTTCTCGGCCTTAAGAAAAAATCTGACTTACAAACCTGCTCGGAACTCGTTCTCAAGTCGGGGACTACCTTTATTAGCTTAAGTGTGGTCGCTAGTGGTTTGGGTTATGGGAGTGATTAAATATCCAAGATGAATGTTTAGCAGGGTGTTAAGAATTTTAAACACAAACCTCAAAAAAGAAATTATTGCAGAGTTTGATGGTGATCATGGACCTTCTGCTAAATGTAGACAGGTAAATAGTCCATTGGTGTGAGAGGTCATCTGCATTGTTGGTAGCATTTGCTAATGTCGTATTGTACATTGACCCTAAATATTTTTTCTCACAATATGAGACCATTTTGAGCCATGTAATCCAAGAAAAATTATCAAAAGCGGCAGCCAAGAAAAATAATCAGAAGCTTTTTTCCAGGGTCAGATAAAGAAATCAAGAGGATTGATGGAATTGGGTTGTGACCAGACCAATACATTATAAATACCCGGAAGGATGTTGCTGAATCATCAACCTTGTGGAAGATATACTGTAGGGTTGGGAAAAATATTTAAATATTTTATATTGGAGATCACATAAACGCTTGGTAAAAGATGTAATTCCATCAACTGATTTTCCCCTTATGATATGGGCACACTTCAGAAAACAATGCAAAGATTCATAAGGATCAAATAATTAGAGTTATTCTTGTAGCATGGCGAATAATCTTCACATATAAATTGCCCTGGCGTTAACCACAGAAAAAACTTTTTGTGCCGGATAAGACTGGTTTGAATCAAATACAAAGTGGTTTGGAATCAATACAAGATTTAAGCCAAAATTACATTTTGTGACATTCAACAAAATATTTGGATGTAAAACATTTTTCTACACACTTCTCAGGAGACACAGCAGTCTCAAATTATAAGCTGGGTGGCAAGAAGATTTAATATGTGGTGGTTGTGGCAGTAAGAGATAGTTTTGGGTTGCTGTGGAAAGTAGCATAATGCTTCCTTTTATTTTATCTCAGTACAGGTGCTATGTAGCTTGTGGCTAGCCTGTAAGTACAGTATAGGCCTATTATTATACATTAAACTGTGTAGGATCTGTAAAATACTTCTAATAAATAATGTATTTCTAATATGCAGTATATGCTAATATTACTAACATTAAATTAGCACTGTTTCAGTACTGTAATTTATTTTTTATTTTTTTTACTTCAATAACTTTCTTTACCATTTTATGTGAAAAAATATGTATATATTTATTATTATCATCATCATCATCATCATTATTATTATTATTATTATGGTTGCTATTTTTGTTAATTAAATATGCAGGTGTCATGAACGGGTGGTAATGGCTGTTAATGCCGTGGGCAGAAAAGGGGCAGGCATAGGCGCAGAGGGGTGTTTTTAAACAAAAGAGTCTTTAATCAGGACACAACACAAGGATCACAAAGGAACAAAAAACAGACCAAGAAACGAACACTTAAATTATACAACCCATAACTGACCAATACCCAGGCTATCCGGACACTACACAAAACATAAGCATTATGCTGATATATTCGGTTAACTAACAAGACACGGACTCTAAGACACCAACTACACTTAACTATAAGCATTATGTAGGGACACATGCTTAAAGACACAACACAGGTTCTAATACCCGTTACTCAGAATATAAGCATTATGTAGAGACACATGCTTAAAGACAACACAGACACAAGCAAAGCAAGGAGCTGAAAACGGGGACACGACGAGAGACTAGAGACACAAGACAGGACTAAGAGACACGAGACAGGACTAAGGCTAAAGTCATGGGGGGACTAGAGACGGGACCAGAGACTAGGCTATGGGACACTCAGATGCGAGGCTAGGGGACACACAGAGGCGAGGCTAGGGGACACACAGAGGCGAGGCTAGGGGACACACAGAGGCGAGGCTAGGGGACACACAGAGGCGAGGCTAGGGGACACACAGAGGCGAGGCTAGGGGACACACAGAGGCGAGGCTAGGGGACACACAGAGGCGAGGCTAGGGGACACAAAGAGGCAAGGCTAAAGGACATACAGAGGCTAAGCTACGGGACACACAGAGGCTAACTACTTACCTATTCTCTAACAAACCACACAACATGACTCAATCCCGTATCAGCTCCACACACACTTAAACAGCAAAAGACATACATGCAAACACATTTAGCCTGGGGACATGCTTAGTAGTTATGGGTTAACATGAACTATAAAATAACAATATAAAATAAACCAACATATAAACAAAGAAAAACCGATAGACAAAACAAAATGCCCTCTTGACAGTATGTACAAACGTTCAGTGCTTCAGTTTCCCAGACTACTCAGCTATTTATTGAAGATTTAATGACCTGCCTCTGTTCAGGTGTGCTCCCGCATCACCTAACCAAGGTGCCTTCTGGGAAACTGAGTCTGCAAAACAAAACTACGCAAAACAAAACAGTATCCTCTAGTGGCGATTCCTTACAGCCGGCTGTATTTCTATTTCAGTTTAGCTTTATTGTTGTTCTTAATGCAAATTTTGGCTACTCAAAATGTACTCATTGTTTTAAAGAAATAGTTTTTTTACTCCATTATTTATTTTCTAAAGGTACTTCTGCTTTTAAAATTCTATACCAGCTTCACTTTGCTCTTTTCTCTCTCCTCATTACCTGTCATCAATTTGATAAAAATTTTCACATACATACTTTCAGCTGTCATTTTCTAGGTACATTTCCATTAATAAAGTAATACATCTTTTTACTACCTATCTCGCACGCAACAGTAAATTTCTGAAGACATGATGTCTTAAAAAACATGAAGACTAATATAAACTGGTTGCAGAAAAGAACACAATGACATAGCACCCATTTATGATTAGAAGTAATCATCATGGAAACACATCTGGTGTGATTGATTTTTTTACTTTAGTTTTTTAACATGTTTGATGAATGTAATACCTTGATAACACAGATGAATGGCAGTACTGTACATTCAATTTGCAGTTTACACAAAATGCAATTTTAAAGACACTGTATTAACTGACAAACTTATGAGGAAATTACCAAATTGATTCATATCATTTATAATTTTCATAAACATTGTTGAAACTGCTCATTGTGAAAACCAAAAGTGATCTCTCAGATATCTTCTGTTGACTCCTACATCATGCAGCTATCCAAAACATGACACAAATTTCTGCAAAATTAACAAAAATGTCTAAATATAGCTGTGATGGATTGGCACACTGGCCAGGGTATACCCTGTCTTGTTCCCTAAGGCTCCTGGGATAGGCTCCAGTTCCCCGCGACCCCGAATACAGGATAAAGCGGTAGTGAGTGAGTGAGTGAATGAGTATAAATATAGGCGATAAATGTGCCGATGCTTCGAAGCGTGTGTCGAGAATTTTTTTTTTTGTGCTCTGAATGTTATTCCTGATGTATATTTTCATTAGTATTATAGGTCTTTTGCTGTGTTGTTTTTTGTGTTCACTGTCTATTATTTATAAATATCTGTGCAAAAAATATATATTATATTATATTATATTATATTATATTATATTATATTATATATACTGTATATTATATATATTATAGAGATTCCTTGGGCTTTATATATAAGTGTCGCCCCCACCCCACAACCACCAGTTGCAAAAGCACTGCGATTCTCTTCTTTCCTCTTCTCAGTAACTTATCATGTGCTCACAATAGAAAAATGCATAGTCAAATGAAAATCATTTATTATTTCCATGCCCAACCTAGGGCAAGACAGCTTTGAGGAGATCACATACAGTACTGGTAAAATGACTACGCATTCATCTGCTCATCTTATATTCTTTGACCAGTAGGGGGGTTTGTGTGCAAATGAAGCTTCGTTGGCTGGAAGGCTTTATAGCTTCATGAAGCTTCATCTCGCCATCACTACTTGTGATACGCACGGGAAGACCTTTCCGTTTGGAGATAGCGTAGGAACTGAAAACACAAAATAAACAAAAGAACTGAAAACACAAAATAAACAGTGCTCCGCCGTCTACAGGAAACTGGTCCCACAAAGTCTTGGTATGCTGAAGCATTAAGCGTTCCTTCCACTGGAACGAAGTGGCCAAGCCCAACTCCTGAAAAATAACCCCACATCATAATACCCCGCTCCACCAAACTTGGCACGATGTAGTCAGACATGTACTGTTCTCCTGGCAACTACCATACCCAGACTCGTCCATTGGATTGCCAGACAGAGAAGCGTGATATGTCACTTCAGAGAACATGTCTCCACCAGTGGCCGCTGCTAGCTTTTGAAACAGGGGAAGCTCATATTAGGCCTTCATCATAAAATTTTTTATTATAATAAAATTTTTCATCATAAAAAATCACAAGTAAATCCGCACTGGACTGAACTCGAATCTCTGTAGGCTACAGAGATTCGAGTTCAGTTCCATGCAGATTGAGGGGCGTTTCTAGGATTTTCAGGTAAGCGGGGCTCAGCCCACAGAATCAGTACTCAAATGTGTCTTCTTGATCACATGCTGTTTGTTCTTTGACAGTACTGCTGCTTTTTGTTGGAAACAGGCAGACATAAAAAAATGTGAAAAATAGTTTCTGATGCAATGACTTCAATCAATGTTGGGGACACAGTGTTAATGTGGCTGAGAGGCTGCGCTTTCAGAGAACTGAACTGTAGAACTGAACACAGAACTGTAGATGGAAGGTTTTTCAAGTCAGATGGGAGTCTCCAAACGAGCAGCAGGTAAGAATAGAACATCCTTTTTTTCATGTGACTTGAAAAACCTTCCATCTACAGTTAAATATAAATATTAAATCATGTTATCTAGTTTAAATTAGTGTTTTAGCTACATAAATAAGACAGTAGGTTCTCTATTCCAGTGTTTTTTAACACACTGCGGTACACAAGTGCGTCGTGAGAGATCGTCAGGTGTGCCGTGGGAAAATATTAAATTTCACCTAACTGGTCTAAAACATTTTTTGAAAACTAATAAAATGCCATACCCTATCTCTCCTATGCGGTTTCGCGCGGTGGCCGTAAATACGCTTCATTATGATTCACCGCAAGGTTTTGGCGTTGGGAGTACATTCCCATATTTCCTCGCGGAAGTTTTGCAAACTTCGCGGACCTTGGAAAACTTCGCGGAACGTCAACGGGTAATCGCAGCAATTCATGGAGATAGGTGATTGAGCTTCTCAACCCTGACTGCTATAAAAACTAAAAACAGAGAGAGACTAAGAGCTGCTAAGGAATAGCTTCGTGTGTGTCTTTCTTCAATTCCTACCAGGATATCAGCTCTGTGTTCATCCAAACAGGCCCAGGTTTCACACTGAGTTGGTAGAAATATGAAAGATCAAAAAAGACTGTTTTCATTGTATTTATTTGATTCCTGTTCAAGATACTTCGATAAGAATGGCTGTATATTGTTAATATACTGTAGGCTACAGAGTTTTTTATTTATTAAAATTTTTTTTACAGTTTCGATTGTTGGTGTGCCTTGTGATTTTTTTTTCTATTAAAAATGTACCTTGGCTCATAAAAACACTGCTCTATTCAACCCCTTAAAATTTCATAGCTACTAGGATATTTATTCAAATTCATTAATATGGACAATCATTGTTTTAATGTAATTAAACAAAGCATATTTTTAATATCATTCTTTCTTGTTTGTTTGTTTCTATTCATTAAATAAAGTAACTTTTTCTTAATCAAAGTGACAAAAACTCTATTCTAAGGCTAATAAATGTATTTTACGATTTGGGACATTATTTAATACAATATTTATTACAAAAAAAATGATTTTTCTATCTCTGTAAATCACACTGCTATGCAGTTAAACGAGAGCACTGAATGCTGTCTGTCACTATTTTTAATGTCATATGCACTGTGTAATGTTTTATATAGACAATTTGGTTTTCCAATTAAAACAGCAGCGGCATGATTGTTTTATAAAGTAGACTATAGGTTCATAGAGTCTGTATTAAGGGCTTCATGCTCACTAGAGAAAACAGCTAGTGTGATGAGGGTGAACACAGCAAAGATTTAACTGATTAATCCATCATGACATTTTGTAAACTGTATTTATGAGAAAGGACTGCACTGATGCAGATATAACAATTTATCGAAAAATACACACCTTGGGTTAAACCTCCCTCTGTGATGGTGAATTGAAGACCCGCGCTGAAAGACGGTGAGGAGTCGAAGTCTGCTGACACTTTAAAGGGGACCATGATGGGGGACCAGCAATTTGTGTGAAGTTTATGGAGAATTTTTAGCGGGGCTGAGTACAAATGTTAGGGTGGCTAAAGCCCCCCTAAAAATGTCTGTAGCGCTGATGTATACTTAAGACATGCTGTCAATCAAAAAGGGGTTCCTCCGTTTAAACAACTCCTCCAATCATCATGCAGCAGCCCAGCATCCTATCCTGCCCACTGGTCCATTCACCCCCAGAGAAGCCGAGCTTGATTTTGGACGATTTTGGTGCATGTATCCAATTACCGTCCAGCTTTTCTGCAGTGAAAAAAGATAGTCTGTGCTTCCCCATAGCGCTCCAGTGAAGCTGGGCTTCAGGGGGAGGGTTAACGCGCTGTGCTGCACGGAAATGTATGACAAGAAAATCGCGTCAAACAATCAACAATAAATACCTGATTCTGAACGAGCTAGTCATGAAGTTGAACGCGTTCTAGCGCACTTTTATTAAAACCAATATAAATACGACAGTGCATATATGAGCATTTATTTTCTGACATAGTAGGGGAAGCTGAGCTTCCCTTGTAGTCTTAGAGCAGCCACCACTGGTCTCCACTGCTCTGGAGTCCAGCATGCTTTAGACCACTGTATTGTGGTATTATCTGATTGTTGGCATTGCACTAGGTGACGTAAGGCTTGGATGCAGCATCTCACCCATGGAAAACCATTTCATGAAGCTCTCTATGGACTGTTCTTAAGCTAACCCGAAGGCCACATGAAGTTTGGAGTTCTCAAGCAATTGAATCTTCAGAAAGTTGTCGACCTCTGTCCGCATCTGCTGACACCACTCTCTAATTTTACGTGGCCTACCACTTTATGTCTGAGTTGCTGTCATTCCCAATCGCTTCCACTTTGTTATAATACCACTAACAGTTGACTGGGGAATATTTAGTAATGAGAAAATTTCACAATTGGGCTTGCCTTCTGGACTGCACAGGTGGCATCCTGTTACGGTACCACCCTAGAATTCACTGAGCTCCTGAGCGCAACACATTCTTTCACAAATGTTTGTAAAAGTGGTCTGCCTGCCTAGATTCTTGATTTTAACCATGGAAGCGACTGGATGACCTAAATTGAATTATTTGGATGGGTGAGTGAATACTTTTGGCAATATACTGTATATTTCACATAGAAGTTTATAAAAGTACAGTGTATAAATGGGTATATGACAAGTTGACTAAAGTAATTCTTGTCAGTAAAAGTGTAGATAACAGATTTCCATTTTCTGCTGAAATCATGTATTTCGTATGTCACCAAAACCAACTCATGAGTTTATAACTTTGTACAAACTGCGTTTGCTGCCTTTTACCACTGACTGGCGCTATATAACTACAGACTGACGCCTCATGCCTTAGTTCATTCTCTGCCGGATTAATGAGACGCGCTCCTTTAGAACTGCATGTAGTAGCCGGTAAAATCAAGTGAAACACTGTAGTTGAACGAATTCATAATCACAGTACTTGTATCAATAGAAATATAAATTTCGAAACCAATAAGATCAAATAACACCAAGTTGAAAACATATAAAATGCACGTGCAATTATTATAACAGGCTTACTTCGTCACTTATCTACTGTGCGAGACCAGACAGGGCTATGAAAACTAGAAATAAAACTTAAGATCCTCTCTGGGCCTATGCCCTTACCGAGGATTTATGTGAGAGTTGTGCCTTTTTAAAAAAAAATACTTTTATACTTATACTGTACCTGAGTTTCATGAATGTAATATGTAGAGTTCACAAATAGCAGCATAGTTCTTTTCCTACTAAAGACTAGCAGTATGCAAATATTTAAACATCAGTTTTCAGTATTATTTGAACACTAAATACTGTTTCTACCATTATGTTTATGTTCAGGCAAGGAAAATAAAGAATTAATTTCATTTATAATTTCCATAAAACCTGGTCAAATAACAAAGAAAAAAATTGTTCAATAAGAACTTTGATGTATTGATGGTTTCCTGTTTTTCCTTTCTGTAGCAGTGACATCATTGCCTCTTCCTTCTGCTTATTGTGAAGAACCAGAAGTGATCTCTCTGAACTTACAGTGGTGTGAAAAACTATTTTCCCCCTTCCTGATTTCTTGTTCTTTTGCATGTTTGTCACACTTAAATGTTTCTGCTCATCAAAAACCATTAACTATTAGTCAAAGATAACATAATTGAACAGAAAATGCAGTTTTTAAATGAAGGTTTACGTTATTAAGGGAGAAAACTCCAAATCTACATGGCCCGGTGTGAAAAAGTGATTGCCCCCCTTGTTAAAAAAATAACTTAACTGTGGTTTATCACACCTGAGTTCAATTTCTGTAGTCACCCCCAGGCCTGATTACTGCCACACCTGTTTCAATCAAGAAATCACTTAAATAGGAGCTACCTGACACAGAGAAGTAGACCAAAAGCACCTCAAAAGCTAGACATCATGCCAAGATCCAAAGAAATTCAGGAACAAATGAGAACAAAAGTAATTGAGATCTATCAGTCTGGTAAAGGTTATAAAGCCATTTCTAAAGCTTTGGGACTCCAGCGAAGCACAGTGAGAGCCATTATCCACAAATGGCAAAAACATGGAGCAGTGGTGAACCTTCCTAGGAGTGGCCGACCGACCAAAATTACCCCAAGAGCGCAGAGACAACTCATCCGAGAGGCCACAAAAGACCCCAGGACAACATCTAAAGAACTGCAGGCCTCACTTGCCTCAATTTTAAGGTCAGTGTTCACGACTCCACCATAAGAAAGAGACTGGGCAAAAACGGCCTGCATGGCAGATTTCAAAGGCGCAAACCACTTTTAAGCAAAAAGAACATTAAGGCTCGTCTCAATTTTGCTAAAAAAAACATCTCACTGATTGCCAAGACTTTTGGGAAAATACCTTGTGGACCGACGAGACAAAAGTTGAACTTTTTGGAAGGTGCGTGTCCCGTTACATCTGGCGTAAAAGTAACACAGCATTTCAGAAAAAGAACATCATACCAACAGTAAAATATGGTGGTGGTAGTGTGATGGTCTGGGGTTGTTTTGCTGCTTCAGGACCTGGAAGGCTTGCTGTGAAAGATGGAACCATGAATTCTACTGTCTACCAAAAAATCCTGAAGGAGAATGTCCGGCCATCTGTTCGTCAACTCAAGCTGAAGCGATCTTGGGGTCTTCAGCAGGACAATGACCCAAAACACACCAGCAAATCCACCTCTGAAAGGCTGAAGAAAAACAAAATGAAGACTTTGGAGTGGCCTAGTCAAAGTCCTGACCTGAATCCTATTGAGATGTTGTGGCATGAACTTAAAAAGGCGGTTCATGCTAGAAAACCCTCAAATAAAGCTGAATTACAACAATTCTGCAAAGATTTGGGCCAAAATTCCTCCAGAGCGCTGTAAAAGACTCGTTGCAAGTTATCGCAAACGCTTGATTGCAGTTATTGCTGCTAAGGGTGGCCCAACCAGTTATTAGGTTCAGGGGGCAATTACTTTTTCACACAGGGCCATGTAGGTTTGGATTTTTTTTCTCCCTAAATAATAAAACCCCTCATTTAAAAACTGCATTTTGTGTTTACTTGTGTTATCTTTGACTAATAGTTAAATGTGTTTGATGATCAGAAACATTTTGTGTGACAAACATGCAAAAGAATAAGAAATCAGGAGGGGGGCAAATAGTTTTTCACACCACTGTATTTGCTAACTCCGACATCATGCAGTTCACTTCAAAGCCAAGACCCAACATTTTAGAAAAGAATGAAAATGTATAAGTATACAGTACTGTAGAGTAGATTTGCTGAGTTGGCAAAGATGGTTTGTGATATGCAGAAAACAAGTCAACAACTTCTGAGGATGCTATCTTTTTTTCAAGATAAAACAATTGTTAATTTTTTTGAAATATAAACCTGTTAAATAAATGCATATTTTCAATACTGTTTGACAGATTTTTTACTGTTTGATGTGTTTTCAAGATTTACTATTAATGTCAGTATGAAAGGATGTAAACCACACACTTAATGTTAAAATACTTGTCCCCCTGCAACATAAATAGATAAGTAAAATTAAAATCTACTAAATAAATTAAATGTACATTTGATGTAAATTTACATTATATATACACACACACCATACATATTGTCATATTTCTTTTGGTGTCTCTTTGTGTTTGTTTGTTTGTTTGTTTTTAATATGTGCGACAATGAAGAGCATATATGAAATAATATTTACTTGAACAGAAGGAGGCAGTGTGGGCATCTCTTTTAAATACCTTGATGGATATCAACATGCACCCATGTACAGTGGCTCGCAAAAGTATTCGGCCCCCTTGAACTTTTCCACATTTTGTCACATTACAGCCACAAACATTGGAATTCCACGTGAAAGACCAATACAAAGTGGTATACACGTGAGAAGTGGAACGAAAATCATACATGATTCCAAACATTTTTTACAAATAAATAACTGAAAAGTGGGGTGTGCGTAAAATTGTCTCCAAGTGGAGATACACTGCTTCTGCATGTAGCCTCTCTGTTACCATCAGACACCTCACATTAAAAGACTCTGGACTTTATTATTGTGGAGTGAATAAATGGGGATATGACAAGCTAAGTAAAGAAAAGATTATTGTCAGAAAAAAGTATACATGACTTTAATTTCCAAACAAAATATGAATACTAAATTTGGATTTTGCGGTATGCAGCTTATAAATGAATAATGTGAATATAAGTATGATGTTCTACTGGTTTAATTAGACTGATTTAAGCGATACATACTTTTACCATTCTGCTTGTGGATGTAAGTTGTTGAAGATTTATTTTAAAGTATAATTATTCTTACAAATAGAGTTCCTACTTTGACTACACATGCAGGACGAATCCAAGCCCAGAATTTACACAGCTTCCCTGTGCTACCACAACAATACCAAGTACTGCAGGGAAATTTAGCAAGCTCCAGGATTAAAAAACAAACAAAAAAAAACAGTATCACATTAAATTGGGGTAAATTGATCATAGTAAGGTAAATCTTTTTTTATACAGATTTGACTGTTGTAGTAAACAGATTAGCTAACCATCTTAGAAAATACTAAATGCACATGAATTTTGAAATTACCAGATTAAATTACCAAGTGGCTTTAACAAATGTTTAGTTTAAGCTGTGGAACATGCATCATTCACAGCTTAAACTAAACATTTGTTAAAGCCACTTGGTAATTTAATCTGGTAATTTCAAAATGTTTTAGTAACCTGAAAAAGCTGTTTCATGCACTAACCACTAGCAGAACTACTTTCATGAGAAGGGGGAAAAAATAAAGTTTTTCATTGTTCTTAGAATTTTTTATACCAGGTTGAACCTTTTTACTGCGATTGGTAAAGAAAAATTCAGGAAATTGTTCTACACATTGAAGTTTTCTTTGAATAAAAAGCAAAATTCACAGTTTGGGAAAAAGGCTTATTTATAAAAATATATATATATTATACTGTTATATTTGTTTATACTAATCACAGGATACTGTGAAACCTATGCGCAATTGCCCCTACAGTAGGTGTCCCAACCATCCATCCATCCATCCATCCATCCATCTTCAACCGGGTCACGGGGGTAGCAGTTCTAGCAGGGAACCCCAAACTTCCCTTTCCCCAGCCACCTCAGCTAACTCTGAGTGGGGAATCCCAAGGTGTTCCCAGGCTAGTGTGGAGATATAATCTCTCCATCTAGTCCTTGGTCTGCCCCATGGCCTCCTACCAGCTGGATGTGCCAAGAACACCTCCCTAGGGAGACGTCCTGGTGACATCCTTACTAGATGCCTGAACCACCTCAAATGACTTCTTTTCACGTAAAGAAGTAGCGGCTCTACTCTGAGTTTCTCACGGATGACATCTTATCTCTAAGTGAAAAGCCAGCTACCCTTCTGGGAGAAAACCCATTTTGGCTGCTTGTATTCACGATCTTGTTCTTTCGGTCATGACCCAACGTCCACGACCATAGGTGAGGGTTGAAACGAAGATCAACCGGTAGATTGAGAGCTTTGCCTTTTGGCTCAACTCTTTTTTTGTCACAGTGCGGTAAAGCGACTGCAATACCGCCTCTGCTGCTCCGATTCTCCTGCCAACCTCACATTCCAATATTCCATCACTTGTAAACAAAACCCCGAGATACTTAAACTCCTTCACTTGATGTAACGACTTGCTCCCTACCTGGCATTGACAATGCATCGGTTTCCTGCTGAGAACCATGGCCACAGATTTCAAGATGCTGATCCTCATCCCTGCCGTTTAACACCCTGCTGCAAACCGATCCAGCAAGCACTTCAGGTCGGAGACTGATGATGACATCAGGACCACATCATTTGCAAAAAGCAGCAATGCAATCCTTAGCCCACCAAACTGGAAACGCTCTCAAAGTTCAGTTTTTTCTTTACATAGTCATGGTGTTATTTTTAAGGTATAAAGTTTTATTGTTGGGATGTGACTGGATGATAGTTAAAGCCATATTCAGCAAAATAGCTAAAACATCAAACATGATCACAAGTTTATTATTGCAAACAACTTGTTTACATTTGAGAGCTTTGCACAATGGCAACAGTGGGGCTAGGGCTTGAACCTGTGACCATTCAGTCATCAGTTCAACATCTTTACAACGGAGCTACCCCGGCCTGTGAATGCTGCAAGGCTGCAAATAAAATGCATGCTGCATTACAAACCACATTTCCTTTTGCAACATATGAATTAAGAGGAACTTGTTATGTAAATTATAAGTTAATCATTATCCAGAAAACTGTTTGGTGTACTTAATTAAAGATAAATAAATAAATAAACCTAAAATTCAAGTTGAATTAATGTAATACACAAAGAAAGATGGCAGTACATTACATCCCTTTTCTAGCAAAGGTAGAGCTTGTGACTCCTGTAAGCAAGCTGAAAAGAAACACTGCTGTTGTTGTTTTTGGCCTCGTGGTCTTTATGTTCAATTTTTAAATTCCCCAAGTGTGCTTGTATTATTCCATTTTTGTTCTTGGAAGAAACTATTTACTTGACTGATATTATATAATCATACCATATTTAAGGCACTTGCTATAGTATGATGAAACAAATAACCCTCAATCAACATCTTCAAAAAATTTAGCATACAAGCTTGTTCCAACAACAAAGAATAAAATGTGCTCACTCAAAGCTTATATAAGGAGCCAGAAGCGTTTACTTAGAACTTATCTGCTGACTTCATCTTTCAGGTTTTAACATTTAGCTGTACAGGTTGCTCTTCATCCATTCTGGCAGTTGACCTGTTACAGTACATGAGTATAATTGCTCCTTTCTGCCCAAGGGCAGCTATCACACTTATGTACACTTATATATTGCCACCTACAGTGGAAATACATACTGTAAGTGTAATTTGTTTGAGGGACACCAATTAACCCAAAGAGAAGAAGAGTCACCCTTCACATTCTGCCTTACATTATTGATATTTCAGAAAAAATATCAAAAGCTACCTTCTTGCTTGCCTTCCTACTTTAGCAGCTATTGCTGTGTAATTTAGAAGATGAGATTGGCAAGTGCAGGCACCCGTAGACACTTTTGTTTTAAAAAAAAAATTAGTACATGAGTATTTAATAAAAAAAAAAATTTTTAATACTATTTTATATGAAAATGCATCATGCCTAACTCAAACTATACCTTCCTTGGTCTTAGTGATAGTTCTGTTCTGTGTCTTATATTCCATGTTGTAATCACTTGGATTTAAATGCTATTTATAATTGCCTGCTTTGCAGGATTGGAAATCACCAGGGACACAGACACACACACAATTAAATGTGATCCTGAGCTAGCTTAAATTGAAGGTTTAAAAGGTTAAAATCATGTTGTTGACACTTAGGTTTCTACCCAGTACTTTCGATATGATGTTCTCATGCAAAGTAACACCTCTTGTGCAAATGTGCATATTGTGCATTTGCAAACTGAATGTACATTAAGCTTGACCAAGATCCTATCATCACTGAGCATAAACCAATACTATATTTTCTTAACTTTTTGACTAAATGTTTCATGATTGCACATGCAGAAAGTGATTGAAATTGCCACATTCTCTGATTTTATTATTTACTTGTTGCATATTACAGGATACAGTAATTTACATTTGACACAAAAAAAGGCAATATATACTGTAGAATGGATCAAATTGTTGGCATTTGTTCCTTAACTGCCATGCGGAAGGCCTAGGTTTAGTTTCCGCCCCACCACCCTTAGATAATTTTCCACCATTGCAGCACTTTGACCATAATGGACTATACTTTTCACATATTTTAAATTGGCAATTTTATTTATTACAGATTGGTATTAATCCTGTTATTTTTATTAGAGTCCCAGTCTGAGCTAAAGTACAGTAAAGTAGGTCCATATGTAGCTCCATGGTGCTACTAATGTTTTACAGTCTATATGGTTTTCTTGCTAAGCTGACTGTGTTACGGTCCGGACCGGCGTGGTGGATCTAAGTGCAGAGCGCGTGTTGTTAAATGCACTGAATCCGCGGTGGTGGGCGTGACCTGGTGTGCCGTAAACTGAATTTTAAATATATCTTATACAATGTAGACCAAGAATTTCTCAGTGCCACTTTCAGAAAAGAGAGCAAATATTATTTAGCTGTAAGTCACTCAATTCAGACAAATATATACTTTTTTGACATAATCTCTTTGCTTTTCAATACTCTTTGTCCATCTGTCAACAAGCTTCTGTATTTCCTTATTAAACATGTTTTAGACTGAGCTGTGAACCACAAATGCACTGCTGTTTTCACTGCTTCTCATGCATTTCACTGTAACAAGCACTGATTGTGGATCATTTCTCTTTATAATGTTCCAATACTGGCCCTTGAGAATCCTAGAAAACTGTAAGCATTAATTTTCCAGCTGATGGTTGACTTTTGAACTTTTTCTTGGTCGGCGATTGAGGTTGGTTCCATTCCTGTCTTTACTGTTTACTCTAGTGCTTGTATTGATGAATCCATGTCTCGTCACCAGTAATGATTTTCTTTAAGAAAGTTTTAGGTTTCTTAGAGAATCAGTCCAAATTTTGTTTGCAGATATCCAAACGCTTCTGTTTACATTCTTCAATAAATACCACACCACAGTTACTGTAGTTACAAATGAAATGACGTAACAATGTTCACACCTGCACAGCAGTGACTAGGGAGAGAGTAGTTTTGGATGGAAAATGCTGATAAAACAATGCAGCCAACAGAAGTTTCAATATGACCGGATTGCGGATAATTTTTGACTCTCCATGTATCCTACCGAAACATTTAATTCATTCATTCATTCATCTTCTGTACCGCTTTATCCCTTATTCAGGGTGGCGGGGGACCTGGAGCCTATCCCAGGAGACTTCGGGTACACCCTGGACAGGGTGCCAATCCACACACACACTCATACGCACATTCATTCACACACTACAGTCAATTTGGGAACACCAATTAGCCTAACCTGTATATCTTTGGACTGTGGGAGGAAACCCACCAAGCACGGGGAGAACATGCAGAACCATACACACAGAGACGGGAATCGAGCCTGGCCGGGGAATCGAACCCAGACCCTGGAGGTGCAAGGCGACGGTGCTAACCACTACACCACCGTGCCGCCTACGAAACATTTAACAGTCTTAATCAAAATCACTACAGTGCTTGGGCTATTGGTCCAGTTTTGGAAGTGAATATGATTCCCATCTCAGTATTTCCCATCACAGCCTGCTGTAGACGTTCATATATTAGTTTTTCACAAATCTCTCTCAAAATTACAAAAAAAATTGAGATATTGAGTTTTTCTGTTTGATTTATCTCACATTTCGGCCTTCTTCTGTCATTGTCTGTTTCTTAATTGATAATTAATAATGTTTAGCAATTAATAATGAATGAATAATGTTTTATTTAATAAAAATTATAATAACATTATATACAACATTAAAGCCAAGAGTCTTGAAAGCCTACGTGACATGAGAAATGTAAAAGTGGTCACAGAACAGACTACAAGGTTATGAAATATATTGTGCTGACATTGTTTAATACTTATGGCTGAGCAATTCAATGAAAATGAATAAAATCTGACATTCAGAACCGCTAACTGACATAAAATGTTTATTAATATAGCACTTTTAACAATAGTCATTGTGACAAAGCAGCATTACAGAATCAACAAATAATGGAAATAGGTTTGAAAAGTGTGAGGAAATGTATAAATCATAATCATCAGATTGTCAATTATCATTAATTCTGTTAATATCTTTTTTTGTTTGTTTGTTTGTTTGTTTGTTTGTTTTTCTATTAATAATTTCCCTACAGTGTGCACAAAACATCTAAATAGTAAATACTGTTTGTACCATTAAATTTTGTCCAGGTCAAGAAATACTAAAATAATGATTTCATTTTTTCATTAAGGCAACAACAACAAAGCAGAAAATGTGTTCAATCATAGCAATGTATTTTCAAGTTTCCTGTGTTTCCTTCCTGTAGCGTTTACATCACAGCTTTTTCCTCCTGCTTATTGTGAAGAACCGGAAGTGATCTCTCAGACCTCCTCTGCAAACTCCTACATCATGCAGCTCAATTTAAAGAGAAGTAACATCATTTTTAAAAAATACTAATAATGTATAGTTATATGGCACATTGTGCTGAGATTAGAAAGAAGGCTGAAACCAACACAAAAACAACAACACAAAGCTTTCTCAGGACTTTTTTCCATGGTAAGTTAATTACATTTCTTCATCCAGCTTGCTTGGGATCATCACTCTGTTATGTTCAATAGTTTAATTGCCTGCAATGTTCAATTTCTATTTCTATTTAACTAATATTGACTTTTCAAGAGTTAGTATTAATGACATTTTAAATATAAAAATATGAACCATGAACTTTAAACATACTAGACATTTGTACCTAATAAACTCAGTTATCTGTACAAGTAGAGTGCATATAGAGCATTCATGAACTTAATATAACCACATTTTTATACATCTTTATAAGTGTTTAACAGTTCCACTGAGGAAACATTTAGTGTTTTTGTATTTTATTATAATGTTTTGATTTGATTTTTCTTTTTTTTTTTTTTTAGTTCTGATCTGTGTGACAATGAAGAGCAAGGCTGAAAGTGTTTTTAATGGAACAGAAGGGGGCAATGTGGATATCTACTGTAAATATGCTGATGGATATCAATATACACCCATGTACCTCTGCCGTGATCCATGCGCGTATTCTGATGTCTTAATTAAAACTGAGAAGGCTGATACTGTTACGTCTGAGGGAAGATATAGTGCACTAAACACCGTCTCTGCACGCAGCTTCTCTGTCACCATAAGACACCTGACATTAAAGGACTCTGGAATTTATCACTGTGGATTGGGGACATGGGGACCTGACATGCTGATTAAAGTAAAGCTTAATGTCAGTAAAGGTATAGAAGACTTATATAATTTAATCACTCTGAACATGTATTTCCTGTAGCAGTAGTTGCTTCTGTCATTGCAAATGAATATTTGCAAACATGATCAAAATTATGTTGCAAGCAGCAGAAGAATACAGCAGTTGTGCATAAACTAACACTGATTACTTATTTTGCATTAAGTTAACTCGGGAACTACTGACATGATCTGAGCTGTACTGTTGTTTCATATGCTTATGAATAATGTTGCTTATTACCCATAACAGTTCCTACTGTGTCCACACATTCTCCAGTGTCCAGGCAGATTCAAAGTTCTGCTGCTACAGAACTACCCCTTGCCACCACAGTGATAACAGCTACTGCAGGTATAGAACGTAAACACACATATAAACACACACACACACACACACACACACACACACACACACACACACACACACACACACACACACCATTGTAACAGTTCATAAGTAGTTATTTGTAGGTAGATTGTAGCAGATTGTAGGTGGTTCCTGCCTTTTAATAATGAATCAAATAATTAGAAAACATGCTGAATTCTTTGTTTAGTGTTGACATTAAACAGTAGACATTAGACAGTTTTGTCACTACAGGAGCCCTCATTAAAAGTTCTCATACAGGGGGTAAAATAAATCTTTCTCTTGCACACCATAAATGTTCTCATGTGCAATTGAAACTTCCTTTTGTGTACCAGATAATTTGTACTTTTCATTTTTACACATGACCATGTCCCGTATACGACTGCTCTCTCTCTCTCTATATATATATATATAGGACATAGGAACTAGGAACATAGGACACAGGAACATACAGAGAACAATTCAGAGAAATTAAACAAAATTTCTGGAAAGGCCCTTAAGACTCTGTTAACCAACCAATTATCAGCGTTATGATATGTTAGAGAGAACAAAGATAGATTAAGTGCTTTATATGGATTTTATTTATTTATTTATTTTATAAAAGAGGAAATGCATACATTTTTGCAAAAGACTTGTGTGATGTAGACTTTTTTCTTTCAGATAATTCCACATCATATGAACAAACATCAACCCAACCTCAAACTCAACATTATTTCAAGCCACATGGTAAATGTTCATTTTCATAGTTCTGTTCTGCAATTTTTAGAACTTTTAATTGCCTTCTTAGAGATCAAATAGATTATTAAATAAATGTATTATTCAAATCAAGCTGATGTTTAATTTCACAGCTTATAGCAAACCATAATTACTATTTTATTAACGTTCATTATTTTGTTTAAATAGAACAGGTGCTTGTTGTTTGTGGAGGGGTGCTAGGCCTAATGCTGTGCTGTATTCTTGCAGCTCTTGTGATTATTTACAGGAAAACATTCACAAATGTCACATGTAAGTTATAAGAGTGTGTTGAGAAATACAAAGCAAATGTATGAAATTAAATACTTTACTTTTTTTAGTGCTGCCACATTCCCAGCATGAATTTCATTTAAATCTTCTTTGTTATTTAGCTTTGAAACCAATTTCTTCTGAAGTGTCACATCCACCCACTGATCAGGTACTGTATGCTAAATTGAGTACTATAGTTGAAATATTATAAATATACTGTATTTTGAGCCACTGGTGGCTCAATTGGTTAAGCTTCTGGGTTACTGATTGAAAAGGCAGGCATTCAAGCCCCAGCATTGTTAAATCACCAAACACAAAATCTGATATATATATATATATATATATATATATATGTATATATATATATGTATATATATATATATATATGTATATATATATATATATATATATATATATATATATATATATATATATATATATATATACACACACATACTGTACACATTCATGCTATATATACACTAATCAGTCATAGCATTAACACCACAAAATATTAACACATTGATTATCAATTACAGTACATGTCAAGATAACTGGTAACAAGTTTATGTGCGCTCCAGGCTCACCCATGCCTACCCAAAAATCCCCAGATTTCAATCTGATTGAGGCCATAGAACGTACCAGACAAGTCTAATCCACAAGGATCCACTGATAATGTCCTGGTGCCAGACATCTCAGCACACCCCCAGATGCCCAGCACAGCCTAGCACCACGGGGCCAGAGCCGCCGAGTGGCACATGGGGTCCCCAAAACCTTTGTGGTTATAATGTTTTTACTGTCATGCCTGATCATTATAAGCAGTATAAGAAATAGCCAAGTTTAGCACTACCAACTAGCCACTTGGTGTGCATTTTCTGTACGGTAAGTTTTAATTTCCAGTCGATGCTCTTTTAATTTCCTGTTGCTGCTCAGTTTAGTTTAAGCAAAAGTTAGTTTTTTATACTAAAACCTCTAAACCCCAAACTTCACATTCTACTGTTGTTAACGTTGTTTGAAAACAAAATGGCTAACAGTGTCAAATGTTTGACAGTAGCCTTATCTGATTGGTTAATCCTCTAATTTCCTCTAACTCAGCCCTGCTTCCTCTTGGTAGGAGTGCAATACAGTGTTTTACCACAAATTCGCAACACAAAGTGTGCCTCAAGCTGATGTGATCTATGTGGAAAGCCAAACTGAAATGAATCAGCAGTCATCAAATTCACAGGGTTGCATGATGGCTTAGTGGTTAGCACTGTTATCTAGTACCTCCAGGGTGCATGCTTAGACCCTGTGATGGACTTCCATCTCATGGCCTAGGCTCCAACTCCCCATGACCCTGTACAGGATAAGCAGTATGGAAAAAGAATAAATAAACAAATGTATTTGTTTATCCAGTCTTCATTTGTCCAGTATCTCTGACTCGGTGCTCACTGCAGCTTCTGATTACTTTTCTTGCTGGACATACTGTAAGTGAAACTCAGTGTTCTTTGGTTCTGAGAACAATTGGGGAAAAAAACACCATTGTCTTTTTACCATATGTTGGCACCTCATACATTGTATATGTTAAACTGCTCTTATTTTCAGTACTACACATGACTCTGATTTTTACTGTCATTTTTTTTTTTTTACAACTTTTAAAACCAAGTTCATGCAACTCATTTCATCCAATGATACTGTATGATGTGATCTCAGATTGGTCACTGATTTTTTTGCAGACCCCATTTCTTCTATAAAGTGTACAGTTCAGGACAATATTTCCAGGTGGAAATAATGGGTTGGGCAGTCCTTATCCCAATTGAATAAAGTTTAATGTTTTCTTGAAGACCTTGAAGATGAAGGACAGTTATTTGGCCTTTCTGAAATGGTGGCTTCTTTGGGCAAGGCAGTATTTGTACAAATACTGTAATTGTAATTGTACAAAAATGTCTAATACTATTTTTACACCCTGTCTGTACTAAAACTACCTGAATGCCATTTCTTTTGCACTCTTTCTATCAAGGAGGACATTTGCCATGTATATGATGAGATGTCAGCTGTGTATAGTTTAGTCGGTCCAGCTACAGAAGATGGTTCTTCAGCCACCTATTGCACCATTCAGCTCCCTGCTCCAGCAGATACATGTACCAATTAAAATCTATATTCTCTTGTAGCTCCTCACTGAAACCAGTTACAGCACCTTATACATGTGAGGTGACAATACCAAAAGGTAAAAACGTTGTTGTGTTGTTGCAGCTCTCATGCAAACACGTGTACATAATGATTATGCAGAGTGAGAACACACTTAGCTTAACTAAGAATCTGTATTCATTGACCGCCCACTAGTATGAATGTTTCCTATCTAAGTACATGTTCCATGAGCACACCTGCAGGAAGTGACTGAAGTGTGAGACATTCCACAATGAAATGGTAAATTCAACATACTGTACTGAAGATGGTATGTAGGTGTCTAACACATAAAATGCTTCATAAATCACAACAATCTAAATACATTTCTCTTTGTGTCTGATGTGGATTTAACACAAAGTAATAATAGTTTGCCCAGCGGTTGAGTATAATTGCCAAGATGTGAGTTGTTATTGTTAAGATGTTACCAAACCATACAGTAATATTTACCAAAATAAGTACCAATGTCAACTATGAACATTAGACAACAGTGAATATAATTCTTCTTCATTAATAATTGCTGTAATTTTTGTGTTATTTGTCCAAATTATTTCTTTAATGTTTCCAATAAATGTCTTAAATGTCTTTCCAATAATGTCTAGTAAATATATAACCTTTCTTTTTTTATTGTGTTTTTATCATGTGCTTGCCATTGCAATATGGTGTTAATTTATAACAGTAAGTCAAAAGGGGCTCATATGACTCAAATTCCTTGTTATTCTCCACGTATGCAGCCACAACTTTACATCTTAAACAGTCATAAATTGAGAAATAATTTCATGAATTCTCATGAAACATATATAAAATATAATTTTCTGCTAATATAATATCAACTTTATAAAGTGTGGTGGGCAGTGGTTCTGGACCCATTTTGAGTTGTGGGAGTGATTGACTTGCCTAGATGAATGTTGAGCACGGTGTTAAGAATTGTAAGCAAAACCCCAGTGAAGAAATTATTGCAGAGTATGATGATGATCATGGAGCTTCTGCTAGATGGTAGGCAGGTGAATAGCCGATTGGTGTGAAAGGTCATCTGCATTGTTGGTGCTTTTTAATAATGTAGTATTAAACACGGACCATGAGTATTTTTTTTCTCATAATGTGAGACCATGTTGAGCCTTATCCATAAATTTTTTTTAAAGCTGCTGTGACGGTTAACCCCTAGAGGGCGCCTAACGCCCATTTTTGGCTTTTTGTTGTAGTTTGTTTTGTTTCGTTTTGACTTCATTTCCCAGTTTGCACCTCGGTCAGGTGACGTGGAAGCTCACCTGAACCGAGGAAAGCCAATTATCATTTGATTATGTTTTGGATAAATAGCCTGGCTGAACAGCAGTCAGGCGTCTAGCTTTTGTTGGTGTAGGATTAGTTTGTGTTTGGTGTGTAACTTTGTTTAGGTTGATGTTGAATAAAAGGAACATATTGAACCGTCAGCTCGCCGCCTCCGCATTCATGCCACGAACACGCACCAGACGCAGACATCATAGAGAGAATCGTGACAGCTGCAGGCAAGATAAGTCTTCTTCTCTAGATGTTATGCCGAATAAACTTTGCTAACTTCCTTCTCCTCATTAACTCTCATCAGTTTGATTCATTTTCATATACAGTACATACTTTCAGCTGTCATTTTCCATGTACAGTAATATATTATTTTTAATAATGTGTGCTTAATGAAGTAAGAAATCTTTTTACTACCTAAGTTGCACACAACTACAATTTTAAGTATCTGTGTGAAACATGACGACTAATATAAACTGGTTACAGAACAGAACAGAACACAATCATATAGCATTCATTTATAATTAGCAGAGGTGTCAAGTAACGAAGTACAAATACTTTGTTACCTTACTTAAGTAGAAACTTTGGGTATCTATACTTTACTGGAGTAATAATTTTTCAGCTGACTTTTTATTTCTACTCCATTTTCACACAATTATCTGTACTTTTGTCACGAACCTCTGGTGTGTGTCGGCATTTGCGTGGCATAATTGCAGGAGGCGAGCTGGCGGTTCAATAATAATTTTTATTCAAGTTAACACACAAAAACAAAACATAAGCTCTTTCTTAGAGCACCTAGTCGTCTTTAATATACTTGGATACTTAAATAAACATCACCAACACAAAACCATTAGACGATTAATGCAACACAACTGAACTGAAACAAGCTATTTATACTGATCTAAATTATCTTCCTCGGTTCAGGTGAACTTCTACGTCACCTGACCGAGGTGCATCCTGGGAACTGAAGTTTAACTTTAAACAGAACAAAAGACAAACTAAACTTAATCAAACTAATGGGCGCTTTGGCGCCCTCTAGGGGTTAACCCTTACAACTTTCTACTCCTTATATTTAAAAAAAAATAGCCTTGTTACTCCTATTTTATTTCAGCTTGTCATTCAAAAAACAAACCAAAAAAAAAACAAAAAAACATCCGGATA
Organism: Channallabes apus; assembly: GCA_030522415.1. Classification (NCBI taxonomy): domain Eukaryota; kingdom Metazoa; phylum Chordata; class Actinopteri; order Siluriformes; family Clariidae; genus Channallabes; species Channallabes apus. Next base: position 14,182,962 of record CM060129.1, on the reverse strand, counting down.
AATCGCACCGGATAAATCGTGCCAAAAGCGAATTTGATTGTGGTTGGATGATGTAGTGTTTGTATATAGTTCTGTTCCAAGTTTTCTGTTCAGCATCCTGACTCTGACGTAAGCACGTCGAGCGGGACGAGATAACTAAGCATTTGTAATCTGTCACTGAGCATGCGCATGGGAGAACAAAAAAGTAAACGGCACATTTGCTAACAACTCCGTTTGTCTATGTGATCTTTATCTTCTATACCGAAGGACGTTACAGATGAGAAGTATAAACATACCATTCCGACACCCTGTTGGTTGGTACGCGATCCATTGCACCTGCACATGACGTTACGTCACACACTCCAGCAAGCATTTTTGGTTAAGGTTGTGATAAGTAGACGAAGCTGTCCGTGATAGAGACTCAAGATTCGAGTGAAATGTCACAACCAAGCACCAGCGAGTGAGTGAGCACGCACTAATGTTTATTGTAGACAACCATACAAGGGTAATTGTTACTAAGCCTGCCCTGGGTGCACTAATTTTCTTGTATGTTGCCCTCACAGATTCCTGCAGCTAAGCTTCGATGTACATTCCAATAAAGGTTACCAATAACATGCCTCTGAAGTCTGACTTTTTGCACCATTAAAATACTTATAGGCAACTAATAATCATATCTTCTTCTCCATGAAACATTAATGCTCAGTAGTATACATATATGGTTCTTTAATGTATTTGCATTGTACTAAAATGCATTCTTTTTCAATTGCCATATACAGTACAGTATCCCAAATTAAATGGCCGTTAAATATAATACAAAAAAACAACACATTTTTCTTTTTTTAAATGAGTTGTTAGTGCAGTATATAGGCCCGTGGCACAGCCTAAGCTTTTATCCTTAATGCTTTTTTCCCCCACGCATTACTTTTACTTTTATACTTTTATTTGTGTAAAAAGCTTGAGTTAATACTTTTTTGAGAAGTCTTTTTAAACCCTAGTATCTATACTTCTACTTAATGAATGTGAATACTTTTGACACCACTGATAATTAGTAGCAACCAGAAGTAACAATCGTACATAAAATTACTGGTGTAAATATTTTTTATACTTTGTTTCTTAGTATGTTTTATGAATGTAATACTTGGATATCACAGAAAGATAGACCAGTTAGATTTTCCCCCCCTAACCATTATGTAATTTTTCACATGTCATAATACCAAATACCAATTGTATCCATATTTTTGTTTATACAAGACACAAATTACAAACTCATTTAATTACACCATTTTAAAGGCACTATATTGACTGACGAATTAACTTATTAGCACATGAACAAATTTAACAAAATCAAACAACAAAAAGAATGTCTTCTTTCAGAGCTTTGATGTATCAACTGTTTCCTGTTCATTTCCCTTAGCAATGACATCTTCTTCTTCCTGCTTATTGTGAAGAACCAACGTTGATCTCTTCGAACTTTTCTGCCAACTCCTACTTCATGAGGCTCACCTTAAAAACATGACACAAACATTTATACATATAGCAAATTGTGGGTACCGTGCAAAAAAACAATGCAAACTTTTCTGAGGACTCTCTTCATTTCCCAATTTAAATCAATTAGATGTATTTACTGTATCCACTTGGTTTGGGAACATTACTGTTTTTTACTATGTGGAATGGATGTTGCTTTTCATTACTATTTAACTAACATGTTTTCAATAATTGTTAAACTTTAAAACGGATATGAAACAAATTTAATAATACAAAACTTTTGTAACTTTCAAATCTTTCAAATTTTAAAACTAGTTTAACACGGAAGAAAAATAATTTCTATTGTAAAGCACAGGAATATTTTTGCCCATATTTATTGCTGTCATACTGAGCAAATTTTTACAATGTTATGTGTGTTTTAGTTCTGACATGTGTGGCAATGAAAAGCAAGGCTGAAAGTGTATTTACTGGAACAGAAGGGGGCAGTGTGGATATGTCCTGTAAATACACTGATGGATATCAATATACACCGTCGCCGTGATCCATGCGCTTATTCCGATATCTTAATTAAAACTGGGAAGACTGATATTATTACCTGTAAAGGAAGATATAGTGCACTAAACCACATCTCTGCACGCAGCTTCTCTGTCACCATAAGACACCTTACTTTAAAGGACTCTGGAGTTTATCACTGTGGATTGGGGACATGGGGACCTGACACGCTGATTAAAGTAAAGCTTAATGTCAGTAAAGGTATAGAAAGCTTTCATTTCCAACTTCTTAATACCCCAACTGTTTTATTACCTTAACTTTACGTACTGTATGTAAATATAAATGTATATTTCACATAATTTATAAATGTTTTGTGGATAAATGGAAATATGACAAGTTGACAAGTTGTCAGTTAATGTATAGATGACAAATTTCCATTCTCTGCTGCTATGAAATCATATGTTTGGTACATTGCCCATCATTTAAAATATTATAGACATAAATAGCCAAGGGCTGTTCATGTCAAGAAAATATGAATACTACCAAGGTCAATATTTATAGAAAAGATTATTTTGTGACTTGCAAAAGGGGAATAAACAAAGTGATATATATGTACAGTAAATGTCTGAAGTAACACTGACTTATTCGACTTGGGGCCTAAAACCACCTCATGAGTGCATAAACTTGTCTGTTTCATATATGTTTACGATTTTGATTCTTACACACAGTTCCTACTGTGTCGACACTGGCTCCAGTGTTAAGGCAGATTCAACATTCTGAATTTACACAGCTACCCCATGCCACCACAGTGATAACAGCTACTACAGGTAAAGACCATAAACATATACGCATTAAGATCCAGCCCCTTCCTGAGTCTCTACTAAGCAATAATTAGCATTCGAAACTGATATTAAATTAACATAAAAGAATGATAATTTTATACAGATTTTATTGTTGTACTAAACACTTTTAAAAAAAGAATAAATAGACATGGATTTCTTGTCAAGCATGTACAATTTATTTATTAGAAAATTCTACATCTTATAAAGAAGCATATTTCACATTTCGAACTGAACATTCTTTGAAGCCACTGTTTGAAGGTAAACAATTGATTTTCATCATTATGTTCTACAGTATTTAGTATTCTATATTGCCCATTTGCTGGGATCATTACTAAATATAATTAAAGAAATAATTTTCACAGATTCTAGCCATCTGAAATAACTGTTTACACTTCCTTTTTGTATCTTCTATAACAGGATGGCTGCTTGTTGTTTGTGGGGGGCTGCTGGGCCTAGTACTGTACTGTGGTCCTGCAGCCATTGTGTTTCTCTATAGGAGAGCTACCAACACCCACAGCACATGTAAATATGAAGAGCACTTCACAAAATACTTTTATTTTTATAATCTTAGCACTGATTTTTGTATTTCTTGATTTTTCTTGCTGTAATTTAGCTTGGTATTTACTACCTGCTCCTGAAAAGCAAATCCCACCTTTAACACCTTATCAGGTATGATATACTGGCTCCTGAACTAGAACCACTACTATAATAAGAGAACAAAGAATAGATCAGGCATAACCTGTTTCAAATAGATGTTTAACTTTTCAAGGAATTTCTTTTCTCTGCCTTTCACAAAGAAACACCAGGAATGTTTTACAACCCAAATTCCAGGAAAAGTTGGGATGTTTTTTAAATTTTAATAAAATTAAGACTTTCAAATTACATGACCTAATATCTTATTTACAATTTATTTAAAATTTTATGCACAAAATGAGCTCATTTCAAATTTTGATGCCTGCTACAGGGCTCAAAAAGGTTTTTACAAACTCTTTCACAGATTGAAGAGTCTCTGCCCATCTTTACTTATGAGAGACTCTCTAAGACATCCCTTTTTATAGCCAATCATGTTACTGACCTGATGCTAGATGTTCTACCAGCTGAATCTTTTTAAAACTTGCTTTTCAGCCCATTGTTTTCCCTGTACCAGCTTTTTTGAGACCTGTAGCAGGCATCAAATTTGAAATGAGCTCATTTAGTGGGTAAAAGGGTAAAATTTCTCTCTTTAAACATTTATGTTCTCTATGTTCTATTGTGAATAAAATATTTCCTAATGTGATTTGAAAGTCTTTTAGTTTTCAGTTTATTCACATTTAAAGGTCAGGCAGTTATGTTTTGTAAGAGGGTCTGGTGTGCAGTTGGCATTCCGGTTCATCCCAAAGGTGTTTAATGAGGTTGAGGTCAGGGTTCTGTGCATGCCACTCAAGTTCTTCCACTCTAATCTTCGGCAAACAAGTTGTTTATGAACCTCAACTTGTGCCCATGAGCATTATCATGCTGGAACAGGTTTGGGACTCTTAATTGCAATTCCATCTTTAGGGAAACAGTTAGTTAAACCCATATATGGGTGCAAGGGTCCGGTGTCCACATACTTTTGACTATACTGTGAATCTTTTCACTGTGCCCATGTGGACTCTTTTGGGGTTCTCCCATTTCTTACCATATTTAAAACACATTCCAGTATGTGTGTTCACATGCATGTTGCAATGTGAGGGGCTGTTTTCCTGTCTTATAATCAGTGTGGGCTCAAGATCCAGAGTGATATAAAATAAAATATGTAAAGGGTTAAACTGTGCAAATGAAAACCACAGGAACTTTCTTGAGTGTACATTTTTGTAGCATGTATTTATTTTGTATAGGCATTGAAAAAGTGATGCTAGCACAAATGCCTCTCACAGTATTCTTATACAGTACCATGTCCATACAGCAAATAACTGTCATTTCTTTCACACTCTGTCAAGGAGGACATCTGCCACGTGTATTATAAGATGTTGGCTGAGGATAGTTTACCTGGTCCAGTTATAGGAAACGATTCTTCTGTCATCTACTGCAGCATTCAGCTCTCTGACAACAATTACACCCCCTAAATACTTAATAAATGATACACAATATACAATGTGCATTAAAAAAATGCACACAGACAGACAAACACACACATCATCTATATATAGAAATATATTTATATACTCAGCAAAACAAGAAATGTCCTCTGACTTTCAACTGTTTTTACTTTCAGTAAACTTAATGTGTAAATTTGTATGAACACTAAAAGAGTCAACACCATAAGACATAAACTAAAAATGTTTCACAATGAGTCCCTGAATGAAGGGAGGCTCAAAATCAGTCAGTACCAGTCAGTATCTGGTGTGGCCACCAGCTGCTTGAAGTACTGCAGTGCATCTCCTCCTCATGGACTGGACCAGATTTGTCAGTTCTTTCTGTGAGATGGAGGGATTGTGTGTTCCTGGTGTGACTCAGGCAGTTGTTGTGGCCATCCTGTACCTGTCACGCAGGTGTGATATTCGGATGTACCCATCCTGTGCAGGTGTTGCTACACGTGGTCTTCCACTGCGAGGATGATCAGCTGTCCTTCCTGTCTCCCTGTAGCGCTGTCTTAGGCGTCTCACAGTGCGGACATGGCGATTTATTGCCCTAGCCACATCAGCAGCAGTCCTCATGCCTCCCTGCAGCATGCCTAATGCACGTTCACGCAGATGAGCAGGGACCCTGGGCATCTTTCTTTGGGTGTTTTTCACAGTCGGTAGACAAGTCTCTTTAGTGTCCTGCGTTTTTAGAACTGTGACCTTAAATGCCTACTTTCTGTAAGCTGTTAAGGTCTTAATGACCATTCCACAGGTGCATGTTAATTAATTGATTATGGTTAATTGAACATGCATGGAAAACATTGTTTAAACCCTTTACAATAAAGATGGGGACATTTCTTTTTTTGCTGAGTATATTTCTATACAAATAATATATACTATATATATTGTGTGTGAACAATTTTTTTAAAAAAAAGGCTGTTTAATAGTGATGGTGAGAATTTTCATAGACAGCTGTATGACTATAAGGAAAATGCTTGCTAGTGAGACTAATTACAGAAAAAGCTTCAGTTTGGAGCATAAGCATTGGACTTTTTAGCAATGGAAAAAGGTAATATGGTCTGATGAGTCCAGATTGACCCTACTTCAGAGCAATGGGCACATTAGGATAAGAAGGGAAAGTCAAGAACTGATGCACTTATCATACATAATGGGCACTGTACAAGTCCTAGGAGGCAGTGTTATTATCTGGGCTTGCTACAGTTGGTCAGGTCTAGGCTCAACAAAGTTCTGGGGCAATAAAATGACGTCAGCTGACTTACTGGATGTACTGAATCACCAGGTAATCACATCTATGCATTTTTGGCATATGGGCATATTCTAGGACTCAAATTATGAAAGTGTGGCTTTGAGACCATGAGGAATAATTTTTCACTCAACTGCTCACCATGACCTTAGCCCTACCAAAGTCTTCAGTACAAGGTCTCTGCCAAAACTTAATGCAACCTTGGAACTGAAGTAAATGTTGTAGCATGGTGTAACATCTAGACCACCACGGTTCCGGGGAATAAGATCTGGTTCTCCGGATTACTGCGCTGGTGCTTTGTCTTCCCTAGTGTGTCTGTGTCGGTATGTCTACCAAGATTAACAGATTAGAAAATAAAATTAGTGATATTGGACATTTCCCTGCATCTGCATCCGCTTCCTTCGCACAGGGGAAATCATGACACATGGCATTGTCTAAAAAAATTTTCACGTAATCATTATGATTAATAAATAATGCATAAATAAGCAGTTAAGTGTTTACTGGTGGGCAAAAGTACATTCATTCAAAAATCAATACCACAATAACATGTGAAACAAGTTTGACATAGTGTGAAAAAAGTGTGACGTTGGGATCTCTAACCCTGTTGAGTAGCCTCTATTATGTGTATTTTCTTGTATTCATGAAGTTTTTATACAAAAGAGTTATGACCTATAAATATCTTCTTATGTGATTAACTTATAACTATAAATGCTGTGTTATCTTCTTATGTTATATACCTGTGTCTTCACACACAATGTTCACAATGAAATAGGTGATGTATTTCTAATGTCATGTGTTCTTATAAAAGAGTTAATTTATATGTATAAACAAAATCATATAATCATATAGATGGCTGACTCCAGGTCAGCCAACCTACTCTTAAACTTACTTGCCATTTGATACACAACTTCATTAGAATTTCACAATTTTCAGGATGTTTAAATGTTTAGGCTCAAATGCAGTGACAGCCGGTCAATAAGGGGCGCCGGGGAGCCACCCCCTTAAAGATTCACATATCATGTGATTGGACCATTCTCGACGAGTCTCATTAACGGTCAGCAGATTGTTAGTTAATGTATTGAATAGTGATTGGCGTGGAAGCCAGCTAAATATGAGAGAAAATTCAATCGGATGAAGAAAGAAAAAAAGTTAAAGAGCTTGGACCAGACCGACCTGATCTGAGTCAAGTGATCGCGGCCAAGATTACACTTTGTGCTTTTCCAGCACTTCTTATGGCTATTTACAGACGATTATTAAAAGTTTAATTTTGTTTGTGCCCCCTCCCAATTTTTTGGGCACCTGTCGCCACTGCTCAAATGTTTCCCAATCCTTCACTATACCTGTTTCCTTAGCAATATTTGAACAAAGTGTAGTCAAGAACTGTTTCTGGGAAATCCTGGATCAAACCCTAGCATTATCTTCTTTAGAAGAACCTAAATTCGCAATAACCAGTTTATGACAATGTGTAGAGGGGTCACCCCTCAAAACAACAAACAGTGGAACAGAGACTAATGAGTTGAATAAGAGGCCTGTTAAAATAAATTTGCATTGTTAGGGAATGGCAATAGGTCCTGTAGAAACAGAGACAAAACATAGATCTTTTTTTGAAACCATTTACTTTTCAAATTTTCTTTTCTTTGTCTTTTCATTTTCCTGACTTTAAGGTTAAAAAAATAACTGTGTCAGTTTGTTGTATAAGTTGTAATCCATAAATATTCCAAAAATATTTTAAATATGCATTTTTTTGTTCATGTATGTATGCTGATGGTGTTGAAATAATGCAATTGTAAAACCATATTAGCAGGAACATTGTTTAAAGCAATACTGCTTGAAGACAATTAAGCCACCATAAATTTTAGCAATGGCAGTGCCATCATACCCTGTAGCATAGTAGCAAGGCTTGAAAACTTCATAAGATAACATAACACTACATAGTCTAACCTTATGTTAGCTATGATTTTTTTTTTATAACTTGGTTGATGACAAACTAATTTCACTTAGGTGTGTGCCTGTAATTTTCCCCCACTGTATATTGCCACCCCAGTAAAGTCTTTTGATCTCACCTACCCATCACTTTGAAAAACTCCTGGCTACACCCTGCACAAATAGTTCAATATAAACATATTAATGTGTTTTAGGGTGGGGTTTTCCTTGTATACAAAGACAAAACTGTGTTTAAAAAAAATTGTTACAGTATATTGGTGAAGTTATCAAGCCTCTGAGATAATACTGTGTTTTTTTATGTAGGGCCTGATATAATGTTAATATATGGAGTCCATAAGTTCATATTTAGAGGCCCTAAAACCCTATTCAGGTCCTACTACAGTATCACACTGTTTCGGTAAGATGAAGGTTGACCAGCAGACTGAGCATTTCATCCCATACTAGGCGGCAACTTGAGGCAGCACGTTGGCTTTGTGGTTAGCACTGTTGCCTCGCATCTCCAGGATTGAGGGTTCGATTCATGCTCTGGGCCTGTGTGCTTGGTGGGTTTCCTCTGACAGGCCAAGGACATGCAGATTAGCATAATTGGTGTCCCCAGACACACACAGTGTGTGGTGTGTCCCCTTTTCAGTGTCCCCTGCCTTGTGCCTAAAGTTTCCTGGGTGTCCTGCAACCCTGTATAAGATAAGCAGTATAATAGTTCAATGAATGAATAGATAGCAACTCACGTCTTCAGTTCTAACCTGGACACTCTTTTGTTGAACCTCTGGTTAGAAGTATAGAAATATTCCAAAATAAACACATAGTGTTTTATGGTGGAATTCTTGTATACTAAGTGTATATATCAACAGATTGTAACAAAACCATAAAATAAGCAGTGAGTGAGGACGCACACAAGTTGGGTGTATAAACTGTAAGCTAAGTGCACACATGCCTTCACAGTGTTGTTTAAACACGAGAGCGATGCCGTGTTTGCTGCTCGGGTCAGAGCGCCGACGCCGTTGCCCTTTTAAGGACGCTGTGGGATCAGGAGAATGACGTTTACAGGCGCGAGCCCGGAGTCGCTGCTCTCAGCGCCAGGCGGAGCGGCGAGAAACAACGCACGGTGAGTTGTTCTGCTAACTTTATCTCTTCATCAAACTTAGTTGTATGTACGCGTGTGTCCCGAGACAGTGCTATACGTTCGAACAACTATCACTGTAGCAGCGTTTCGCGTGAATATAAAGAGCTTCAAAACTCAAACAAACAAACAGAATACTGTGTTTCTAAGGCGCGCGGCCGGCGCCTAGCTAGTGAGCTAAAGTAGCTAGCAGGCGTCGCTAGACCCGTTTAAACACACCAGAGTATTTGGTTAGCTAGCTAGCGCTGGTCGGAGTTAGCAGGCGTTCGCTCAAACATGGCGGCGGAAGATGAGAATCTCCTACACATTTAGCTCCAACTTTCTGTGTGGTCTTCAGTGACGTATCTTGTGTATTGTGGTCTAAATGGTTTCACAGCTGAAGGCATCTCAAACTTGGGATACTAGTCAGCCAGCTAGGTGTGTGTTCTCTATCTAAGTTAGCTAGCTAGTCGGTAGTTAGCTGTCCATAAAGAGTTCGGCGTTAGCCAGTCAGCTAACATAGCAAAAAAAAAAAAAAAAAAACTTCTTTAAGGTTTTTGGATACAGCCTAAAAGCACGTAGCGTTAAAGTTTAGGAATGGGGATTCATATTCATCATTGTCACTTCTCTGAAACGTATTTATCACCCAGTCCTGTTAGTTATATACTGTGTTTTTAGTTGCTCTCTATGGTTTAGCTCTGCTACAGTTATAGCAGACAGTTAATCTTATACCAGTTATTTACATATGAGTGTTTAATGCTCTTCTTAACTCTCCAGTAAGTGATTTGCATAGGAGTTTTTGTATGAGTTTCTCTAATCCTGGCTCTGATGCTCTGATGGGCGCTTTTCATGGTGTGTGTAATCAATTTATTATTATTAATGCCAGTCTGTTACAATATGTCTTAAGACTTGCCCTGTAAAAGATTTAGCAGTGACAGATTATACATTTTTAAAGTTAGCACTGACAAACTTTAAAATATAGTGTATACTCATTTCTGTATAAAGTTCTATATGACTTTATTTTACCCATCTCTTCCACATTGTGGAAGTATGAATATTTTTTGTAACATAGGGAAGTTGGAGAATTCGCAAACCAAGATTTTGTGGGCTGATAATGAAATCCTAACTATTGTGTAGTGCTATGAATGCTTAGAAAATTTGCAGAAGTAAAACTGTCTGATTTGTGAAAAGAAGAATCACTGCGAGGGCATGTGAAGGATAGGAATGCCCATGTGAGGGTTTTTTGGACACCTCACCTTGCGTGCAAAGAATAAGCATTTAAGTTTGCTCAGACTTGAACAATTTATTTTTCTTTAAGTTTCAATAGATTTAGGGTTAAAGTAAATTTTGTAAAGCTGCTTTTTTCGACAATGATCATTAACAACTCTGTACACATAAAACTGACTTGATTGAATTGAAAGCACTTTTTTTTAGTTTTCATTAGCAGATAGTTTCATAATAAAATAGCAAAACAAACGTTTTGTCTGATCATTGTAAATAATTTTTGGCCAACCTCTGCCCTACATGTACCTAAATGTAGTCACTTTAAATGAAACTCAAGTTTATAAATGCTTGTTTTGTTTTTGAGGAAGTTGCACACAACTAAAAGTTTGCATCAAGTCTCACACACATCTAGTCATGGGTGGTGACTGTCAAGCTGCTAATTATGGTTTAGGTTTGCTAACAAAGATTAACCCAAGACTCGGACTCAATTGCCAAGCTATTGAAGATTCTGCAGACTCCTTATTGATATTTGTGTTTTTAATCCAGGTGGTCCCAGTTGTGTCCTCTATCTTTTGTTAATACATGTTGCATATTGTGGTTGCTATATTGTTGAAAATGTCTAATGCTGCTTATGTGTTTGTTGGACCGTATCGGCTTACTAGTGTGTAAATACCAGGAAGGCTCTCAAGCTCTTAGCAACCTCTCACAGTGGCATTTCATAATGTTTACTGGTTTCACGGGCGGCCGAACAGATGATCCTGACAGCGGCCTCTCTGATTCACTAACACCCTTCAACTGTTCATTACAGGATTGTAACATGAGGTAACCTGGTTTAATATAGAGCTAGCTGATTATTTCTTTGAGCAGATCAGTACAAGATTCTTGTGCTACAACTTGTGTGTTGGGGATGGGGTTATTTGTTTGGATAGATGTTTTTAAATCGTCATGATTTATCTGATTTCCCCCCCCTCCCCCTTACATTTATACTTTGTTTCTATCTTTGATGCATCTGATGAGTATTTTTATATGATGTTATCGGAAGAGAGAATTTCAGTTTTTCCACCTCAAAAGCCTTGCTTCCAAAGTATTTAGCAAATGAAGAATAATTTAATTGAAAAAATAAGCAGTTAAACTCATTATTGTTAGTTTGGTATCCTACAGCTTGTTCCAGTTTATTACCCTGATGTTTGATAAATCATCCATGTTTTATGAAGCTTTATTATGTTACAGTTACTTGCATTATTGATAGTGTTGGCTGTTAAATGGACCTTATTAACTAGTCTGTGGTACATAGTCCTTCGGCTTTGTTCACAGATTTATTTTATATATTTAATCAATAAAATGTGCTTAAAAGAGATCTTGGGCAGTGTTTGGGGGAGAGGCTAACCCCTTTTGCTGTAGATGCCGTTTTGAGAGCACAGAAGATTAATGCAGCCACAATTATTAATGCAGAGGTTGTAGGTTTTAATTTGCAAAAAGTTTAATGAAAATGTTAAACATCTGTGTTTAAGAAATTCCTACAATGCTTGGTAATAAGAATTATTATTCTTAATTGTCATTAAAAGGGGATTTTAAAAAGAAGATTCCCCCAAGATGAGTGCTCAGAAACAGCCTTTTCTATATGGCCTCTGGGTTTTTTTGTTTTTGTTTTTTTGTGAGAAGCATGTTTCTCTTCAAAACTCTGAAGGGCATGTCAGAAAATGACATCTGTGTTTAAACTAGTGCGACCGTATTGCTAACAAGAAACGTACATGTTCGACACTTGACTGGTTTCAGAGGTCACAAATTCTGGTTTTGTTTAAATGAAGAAGCCAGAAAGGTCATTTCTTATTTATTCTTTTCTGGTGTGTTTTGCCATGTAAAATACCACAAATAAATCAATGAAACTTTTGGTATTGATTTTGTCCATACTGATACAGTACCAGACATTTCATTGAATCAGGGTTTATAAGGTTTATAAGTTGCTTGTAAAGTATAAGCCAACAGATTTGTCTGCACAAGGATTCAAGATAAGTATCTATTCTCCAGTATTTAAATTTCTGTGTTAAATGACATACACATGTCTGCAAAAAAAGGAGAGGAAACTCCTTTTGTAGTGACCCAAATGCATGTTTTCTTAAATAAAAAGTATTTAACATTTGTTTAATGTTAACTTGCAAAACAGACAACTAATTGGACATCCTGCTTAGCTCGTCAGTGATTCTTGATGCACAGAGCAAGACTGATTTTTCACCCTAAATGTATGTTTGTCTTTAAAAAAAAAAAATTATTCCTGGTTTCCCTTTAGGTAAATGGGCACATGGATTCTTGGAACCTTAATGTAGTTAAAGATTTTCTCCAGTTTGCTTAAGATTTTGCTAGTAAAAATGTGACCGTTAATTGCTAATGCAAAATGCAGATGATTGAACATTCAGTAGCAATGTCTAGCTCCGTCTGCTCAAGTAATGCCCCTCTAATGTACCAAATGTGTTGACAAAATTATTAAGAATGACTTTTGAGTCCTGACTTCCTATTTCATGAAGAACTTTGTTTGATTTATTTATTTATTTATTTTTGTAAATAAACCTGGTCCACGTGTGGCTCTGTGCAGTTGAGACTGATGGAATTAGTAGTGGCATTTTTAGAACTCATTTCAACAACCGGCAACTCTGACTTGTCTCTCCTTTGCCAGGGTGCACAGTATTAACAACAAAAATAGCATTGTGTGATTCCACAATCGCACAAAAACATTTCACCTTCCCTGAAACCAGATTGTTTCAGGGGATTTGGATAGAACCAGTGTCCTTTGCCAAAGCCATTTGTCAAAGCATTTTATAGGCCAGAGATTTGACAAACAAATAATTAGTAACAGACAAGGTAACTGTACAGTAAATTATATTTTGGTATTGTAGCCTAGGACTGGAATAAAGACTGCTTCTGGATTATATGGGTTATTTAGTGAATGCAGGTGTGAAACAGTAATCTCTTGTTCTGGTTCTTTTGGTCCATACAGGAATGTCTCTGTAGGTGGTGAGCTATTTGCTGTGGGCCTACAGAAATGCATGAGCAGGACTTGTGTGTGTGTGTGTGAATATGTGGACACATGTTGAATGCATTTTTGTATTAATACACACACACATACTTGGTTTATTTAAATTTTTTTATAACAAATATACTAATTAAATTATGTGACCTTTAATCACTAACTGCAGATGGAGTGTAAAATAAAGTTACAGTAACTTGCAGCTGTTGATCTTTATTTTCCTGTTACCTGTTTTAGTTGAGGTATCCTGCATACATCCTGTGAGCAGTTGAAAGTGCCTGTGTGTGTGTGTGTGTGTGTTTAGGCAGGACGTTTGAGTTTCACTGCACACTCCCCAGGCTGCTGTATAGGGTGTGCTCAGTCCTCTCAGGCAGGAAAACGCTAAAGTTTGAACGGGCAAAGATCACAGTGGTGTTGAGTGTTATGTAGGGCTGCAACAACTAATCGATAAAATCGATAATTATCGATAATGAAATTCGTTGTCAACGAATGCCGTTATCGATTAGTTGGGCTGCTCACGTTATTGAGGCGCGCGACCACAAGATGCACAAATACACACACAGATACACAGTCGCTCGCTCAATGGAGGTTACAGAAGCGTTTGCAGGAAAAAGCGCGTGCCCCAAGTCCTCCAAGGTATGGGAGCAATTTACATTAAATGCTTCTTATCGGGCGTTAAAATCGAGCGGTTTTCTGCCGTTTGTAGTGTCCGGTGAGCGCGGATGAAGTGCCGAGGGTTTTCTACACATAGGAGTCAGTGAGAGAGTTCACACGGGCTTTGGTGACGTGCGTTTGTCCGGCTGCGCGGTTATACAGGGTAAAAAAAACGTTGCATGCAGCTTTTTCTTGGTGCTCAAATCCCAACGAACGCCTGGAAAACACTTCTAGTGCGTTTTCTTCACGTTCATTTTACACTTCGGAGGACCGGATATATCCCATGATCCTACAGGCTGTACAGAGGGAAATGCGGAAAAAGAGCAAAATAAACAGAGTGAACCCAGTAGCAGCGAGGGTTTTTTTTTTTTTTTTTTTTTTTTTCCCCCCTCTCCCTACGTCGCCGTATTACGAGTGTGTGTGTGTGTATATATATATATATAATTTTTTTTTTTTTTATTGAGACAACACAAAGGATAAAATACATGAGAGGATCGAAATAATGTATAAACCGTGACAAGGATGTAGCAAGAGACACTTACATTAATAATATCATAATCTAGAAGTCTATTCTTCTTAAGTTAAATTAATTTAAGAGAATTTAAAATTGAGGTCATTCTTAACAACTGAATGTCAGTGTTTTTTTTTGTTTTGTTTTTTTTGTGTGTATATATATATATATATATATGAGATAGATAGATAGATATCGATAGATAGATAGATATCGATAGATAACACACACACCGTATCAACACTGTCAACTTGCCATCTGCAATTATTGTTAAAGAATGTTGATTTACATAAACTAAGGTTTAAATGTCAAAATTAAAGATCATTAAACTCTGGCTATTGCATTTTTTTAAAGTTTACTTTTATAAATAAATAATAACCTGATTTATGGTTTAAATAGTTAAGCAAAACAGCTAATTAAAGCGGTCACTTTTTATCCGATTAATCGAAAAAGAAATCGCCCAACTAATCGTTTATCAAAATAATCGTTAGTTGCAGCCCTAATGTTATGGATATGTTGTATGTAGGTTTTAAAGCAGCCACAGTGTGGTTCTGACCCATGGTACATATTGATAAATGCACAATTATTATTTTGGGAAATGATCATAGGAATATGTGGAAGCACATTGTGTGTGAGAAGGAATGCGATTGGTCACAGAGATTACATATTTTTCAAACATCTGAACAGTACTTTCTTCTTGTAGTGAACATGCACTACAACGCAGACTTAAGTTAGCCTATTACATGTTATTTATGTAGGCACCTTTAATATATAACAGTGTCATTGATTCGATGCAATTAATTTGTTACTCTAACCTGAAAAAAGTGTTAAATAGTTTTTTAAAATGTAAAATGTGTTTTAGGTTGTTTTTGTCTTTGAAGCCAAAGATGTTTTCCATCTGCTTTCTTTAATCCCTTGCCAGTTTGGTTTAAGGAAGCATTGTGGCCATGTCTGTGTGAGTGAGAGAAATCAAAAGATAAAGCAGCATAACAAGTGCTGTTTGCAGCCCCTTTAGTCTTTTATCAGTAGAGCAAAAGAGCGATTAGCCTCCAGTTTACTGGTCGTCTATGTTGCTGCCAGCTATCAAACACCCAGCTTATCTACAGAGTTGCTGCTAACACGCATGCATGTTCAAACCATTTCACACTTTCCATAACTCTGTTTCCACCTAATCCACATAACCAGCAGGGCCAGAACTGTAACAGCAACTGGCAGTTAGCATTGTGTGTTGTTCATTTCCACACAGTTGGAATACACTTTGTCATTTCTCTTAGCAGGCGATCAGTGCTGTCCATAACTTAAAAAAAAAATTATTTAGAAACTAAAAATGAATATACCAATGTTTTAACTGCTGACGTGGTGATTTTCATACCATATTCATTTCAGCTTAATTTTGTGTCTTGTGTAATTTTGTATAGATCTGCCAATTGGAGGCATTTTGTTTTACAGAGATTCACATTAATACAAGTGCTTATTTGTTTGCTGGTGAAGGAGGACAATGCTTGCTTCGTGCCACTCTGCCATCTCTCTCCCATGCAGGGGTGTGCATTAGCAATGCTAATGAAGTGTGTGTGAATGACACTGCTAGCCTGTACATAATGAGCGGTATCCATAGAACACCTTTATTTAGATATATTGGAGGCGAGGTTAGGTTTGATGTTTCAACCCTCTGCAACACAAGCGATTTCATTGTGTACTTTGTTCTGTATCTAGATGCCTTATTGTAGCTGTAGGTGCAGTCTACACAAACATTATTAAATCCATTAATATGACTCTGGGCATGACTCGTGATTAGCGTTTAGTTAATGTAGCATTTTCTTTTATTGGGGGGGGAATTGATCAAAGGTTTATTTCTCAAGTCAAAGCATGCATGCCATTTCGTTTCATCTCACCAGGGTGCTATAATTATATTACCTGTTAAAAGTCTACGTATATATTATATTTATTTTTTAATAAATATAAAACATTTTGCATAACTAAGAATGTAGCGTGGTGTAGTAAATGCGAGTGCTGTCAAATGATTTTAAGAGTGAAAGAGAGTGTAGGTTCGCTGTCCTTATATGGTTTGTTCAGTATGAAATGCAGCAGGGGGGTACCAAGGCTGTGGGAGTAAGCAAGCGAGTGAGTGGCCTTAAATTTGTTGTCAATTTTTTCTATTCTCTGTCATGACAGTGGTAGGAAGATTTTTTTAGAAAGCACAAAGCAAGTCACTGAACTAGCATTGCTCTAACTAGCACATGTTGAGCAATGCACTCTCATATGCTACAACTATGTACTACAAATAATTTTATTTAAGACCAAACATAAACAAAGGAAACGAAGGAGGTAAAAGGAAATTAACATTTAAATTTTGCTAACTGAAAATGATAACAGGTTTTTGAAAAGGAAAAGTTTGGAAAAATGCTCACAGACTTCATGGGCCTGGTGCAAGTGCAAAAGAATAAGAGTAAAGTAAGAGTAAGTATCTGTCCCTAGTTCTGTCTGAGCTAGATTTTTGTTTAAACATTTGCGTGGACTTGGAGAGAGAGGAAGGCCGGATTGAAATGGTAGACTGAAACTTGCTGACTCAGTATGTCCGCTGCAACTGCGACCGAAACTCAGACCTTCCCTTTTGACCCTTTCCTCTAACATTTCCAAGTAGTTTCTGTATGCCAGTCTACTTTTCACTACATGCATGCAAACCCACATTAGTTTCTATGATTTAGTCCATTTTTATTTAGGTTTTGTAAGTCGTTTATTGGTAATATGAATGATTGCCCCATGATGGAGAAAGTAGACAAATGTATCATGATTGGGCGGTGTGTACGAGTAAAATACCAGTACACACAACTCAAATTGGACTCCCGAACCGCTAAACTGGCTTAAGTGCTGATGTTTGTTGTCTCTGTTGGCAGGCTGTAGAGGTGTGTGCTGAGGGACCCCACCATGCGTGAATATAAGCTTGTTGTCTTGGGCTCGGGAGGTGTGGGGAAATCTGCACTGGTAAGAGCAAATCCATATACCAAACCATACATGCATGAGGAGGATGATGTTTCCAAATGTTGTCAAACTAGTACCAAACGTACACTTTTAATTAGGTCGGGTCACTGCATAAAATACATTTTGACTTAATTGTAGTGTACAGCTGCAGTCATGTGGTGTAATTCCTAAATCCTGGACAATAATACTGCTTCTCTTTTTCTTTACAGACAGTGCAGTTTGTTCAGGGAATATTTGTGGAGAAATATGACCCCACAATAGAAGACTCGTATAGGAAGGTAAGACATGCTTTTAAAAATGTATACATTTCATTTGTGGAGACATTAGCTTAAGTAACTTTACCAATTTGAGTATCAGCGTAATCGTGTATCAATTGCCTGTGACTTTGCCTGACCAACTGGAAATGTTTAAGGTGTTGACTAATCTGTGCCCTGGTGTTCATTTACATTTGCGTTCCTTTATTTTTTGCATTCTTATTTATTCTGGTTCTCTCTTACATTCTAGCAAGTAGAAGTGGATGGACAGCAATGCATGCTCGAAATCCTTGACACAGCAGGCACAGTAAGTGCAGTATTTAATTTGACTCCTTACAACACAGGAAAACCTAAGACCACAATGTATAAGATGTATTTAATAGAGAATAGAGGTTTGAAAATGGTCACCAGGGGAAGAAAAAAAAATTGGTTATGCAGTTTTTTCACTAAACTCGGGTATTATGAGCCTCTTAAACTGCTTATCTATGTTATTGTCATGATTGAGGTTCTTTACATTTTTTTGCATTTGTATGTGTTATAGGAACAATTTACAGCGATGAGGGATCTGTATATGAAGAACGGACAGGGCTTCGCTCTCGTCTACTCCATCACAGCACAGTCAACCTTTAACGACCTTCAAGACCTGAGAGAACAGATCTTAAGAGTCAAAGACACAGAAGATGTGAGCATTTCTACTGAATGAATTTTTATTCATTTATTTTTATTCATTTTTTTTTTTTTAAGCCATCGCTGAGTTTAAGGCCTACTTCCTGAAAAACTAGGTCTCATTTATATTTATATCATAATGATGTGAAAAAACATAATTTTTAGTTTTGGGGATTTTAATCTGTTGAAATTTATTACTCTCAAATAATTTTGCTACTCATAGTGTTTCTTTAGCTTTTGATTTCTCAGTTTCCTTTAATAGCTTCATAATAAGAATGAATCTTGTCACTGATTATGATGAATGAATTTTTGAACTCCGTTGCATAATTTGCTATTGTGTGCAATCAAAGATTTTTTATTTTTTTTTGCTTACCTCTCTGTGTCTCTAGGTGCCGATGATTCTGGTGGGGAATAAATGTGACCTGGAGGATGAGAGAGTTGTAGGGAAAGAACAAGGTCAGAATCTTGCTCGGCAGTGGAATAACTGTGCCTTCCTAGAATCCTCCGCCAAATCAAAGATCAATGTCAACGAGGTAGGTTTGTCATTGCGTCAATGGATTTCTTTCCTGTTTGTGTGTGTATTATTTTTATTTATATATATATATATATATATATATATATATATATATATATTTTTTTTTTTTTTTTATGGTTAAATTTCTAAGTGAAATTTAAACATCGCACCCGAATTAGTCTGGGTTGTGTGATGAAAATTAATCCTAGTGAGAATCTCTTCCAATATGTGATGGTCATAAATTAGATTATGAACTGTCATTTTTGTCATACTCTGTGACGGATCACAGCAGTGTGTTCAGAAACAAAAAAACAATACCATGTGAAAGTTTTGGCTTAGTTTGTTGCTGAATATCCAGAGTGTGGATTTACTATTCATCCTGAATATCCAGAGTTTGAATATTTACTATTCATCCTCTTTACTTGTTACTAGGGCTGCAACTAACGATTATTTTGATAATCGATTAGTTGGCCGATTGTTTCGATTAATCGGATAAAGCTAAACGCTTCATTTTGATGTTTTGCTTATAATTATATATGAAAACCATACCAACATTTGTTTTGTTTAACAATAATTGCAGATGGCAAGTTGACTGATATATATATATACACACACACACACTCTGTATAGCGTGTAGTGCGTTGTGCGCGTTCTGATCATGTGACGGGGGCGGGGCGTTGTGCGCGTTCTTATCATGCGACCGGAGGGGTTGCGCGTTCTGATCATAAAAATAGAGTAACGAGGCTATTTTTAAAAAGTAAGGAGTAGAAAGTACAGATAATTGCTTAAAAATGTAAGGAGTAGAAGTAAAAAGTCGTCTGAAAAATAATTACTCCAGTAAAGTATAGATACCCAAAATTTCTACTTAAGTAAGGTAACGAAGTATTTGTACTTCGTTACTTGACACCTCTGCTCCTATGTGTAGAAAACCCTCGGCTCTTCATCCGCGCTCACCGGACACTATGACCGACAGAAAAACGGTCGATTTTAACGCCCGATAAGAGGCGTTTAATGTAAATTGCTCCCATACCTTGGAGGACTTGGGGCACGCGCTTTTTCCTGCAAACGCTTCTGTAACCTCCATTGCGCAAGCGACTGTGTATCTGTGTGTGTGTATTTGTGCATCTTGTGGTCGCGCGCCTCAATAACGTGAGCAGCCCAACTAATCGATAACGGCATTTGTTGACAACAAATTTCATTATCGATTTTATCGAATAGTTGTTGCAGCCCTACTTGTTACTGTTAAATATTGTGTTTGTTTGTGTCAGATCTTTTACGACTTGGTCAGACAGATCAATAGGAAAACGCCGGTGGAAAAGAAGAAAGCCAAAAAGAAGTCTAATTGCACACTGCTCTAAAATGCACATACACACTCTCCCCAGCAGCAGTTCTGAGCCAGGTAACCAATGCTGTTTTATGTCCGAGTAGAGGTAGTAACAGCTTTTTTTTTTTTTTTTTTAAATGTTGGATAGAATTTCAGACTATGCCTTTTTAATGTTAAAACTAAATAAATAATTACTTATTAATAATTGACTATTTTGTGCATTTTAAATAAAGCAAGCTTCCTGAGTATTCATTGGAATAGTGGTGAATGTAGAAATTTCAGAAAGCTTTAATACAGATAGCATGTATAGGTGCTCAGCTACATCGCCTCCTGCTGGTAATAACAAGATAACACTAACTTATCTGTCCAGCATATTGAAAAAGCTATTTAAGTACTGACAGACTGAAAATCCGATTGGAATCTATTACAAAAGCAAATTTAAATGTAGCAAAATTTGCATGGCCTTGTAGACTGAAAACTGGAATTATAACCTATTTATTTGTTAATTATTAGGGTTTAGTAATAGAAAATGATCACCCATGATTATTTTTTGCATTTGTTTATTTTTGTTTCCTAGAATGCTGAGATGAAGACCTGTTGCCCTACTGGCCAGCATTCCAGCCCCATTCAGTAGTTATTGGAAACCAATGTCGGCAAAGGCAGAACATGATTAAGACTCACTTCTCAGCTTAAGGAAAGGAGTGAAAAGTTGTTTACCTTCTTACCTTTTCAACATTTTCTGCTTTTCCTTCCAAGAAAAAAAAAAAAACCCACCCCCAGACGTGATACACGATAAAACACAAATTGAATTGTCTTTCTTGAGCTCTTACAGTTTTTTGCAATTGCCATTTTTAAAGAAGGACTATAGAAACCAGACTCTTGTGGATTCATTTGGGGGATGTTTGTGACATGCTGTTCATTAATACCTTTCAGAAGCATGACCACAATAAAATAATCATATTAATGTTTGCAGAAGTTTAATCATAATATACTAGCATTTTTTTTATCACCATCTTTATGACCAAGCCTCCCTCTTCTTGCTACGTAGTTTACACTCCACTTACATCTGGGGTTATACACACTTCTCCCTATCCAGCCGGACCAGCTCATCACCTAATGTTTTTGCCTGAATTTCTTTTGTTTTATAGTTGAGCTCAATATTTTCCATATTTCACATAATTTATGATAAATTCCATTTTCTGCATAAAGCGATTATGGAAAATGGTTCTTTTATTAATAGATGGGCAGAAATAACAAATGGGTTTCTTTCTCATGCTGAAAAATATATATTGTACTAAAACAACTCTAATTTCTCATGTCCTCTCATGCTCAGTGGTAATTTTTCAGCTTTTATGAACGATTAAATTTTAGTACATTTTCATTAAGTTTTTGGTGTGTTGTATTTTGTTTAACCTTTTTTTTCCCTCCCTCGGACCTCAGTGATCTATTTTGTGCCTGTATAGGAGAAGAATGAAAATGGATTTATAACAGTGTTGACTTTTCTGTCTGTAATGAATAATCTGTGATTAGCTCTGCATTTTCATAAACTAAACTATACAGAAGAAAGAATATTTTCAGACATTTGATTTGAAGATTTTCTTCTTGATTTCCTTATGTCATAACTTTAATTTTATTATACTTTTTTTGTTGCTTACGTGATCATTTATGCTATTTTATATTGATTTTAAATAAATGTTTCATATTGTGTGTATATATTTTAGGTTTGTAGATCCCACCAAAAATGTTACCATATAAAGTACCATTAAAAAAGAAAAACACGACAGTAACACAAATTTGCTAGATTTGTCATAGCTTTATCTTATAAAATGTTACTCAGCAGTGCTTTAATTTTTTTCCACTAGAGGGAAGCAAATCACCAGTGTTGCCCTCTGGACAGTGTAATTGCACCAAATCTGATGTGCTTAGAGAATGCAGTGTCTGGCTAATAGTTTAATCATGATTTTGCTAGGAGACTGTAACATTTGAAGAGCAATTTGATGATGGCTATTTTCTCCCTGCTTTATTACCCAAATTGACCACATATACTTTCATACACGAAAGTCCGTTAACTGGTTGTTTCCTTGGGTCATATGTAGATGTCCAGAACACACGTCAATTAATTCAAATTACTGAAGATTGTTTTAAGCAGAACATGCTGCCCTTTTCTTATCTCAGACCTATTGTCTGGTTTATAAAACTGAATATACATTATAGCCAGTTTGTTTCATGGATTTGAGCTGTATTCATTAATTTAACTGTTGATGAGGTGTAGAAGAAAACACTTCTGTGGAAAATCACAGGTTTATAATAATGTGCTCATTTTAGTGTTAATATTTCTACAGTAACTCATTCACATGCACACCCATAAGAGATGCCCAGCAGAATCTATATTTAATTATAGAATTTATTATTTAATTGATATGGTGAGGTCATTTTATCCTATTATTTGTATTATTATACAGGAAATTAGACTTTAACTTTGAGGATTTTGCACTCTCCGTTAATTGCTGTGGTACAAGAGGAACATTTTAGGTTTGGTTTAGTGATTTGATTAAATAAGTGGCATTCCTGGAATCCTTCTGTTTAGTGGAAAATAACTGGGATGTTTCCTTTTTCTATCACTCCACTTGTCTACATTTCCTACAAAACCTCCCCATTATAGCAATAGCAGACTTTCACTAAAGTGGCACTTTTGTTTGTCAAATATTGCTTAGTTAAACACTTTGGTATATGCTGTTATTGGAAATTAACTTCACACAACATTGATTAGTGTGTATATTACAACATGCTCTGTTGTGTTTTATTAATTACATATCTGATCGGTTGTGGTCCCTGTATTCTCCTAGTCATCATCCTGTAGTGCTGATCCAACATCAGGCTTCAGTGTCCTCCACTTTATCATGTCAGGTTAACCTGGAGAAAGTGACTGCTTCTTTTCTTTGAATGCACAGGCCTGATCTTGCATGGTGAAGAATCCCTCAGCAAAACAATGAAATGTCTCTAGCTATAAATGAGAGCAGTTATGAGGCTGATGGAACTTTAGGGAGTTTGACCTTGTAGAACCCACTGCCAGTGTGAAATAACAGCAGTCTCAATGTGTAATGGAAGTGTGTGTGTGTGTGTGGAGGGAAAACAGGCATGATGTGTTTACAGTTCTACATCCCACACCCAGAACACAATATAAACAAAACACTTGGCTACACAGTTTATGTTGTAGCCAATTATTAACGGATTTCACACATACAATACATGCTTTTTTGTAGACGGGCAATGGCCTCATTGAAGGCTGGATTTTAATGTACGCTGCATTCAGCCACTGATGCTGCCTGTTTGGGTAGCTGAAGTGTTTTTATGGTGAAAAGTATGTGAATCGTTGGCAATTTCATTGTTTTCTGCATTCATTTGTCATGAAACGTGATCTAATCTTCATCTGGTCAAGGGTATTGACAAATATAATGTGCCTAAAATAATATCACAAAAAATTTAACACAAACACATTTAACATTCACAATGAAAGTGGAAAAAGTGAATATAATTTCATTTATTAAGAGGGGGAAACTGCCAGACCTGCTGAGTCAAGAAATCACTTAAATGGAAACTGACAGAGTGAAGCTCCCAAAAACCAACACATCAAGCCATGATCTAAAGAAATTCAAGAACAGATGAGACAAAGTAACTGATGTATTCTTCTGGAAATGGTTACAAAGCATTTTTTGCTCAGGGACTCCAGCGAACCACAGTGAGAGCCATTATCCACAAATGGAGAAACCTTGGAACAATTGTGAACCTTCCCAGGTGTGGCCAGCCTGCCAAATTACTCCAAGAGCACAATGACCACTTATCCTGGAGCTCATTTAAAAAAAAAAAAAAACATCTAAAAAAAACTGCTGGCTTCGCTTGCCTCAGTTTAGTTCAGTGTTCCTGATTCAGCAATAAGAAAGAGACTGTGCAAAAATGGCGTCCATGGGTGAGGTCCAAGGCAAAAAAGCCACAGCTGACCAAAAAGAACACCAGTTAGTCCACCTCTGAATGGCTCAAAACAAAAGAAAAAATGGAGGTTTTGGAGTGGCCTATTCAAAGTCTGGACTAAATCAGATTAAGATGTTGTGGTATAACCTTAAAAAGGCTGTGCATGCTCAAAACACCGCCAATATGGCTGAATTAAAAGAACACTGAAAAGAAGAGTGGGCCAAAATTCATCCATTGGCAAATATTGCAAACGCTTGATTGCAGTTGTTGCCGCCAAGGGTGGCACAACCAGTTATTCGGTGTAGTGAGCAATTACTTTTTCAAACAGGGCCAATTCAATTCAGTTTTATTTGTATAGCGCTTTTAACAATTGACATTGTCTCAAAACAGCTTTACACAATCAAAAGAATTATTTAAGTTTGTATGGAATGTGAATGTGTGTGAATCAAAAATGGTCAGATAGTCCCTGGTGAGCAAGCCCGAGGGCAACAGTGGCAAGGAAAAACTCCCTGAGATGGTAATAGGAAGAAACCTTGAGAGGAACCAGACTCAACAGGGAACCCATCCTCATCTGGGTGAAACAGATAGCAGGAAATGATCTGCATTTATACAGTGTTAAGTGTTAGGTTCAGCTATAATAGTTGATGTTAATTGATGTTAAAATGGAGTCCAGTAGTTATTGGAGACTCAGATAGACTTGTAGAAAGTTCCAGTCCTGAACTATCGAATTGTCAAGTCCTCAGAGAAACAGCTGCCAACACCAGTCGAGGCCAGAACCATCTTCTAAGTAGAGAGAATCATCCCCAGACACCAGACGCATCCCAAAGAGACACACGGGGCATCCATGCGACGAGACCTCCAACCAGAAACGGGGCACCAGGATGGATCAGACAGGTCCGGAGGGCAGAGGGAGTCTGGATCAATGGCAGCTCAGGAATGACATGTGTAGCTCGACAGAGAGAGAGAGAGAAAGAGTGAAAGAGGGAGACAGGGGGAGAGAGGAAACAGAAAGAGGGGGAGAAAGAGAAGAGGAGAGATGGCAGTTAGGTATGGTCACAGTCACAATGTATAATGTGAATGTATATTTACTGTAGAGTGCAAGCAGGGACTCCGGCAGGACTAACTATGACATCATAACTAAAAGGGAGAGCCAGAAGGAAACACAAACATGAGGGCTCCCTGAGATGTAAAGCAAACAATCACCTCACAGTCAACAAACCTGAGTGATCAAATGAGAGTGAGGAAGACAGCATCTAAACATACCAGTTCACCGTAATACTCTACGTCCATGAGTCCCCCAGATCTGCTCCTTTACCTAAGGCAAATCTATTTATTAAAATGCTTGGCTAAATAAGTAGGTTTTTAGCCTAGACTTAAACACTGAGACTGTGTCTGAGTCCCGAACACTATTTGGAAGACTATTCCATAATTTTGGGGCTTTGTGAGAAAAAGCTCTGCCCCCAGCTGTAGTTTTCATAATACGCGGTACTGACAAGCAGCCTGCATCCTTTGACCGAAGTAGGCGTGGCGGATCGTAAGACAGTAGCAGTTCGCTCAGATACTGCGGCGCGAGACCATTTAATGCTTTATATGTCAAGAGTAGTATTTTAAAATCAATGCGAAATTTCACAGGGAGCCAATGCAGTGAAGATAGGATAGGGGTGATGTGCGCATATCTTCTGGTTCTAGTGAGGACTCTTGCTGCTGCTTTCTTAACTAGCTGAAGCTTGTTTATGCACCTAACAGAACAACCAGACAGTAAGGCATTACAATTACAATAGTCGAACCTAGAAGCGATAAAAGCATGAACTAGTTTTTCTGCATCGTTTACCGACAATATATTTCTTATCTTGGCAATATTTCTGAGTTGAAAGAATGCTATCCTGGTGATATTATCTACATGAGCTTCAAATGAAAGGCTGGAATCTATAATCACGCCGAGGTCTTTTACTGTTGCACTTGATGGAACAGAAAGTCCATCTAAAGTTACGGTGTGATCTAAGATTTTACTTCTAGCTGTATGCGGACCTATGACTAGAACTTCTGTCTTATCCGGATTAAGCAGAAGGAAGATAATTAGCATCCAATTTCTTATGTCCTGCACACATTGCTCAACTTTAGTAAGCTGGTTTTTCTCATCAGGTTTTGTTGAGACGTATAGCTGTGTCGTCAGCATAACAATGAAAACTAATACCATGCTTATGGGTTATGTTGCCCAGAGGAAGCATGTAAAGGGAGAAAAGCAGTGGGCCTAAAACTGAACCCTGCGGAACGCCATACTCCACTAGAGAACATGCAGAATAATCACCATTTAAGTCTACATACTGATAACGATCGGTCAAATAGGATCTGAGCCAGGAGAGCGCTGTACCCTTAATTCCTACTACATTTTCTAATCTGTGAAGAAGAATAGCATGATCAATGGTGTCAAAAGCTGCACTGAGGTCGAGTGATACAAGCATAGTTACACAACCCTGATCAGAGGCCAATAGGAGGTCATTTACTACTTTAACGAGTGCTGTTTCTGTGCTGTGATGAGGCCTAAATCCTGACTGATACAGTTTGGCCAGACAGGTTTGGACAGCTTTTAACCCTTAATAAATGAAATCAGCATTTAAAAACTGCATTTTCTATTTACTCAGGTTATCTGTGTGTAATATAAAAATTTGTTTAATGATAAATATGCAAAGAAAAAGTTTTTTCACAGCATCTATCTATATTTACCCAGAATGATTAAAATTTATAAACCCAGAAATCTAGTCTTGTCTTGTAAGATTCACTTTGTCATACACGATGTAAGTTCACTAGATTGCGTGAGATTGGTGTGCCAACAGCTGTGGAGGTTGAGAAGATGAACAGGAAAAAAAAACAGAACAATGTCTGAACGATGATGTGAACGATGATGTTCTGGCAGTGTTTAAGTGGTTTCATGAACAGCTGTAGAGGTATGTAGTATGACCACTAATGTGTTCACACACAGACAATAGAATCAGGACAGTTTTCTGCCCAGAGGTAACTGAATTTTATATGACCTTCCCAGCACACACACCTGTTTATCCTGCGGGCTGGATTTGCTATTGAGCTGTGCGTGTGTGTGAGACAGGGAGAGAGAGAGAGAGAGAGAGATTGCACTGTTATTAAAGTCCTACATTAATAGTCACTGCATTGATCATCGTGTATGACTGATGCTGCTGTGTGTCTGCATCTGGAGCTGGAATCTACATCTGTTCCTCTCCACCATATGTACTTTAGAGATTTCAAGCTATAAATGAGCTAGTCTTTTTTTTTTTTTTTTACTGCTTAGTGAATTCAGAATTAGTTAGATTTCTACTTGTGTGTCTGTATAATAAGACGTGTTGCTTGATTAATGTAACACTGGCCTTGGTGTCTGAGCAGATTTTGATTAGTATTTAAGCTGTAGCTGCTGAGTAGAGAAATAGATTCAACAACCAGAAAAAGAAAGGGAAAAAAACACTACTCTTCATTGACAAAATAAGGAAGGTATTAGAGTGTCATGCACACTCAATCCACGACCAGCACTAGGACCCGGAAGTAGAGCGGTCGTAAATCAGGAAGTATAAAAGGAGTAAATAAACCATAGCAGAGCGCTCAGTCATTGAGTTCGGCCCATGTTGGTTCGTGTTGCGATCTTCCAAACCGTGAGTACTCACCAATCTTTTGGGTTATTGCTTTCTGCTATTTGTGTGTGCATTTATAGGACGCGGGTTAAATTTGTGTTTTTCCCTCACTCACCCTTTGTGAGAGTCCTTATACTAAATCGCGGGGATATCCTACCTACTCGCTTCTTTCCGCGTTTGGGTTCACCATCCACGCTACATTGGGCTAACCGCTAAAGCTGCGTCTTCTGGTCCTTCAGGTTAGTTCACCCGTGACAGAATGACTGAGCCCTCCGCGGTGAACCCAGCGGATTACGCGAGCCTTTGCGACGTTGTGGATCAGCATGCCGCGCTAATCAATCAGCTAACCGGGGATCTTGCTTCTCTCCGCCGCGAGGTCGCTGAGCTCCGGCGGGAGAACGCGGATCTCCGCGCGGCTATTGATGGCGTCACTGCTCGATCGCACGCCGCAGAGGCCGCGGCGCCGCCTCATCACCCCTCCCCCCCCCCTTCTTCTGATGTTTTTCTTTCTCTACCAGAGAAATGGAATGGCACGGACGGGAAATGCAGTGTGTTTTTAACAGCACTTGAGTTGGTGTTTGAGTTTAATTCCACCAGGTACTCCACCGACCGACTACGCATTGCACTACTCGTTTCGTTGCTAACAGGGCAGGCAGCTCAAACTCACTTTTGAACACCCTGCGGGCGAGGTGGAGACCGACTCAAAACTCTATCATCTGCGGCAGGGAGCACTGTCCGTGAGTCGCTATACGGCTGAGTTCCGCACGCTCGCCGTTCAGACCACCTGGGGAGATGCAGCGCTCCGGACATCATACTACGAGGGGTTGGCTTCTAGGATAAAAGATGAACTAGCCGGGCGAGAGCTCCCCGCTACACTGGAGGGGCTAATCCAACTGGCCCTGCGGATCGACCAACGCCTCGTCTCTCGTCCGAAGCCAGCTCCTAGAACCCTGCCGCCATCATCGACCTTCACCTTCAACCCACCACGACCACCTTCTTTCACCTCCTACGCCCCACCTGGACATGTCGGTTCTCCACCTCCTGCCGTGGTTGACACAGGAGCCGGGGAACCCATGCAATTAGGGCGCGCCTCCCTGACCGTATCGGAACGCGCACGCCGCTTCAAAGAGGGTCTGTGTGCATACTGTGGTTCCGCGGACCATCACCGGGCGATCTGTCCTCTACGTCCGGGAAACGCCCAGCCCCGGTGAACAGAGGGAGAGATTCACCGGGTCCCCTTCAGATCTCCGCCACCTTCGACAACCCTAACGCGCGCCTTACGGTTCAGGTATCCCTCCAAATTGGCCACAAACGAGTTCGAAGTACCGCATTCATCGACTCCGGGGCAGCGGGTAACTTCATTGACTCATCTTATGCCAAAAAATTGGGGGTAAAAATTGAGACGTTATCCCAGCCCATTCGGATCACTTCAGTTGACGGTCGCCCCCTCTCATCTAGCCCGATCATCGCCCAAACCCAACCCATCACCTTAGTCATCGACCAACACACAGAACAGCTCCGGTTTCACCTCACCTCCGTCTCATCACCACCCATCATCCTGGGTCACCCGTGGCTCATCCAGCACGACCCCCTCATCTCCTGGACTCAGAATCGAATTCTACAATGGGGCGCGACCTGCACTGAACTTTGCCTGCGGGCCACGGCTGGGACGTGCTCTAGGGAGTCCGAGGCCCCCGACGTCGACACCAACGCCATTCCCACTGCGTACCGAGACCTGGCAGAGGTCTTCTGTAAAAGACGCGCCACACACCTTCCACCGCATCGCCCCTATGACCTGGCAATCGACCTCCAGCCGGGCTCTATACCACCCCGCGGCCACCTCTACTCTCTCTCCACCACCGAGACGCAGGCGATGGAAGACTACGTGACCAATGCCCTCCGCCAAGGTACCATCCGGCCCTCCTCATCGCCTGCTGCCGCGGGGTTCTTCTTCGTGAAGAAAAAAGGAGGAGAACTTCGGCCATGTGTCGACTATCGGGGGCTAAATAACATCACCATAAAGAACCGACACCCGTTGCCTCTTACCAACTCTGCCCTGGACGCCCTCTCTGGCGCTACCATCTTCACAAAGTTGGACCTGCGGAGCGCCTACAACTTGGTACGTATCAGAGAGGGCGATGAGTGGAAGACGGCCTTCATCACACCCACGGGACACTATGAAAGCCTGGTAATCCCGTTTGGACTGTGCAATGCCCCCGCCGCTTTCCAACATTTCATCAATGACGTTCTCCGAGACATGCTAGGGCGGTGGGCATTTGCATACTTGGACGATATTTTAATCTATTCACGAACTCCTGAAGAACACACTCAGCACGTCAGAGCGGTTTTAAAGAGATTACACGCCCATCAACTGTACTGTAAGTTGGAAAAGTGCGCTTTTCACGAGCGCTCCACCACGTTCCTGGGTTTTGTCATCTCGCCCCAGGGTGTGGCCATGGACCCGCAGAAACTCGAAGTTGTGCGTCATTGGCCCCTACCCAAGACCCTTAAGCAGCTTCAACGGTTTCTCGGGTTTGCGAACTTCTATCGTCGCTTTATCCGGGACTACAGTACGGTTGCCGCCCCCCTAACCGCCCTGACCCGACCCTCACCGTCACCCTTCACTCTAGACTCCGCCGCCATCTCAGCCTTCCAAAGGCTTTGCCAACGTTTCACCACTGCACCGATTCTTCTTCACCCAGATTCAAGCCAACCATTCGTTGTGGAGGTGGACGCCTCAGATGTGGGCGCTGGGGCTGTTCTCTCCCAGCGAGGTCCCGACCAAAAACTACACCCTTGTAGTTTCTTCTCCAAAAAATTTGACACCACTCAGCAGCGATACGGGGTAGGGGACCGCGAGCTGCTGGCCATAAAGTGGGCTTTGGAGGAATGGCGTCACTGGCTCCAGGGCACCAGAGAGCCATTCATCGTCTGGACCGATCATCAAAATCTCATCACCATCCGCAATCTAAAGCAGCTGAACCCGAGGCAGGCGCGATGGGCACTATTTTTCGAACACTATGATTTCCATCTATCATACCGCCCGGGCTCGAAAAACACCAAGGCTGATGCCCTCTCCCGTCAGCATGAAGAGGATGTCGCCCGGGCGGAGCCCGCGCCTGTTCTCCCACCATCCAGAATCATCGCACCCCTCCGCTGGGAACTGGAAACCAGGGTCCGCCAGGCACAGGTCACGGAGAACGAACCGGCAGGTGCGCCGCCTGGACGTCTCTACGTTCCTCACTCCATGAGATCGGAGGTCATCCAGTGGGGTCACACCTCACTCCTCTCCGGGCACCCGGGTAGCAGGCGTACCACCCAGTTTGTCCAGCGCGCCTTCTGGTGGCCATCAATGACCAGGGACATCGACGAATACGTTCAGGCGTGCCCAGTGTGCGCCAGGGCAAAGGACTCCAACCAGCCGACACCAGGGGAACTCCAACCACTTCCAATTCCCCGTCGGCCCTGGTCGCACATTGCCGTCGATTTCATCACGGGCCTGCCGGAATCCGAAGGGAAGAATACCATTTTAACCATCGTCGATCGTTTCTCCAAAGCCGTGCACCTGGTGGCCCTAACCGGACTCCCGTCAGCCAAGGACACCGCAACGCTGATATTAGAGCACGTAGTCCGCCTGCATGGGTTCCCCAAAGACATCGTCTCGGATAGGGGGCCCCAGTTCACTGCCCGATTCTGGAAGGCCTTCTGCCGTCTGATCCATTCCACCTGCAGCCTATCTTCTGGGTACCATCCCCAGACCAATGGTCAGACGGAGCGGACCAACCAACAACTGGAGCGCTATCTGAGGTGTTTTGTGGCGGACCGTCAGCGCTCCTGGGCTCGCTACCTCCTATGGGCTGAGTTGTCACACAACCTACACGTCTCATCTGCAACCAACCTCAGTCCATTCGAGGTATGCCATGGTTTCCAACCTCCGATGTTCGAACACCAAGAACCGGAGGTTGATGTACCATCAGCCCAACAGTTGGTCCGCAGGTGTCGGCGGCTCTGGACATTGACGAACCAAGCCATCCAACGAGCCAACACACGCTACGCCGCTCAACATCGCCGTCGACACCCTCCGGGACGTTTGTATAATGTAGGTGACAGGGTATGGCTGTCTACGAAAAACCTCCATCTACACACCGAATCAAGAAAACTATCACCCAGGTTCATTGGACCATATCGCATCCACCTCAAAATTAACCCTGTCACCTACCGGCTCCAGCTGCCTGCGGCGCTCCGAATCCACCCAGTATTCCACACATCCCAACTAAAACCCTTCATCACTTCACCCATGGTTCCACCCACCCCCCCTGCTCCTCCTCCCCGTATCATTGACGGCGGTCCCGCTTACACCGTGCGACGGATCCTCGACTCGCGCCCTCGGGGCAGAGGTACTCAGTACCTGGTCGACTGGGAGGGCTATGGCCCCGAGGAGCGGTCGTGGGTTCCTGCACGTTTCATCCTCGACCCAGAACTAATTCGGGATTACCGTCACAGGGTATCCTCCATCCCAGGACCGTCTGGAGTCGGTCCTGGACGGGGGGGTACTGTCATGCACACTCAATCCACGACCAGCACTAGGACCCGGAAGTAGAGCGGTCGTAAATCAGGAAGTATAAAAGGAGTAAATAAACCATAGCAGAGCGCTCAGTCATTGAGTTCGGCCCATGTTGGTTCGTGTTGCGATCTTCCAAACCGTGAGTACTCACCAATCTTTTGGGTTATTGCTTTCTGCTATTTGTGTGTGCATTTATAGGACGCGGGTTAAATTTGTGTTTTTCCCTCACTCACCCTTTGTGAGAGTCCTTATACTAAATCGCGGGGATATCCTACCTACTCGCTTCTTTCCGCGTTTGGGTTCACCATCCACGCTACATTGGGCTAACCGCTAAAGCTGCGTCTTCTGGTCCTTCAGGTTAGTTCACCCGTGACATAGAGATGTTTTTTATTTGATATGTAGTCTGTGTTTATACAATGTGATGCACTTGCTGTAACTTGAGCTTATGTTATTTACTCGGTCTACCACTGCCAGCTGCAGTGCATACATGAGCTGTCAGTTGAACAGTAATTTTTTCACTAGAACAACTGAAAATCTTTCCACAGCTTAAATCATTAGGTACTCTGTATTAATGTACATATGTTATTACTTATTAAGTATCACTATAAGAGCCCCAGAGTGGCGCAATGGTAAAGTGCTCGCCCTATCATCCGGAGATTGATTCCGGGGTGATGGTAGTCACCCGCAGCCGGGGGCCTAGAGAGAGCTGATTAGCCAAGTTCTCTCAGCGGGGTGGGATGGAAGGCACTTACAATAGTGTTCTCAGATCATCATGGCGCTACAGCCAATCATGGGCATCTGTGAGCTCACGCAAGCAGAAGGAGCGCTTTCTTCCGAATATGTACACCACCCCAACGGTGCATAAACGGAAAGATGCTGTTGACTGGCGTCACGTGGTTCGGAGATTCGGAGTTCCTTCTGCTTTGGCCCTCCCTGACTAGTAGTAGTAGCCTTAATGAGGGGCGCGCTAGTGACCGGTGGGAATTGGATACGACTAAATTAGTCATATCCAAAAAAGTAGTCATACGTAGTCAAAAAAGTATCACTGTAATCTTCCCCGCTTTCTGGGTAAACAAAAAGTGGGCTTCATGGTAACCTGGTGTTTTTACTTGTCTTACAGGCTGGCTTCCAATTTGTGTACCCATCTTTATCATTCTATGACTGATCATAGCTTTTGGTCAGAGCACTTATCCCATGTTAGATGTGGATCAGACTTCTGAGACTGCTTTGTATAGGTTTTGGCACACCCTGATTATAGGATGGACCCAACCTTTGGTACGATCACTATTCCATTTTAGTCTACCTTGTTCTATAGTTTATAGGTGAAATAGCTCTGTCTATGCATTTAGTTAATGGAGCTGTATTACTGTAAAGTCTGGTTTGGTCTCTCAGTTCTAATCTAGGAAATGTGAGCATTCATGCTGACATGGCTTCTGGGAGAAAGCCTGACCGGTCAGTTTTAAGCTGATAGCCTTCTGTCTCACCTCTCATGGCCTTGCACTGGCTTGAACCGCAGGGATGATTAATGTTTAAACATATTGTTAATTTATTATTAAGATATTAAACATAAAGGCATTATTTTGCTTTTTATTTAAATAAAAGTATGCATGTTTTAAGTTCTTACTGAATGATGGATGCCTTACTGAAAGGCATTTTAGAACTGATGCTTATCATGTATCTGATCGTCATGCAGTCAGATCAGCAGAATAATACTGTTAAAAAAGTATTTGTTACTGTATGAAGGTTATGCAGAATTTACATTAACATATTCATACAAATGTTATTGTGTACTACTTCAGTTTCAGAGTCAAATTGGAGAAAATGAGTAAATAAAAGAAAAATCGAAATTTAGTCATCTAATTTATTAACTATAAGTGATGCAACTTTGTTTTGCATTTACAATTAATTTCACACAACATATCTTGCATAGAACACTTTTAATAAACAACATACACTGATTTGTCAAACAGAAGCTCTTTGGCCATTATAGAAAATAATTACAAAAGAAAAATTATATTTAAGATAGATTATGATAAGCTGTTTTGTGTATATACTAAAGATTGGACATTCACAAAAAGTAAATGGATTGCAAACATGCTTAATGAACCTTACTTAGCTGTGAGTGAATATATGATCAATGAAATCGATTGCTCAATTAATCCCACCTGTGTGCTGTGTTCCAGTAACTGTTCAGTTTAACTGGTCAAATGTGGTCATTAACTTTATATGCTAGAGAAAAGAAATTTGCTGCATATACTTCTGTATGTGTTCAGAACATCATAGACTCATACTGGAATTATGTTTGTCATACGAGTTTCCAAAAAATATCATATAGTATGTGGAATATCAGTAGTGGAAAAGCATTTGCAGAAGATCAACATCATATTGTATATTAAAGAAATGTATTGTATTGTTACATTTTTATATGTGAACACCTTTGGTTCCTTTTTTAAATGGTATTTAGCTTATTTTTCCTGGGTTATTCAGCACTTGATTTTGACCGACAGTTGAACAAGGCTACCTTAAAGGTTGTCCAAACAGGCAGGCGATCAATGAACAGATTGACACCAGTTAATTTGACTCATCAGGAACAGATTGCTTGTATTTCCCCAAAAGGACCTTAGTCTCCTTTTTGCAATTACTGTATATGCTATTTTGAGAGCATTGTATACATTAATTTTATTCAAAGACAGTATGTGACACTGTATATGGATGACTCTATGTGAAAGGAATGCACACTAGTGATAATTACATGCTCAAGCTTGCGCGTTGGGGAGCTATTGTTTTCTGAAGAAAAAAAAAGGATCAAAGGGATACCTTTACCTTCAGAACAAGGTTGATGACAAGACAGAAAAAGAGAGTTAAACAAACACACCTCTGTTACACCCTCTGCATGTGTTCATTATTGGCTTCTAAATTTGAAATAGTTCTTGAGAACAGTCTTAATTTTATCTCTTCTAGCTTGCAGTAATTCCACGTTTATTTAGCAACAAATAAACCTGTGAAGTTTTAAACCCAGACTGCAGAGCTATAATCAAACATTGGCCCTTTTGAAATTTTCATTTCTGTATTGTCTGTTTTTGGTTTGCTTTTTGCTTTCAATCCACCAACTCTTGTCCAGAATGGCTTGTAGACACTATCTTTAGGTTTGGATGCTTTATTCTTCTTCTTGGCTCTTTTAAAGAGGGTTTCCTCCTCATCCTGTAGGTGTAACCATCCTGGTCTCTCCTTGAGAAGTTTTTCCCGGTCAGGCCGAATGCTGCGCAAGACCTTTTTGAAGATGCTGGTGGTTAGAGAGAGTCGCCTACAAAAGTCCTGAGAGCAGCTGAGTCGTAGTGGATGCTGAGATGCTTCAGCAATTCTCCCTGTGCTCTCTGCCTCACCGGATATCCGGTTCTCCAGTTCAGGCAGATCCAGCCAGTTACCTACTAAATCAGCAAAGACATTGTCTCCAAGCACTAATGGCTGTCTGTTGCGGCTTTGACTCATCAGAGAGGATGTCCAGTCGCTGGAATCATCCGTGTCGAATTGAGAAAAATCACTGTCGATAGAGGGTCCTTCGCGTGAAAGTGTGGTCATTAGTCCTTGGAGATCAGTCATTGTGGCTGAATGGAATGAAGACTGATGCTCCTCAAAGGTGGATCTTGAGGTTGAATGGCTTCCAGTGTTGCCTGAATGGATGTTGTCTCTGGAATCACAGGAAGAGAAGCTGTCATCCTCAGAGCTGGAGAATGAAGCAGAGGTGCACAGACTTCCTCGATGGTGGCTTCCTCTAGGTTCCTGCCTTCTGGATACAGGGTTTGGAGCCAGACTATATTTCTCATATGGGGAGCTGGTGAGGAATTTAGAGGGCTCCATTTCTAGATCAGACAAACTTGATTCTCTTTTAAATGGATGTTTTTTTGGCTGTTCTGTTTCTTTCTGTCTGCTTCCTACTGAGGTATGATTTAGATGATGTGTGAGTGCTGAATCTGAGGTTATGGGTCTGTGAGAAGAGTGTTGGTAATGCTGACTGGTTTTGCAGGAGAGCTGAAGTTGTTCCAGAGCAGTCTGCACCTTAAGGAGTTTCAGCTCCTGCAAAGCTCCCATCATAGAGTTCATCTGAGTCTGGACACCATCGCCTGCCTCCCGCATGGAGATCTGAAAGAGAAAGATACTTTAATATAAAGTAACTACCAGGTTTTCATCAAAGATCTTGTTCAAAGGGGAACCAACATATAAGTCTGTGTTGCTAAAATCCTAAGGAATGACATCATTTGGCATCCGCAGACATAAAAAGTACCACCTAATATGGATGACTACATGAGCAGAATTCTGCGGTTGGTGGTGATCTACCATTCCATGGGCTCAGATTTCACCTCAGGGATCTGATTTAGGAGGAGAACAAAAGAGCTGAGTCCCGCCCTTTGGTTTAAACTGTCAGTGCTCTTACCCACATGTAATGTCATGCAAAGAATAGGGAGGAAATCAAAACCCCTGGAAAAAGTTGCAAAGCTTTGACACTTGTCACCTTCACCTGTCAGCCTTGTGCATCAATCTATTGCTGTACAGTTTTAATTTTTCATATTTTTAGCAGTATTTCTTCTCCTATGTCTCTCCCACACCTGTTATTCTGTAACTGTATCTCCTCGTGGCTTGGGATCAAGGTGAGTGTCAAAGTCTGTTCATCATAACGGCATCAAATTGTGTGTGTTTAGTCTTGAATCCAGTAGCAACAATGAAATGCCTTTATTACAGCAATTTTCCCCACGAATTAATGAACTATAGATTTTCCCTTTCTTTAATGGACACATTCTGTACATTAACAGTGCTGCCTGTAAAAGGTCTCTGCGTCTCTCAGATTACAGATCAATAGCTGTTATCGGCTTCTAGATACTGTAGGAAGCTGTGCACTCTGGAATAGTAACCTCAGTTAGAGGGTGAAAATGTAAAAATCTTTAAAGAGATTATTTTAATACTAATGTCATCATCTAAATGATTACATATACTTAAAAAACATAAAGTTCAACACTGCAAATTATTTAATAACTGTGCTTTTCTAATAGTTGAAAGCTAGCACATGAAGCTATATAGTCCCATTTCAAGATGCAACAACAGATTAATTATAGCACAGCTTATATGCACAAATAAAAATTAAGTTATCTCATCTATAAACATGATTTCTGCAATAATGCATTCTGCCAGAGTTTTGCTAGAGTTATGCAACCCATTAGTTTAAAAATAAGCACTATCACCTTACCATACTCCAGTAAGCTCTCTCTCCCTTGATGTCTCTCTTCCTCTCCCTTTCTATCCTTCTCTTTCTTTCTACTGTGTATCTGCTTTTTACCCAATCAGGTGACTGACCAATTCATGCGTCACATTGATTTTTTTTTTTACGCTGGCATAAACAGGAGGGCTGTAGGGAGTTGTAGTTTTAAGGGGGAAAAAATCCCTTTATGAATCAAACCTGACTACTCCTAGGACGGGACATGTCTGAGGGATAATTACTCATACTCAGTAGACTTATGTAAGAGGAAGTGCATTTGTCTTTGTTTGTGTATCCATGGAGACAAATTTATGTAATTATAGTAGAACAATTAATTTAAGGTGTGAATATGTCTGTGGGGGGAGGGGGAGAGAGAATTTCTCACTCTTTCCCTGATTTACGCATCACACTTGCTGCAATTGTGACCACATTCATGATAGTGGGGATTTAAGAAGATCAAATACCTTTTGCCAGTTTAGACATGCCTTAGACATGTGCACACCTATACACACACATATACTATAGAGTAAAATCAGGCAGGTGGGTATCCATTCAGTATATCATTTTACATCTGTGTATATATTGTTATATTTAAACAAATAAAGTCTCTATCTATTTGAATTTCGAGCTATTTAGAATCATAATAAATAAGATAACTGAGATGAGCCAATTTGCGGTAACTGGCTTCGGCATACATTTCTTGAAATCTGTGGAACACCGTGTTTTATTTTGAGAAGCTCATTAAATATAAATGTGAGCATGTTGTAAAGAGCTTTTAGAGGTCATGTGGAGAAACTGACTCTGTAATAAAAGAAGAAAGAAGAAGGTCTGTTGTCAGTGACGACTAACACTATGACCTCATAATCATTTAGATATCAATAATGTCTGTGACGCAAGTGATGTGAAGAAAGACTTCTTTGTGTGGAAATGTCAAAAGCGTACAAAGAAATCATTCAGACTGAATTTAAAGGCTAGAAGCAGTATGAACATTGGAGAAGAACTGATCAGCTGATTGGAGCACTGTGGGAATTGATTAAAGACCATTTATGTCTGTCTTGGTTTTCTGTAACTTCTGCTTTCTCATCACCCTGGTCTCCTGTGCGCTCTCCTTCAGGATGAGCCCAGACACATTGGGGGATTTGACTTACGTCACCCCAACAACTCATTCATGACGGATATGTTTGTGAGTAACATCCCTAAGGCAATCTCATATCTGCTAGTCAGCACTGTGCACGCACACACCCAAACACGCTGTGAGAGCATGTCTCCTGTTCTCATTTGTCAACAACTGGAACAGTGAATGCATATCATATAAACCAGCCAACCTATTGATTGCTTCTTAATGATCTTTATTGCACCTCTGGGAAGGATAAGTGCAATTACTTCACTTAAAAACAGGGGAATGAAAAGGAGGTATTCATTCACAAGATGCAGGAATACTGAATAAATGCTGGATGGTAGTACACTCAATACCCTGACTGTTTAAGTGTGAATGCCATGTTATATTCGCAATCAGCATGTTTTTAAGCTAAGGTTTAAGGGTTTTTCCTTTACAAGGAAGACAGGGAGAGAGATTTTCAGCAAACAAGCACAAATATATTCATTCATTCATTTTCTATACCGCTTTATCCTCGATTTAGGGTCGCGGGGACCTGGAGCCTATCCCAGGAGACTCAGGGCACGAGGCAGGGTACAACCTGGACAGCGTGCCACTCCATCGCAGAGCGCGCACACACACACACACACACACACACACTATGGTCAATTTGGCAAGGCCAATTAGCCTAATCTGCATGTCTTTGGACTGTGGGAGGAAACCGGAGTACCCGGAGGAAACCCACCAAGCACGGGGAGAACATGCAAACCATGCACACAGAGACGGGAATCGAACCTGGACCCTAGAGGTGCAAGGCGACAGTGCTAACCACTACACAACCGTGCCGCCACACAAATATATTCAACATGCAAAAAAAAACAAAAAAATCAAAAGTAGTACAATAGTAGTACAAGTGTTTATGTAAACAACATTTATTATAACCTGATTAAATTGTGTAACTGAACATTTTATGAACAAATATATGCTGTGTTAATTGGGTCAAAATGTCTGAGCATAAGTTTAAGATCTCTACTTGGCTTCATGTATGGGCAAGGCCCATAATTCTAATGTCCATATAGAATACTCAGCATCTTGAGGTGCAGGGCATCCTTAGTACCAGTGCCAAACCTGCAGAAAATAGGTGGGTTGTGGTAGGACTGGCATCCTGCAGAAAAACCTAACCAAATAACTTAAATAAAACCAATAACTTGCAGATCAAATGACCCCAAGAAAATGAAAAAGCTCAAGAAAAATTCATGACATGTTTATATGGTAATATATTACATGATTTGGCAGTCCAGTTGGACGGCTGACATGGACATAACAGCAAAACTCATGTATTACTCCATTTCTTTGTACATGCATGGCATTCTTGTATTGTTGAAATATGTGATATGTGTAAACTCCTGCGCCTGATAAAGGCAGACATTTCAGAGTTTTAAGACGAGCTCTGTTTAAAGAAGCTTTGAACAACAAAGCCAGGCTTTGTTGCTCTCCATTATCCAAGTCTGTATGATGAACCACTGCTCCCCCACAATGCAATCCTTATCCCTTTAACAACTCATGAGCTTACTTGACTTTACCCATTATTAGATTGATTAACCATGAAAAAATTGGGGGATTATTACTTTATTTAGGAATAAAACCCCATTACATCTCTGTAACAACTGATTATACATTATACAATAATGAAAACTGGGGAAATGAATCAACCGGGGTTACTCCTATGACCTACTGTAGAACAGGATCAGGGAAAACCGAGAGGCAGACAAGCCAATCATTGGGATGGTATAACAATTAGCCAATCAGCTTCGTTTATTTCAAATCAGTTTCCAGTGCACGCGCCCGTCGCGCGACAGACCTGCACTGTTCCCAACTCTGACACGCAGCACACTAAAGCACACACACGCCGTTATGTCAGATCAAGTTAATAAGTAGGAAATAATTTAGGCTTAGCATTAGATATAACTACATTAGCAGATAGTTTTCAAGAAAAACAAGTAAATTATTCCAGTACATTATTCATATGTACAATAAAGTCTACACATATGGGCTCTTAAAATTGAGAAAAGTGAATCGAACAACTAGTACTACTAATAACAACAACAATAATAACAACAAACACTCACCAGTTCATGTTTCAAACGTTTCAGGCCCTTGTCCATGTCTTTGCGCTCTGGCGCGCGCTCCATCATTCAAAAAAAAAATCTGTTAAATACTTATTAAATAGTGTCTTAAACTTACACACGCTGACCTATTTACAAATCATAAAACCTGGCTGTAGCAGTGAATGTCTCTGCGGTTTTCTCGGCGCCGCTCCGCACTTCTTTTTTTTTTTTTTTTACACCAAATCTGTAAAGCACGAGCTCAAAACTCCACGCGCACGCACTCCGACACATACACACACACACACACACACACACACACACACACACAGTGATTTCATTCAGCAGATCTGTCACAGCACCTGACACATTTCTCCAACCCAGCACTCAAGCCTGTGAGCAGTGCAGTCTGAGGTTCTGTCTGCTCACTGCGAGTGTGTGTGTGTGTGTGTGTGTGTGAAAGTACAGCAGGGTGATGTGTCTCCACGTGTGACGCTCAGATCTCCAGGACACACCTCACTCACAAGGGGGTTTAACTAACGGTTTTCCGAGGACAAAACAATTCGAGCTTTACGGCCAGTGGTCTAGTCAATGTCTGCTCAATGGACACTTCAGCAGGGGTTCATCCATAAGAATGGGACTGTCCCTATTATTTGTTCACACACTGAATACACCTCCGAGTTCCAGCTCTGATAGGATCCCAAATATGAGAAAACGATTCTTATTTTTTGCCTCCTGTTAATCCTATAGATAGAATTCCTCAATAATCCGAAATAATAGGCTATGCAAATTAAAAACTTTTATTTAAATATAAAATATTCTTATTATTAATATTGGTATTTTGGTTCATCCTTCTGTGACCTGGCACATCGAGCGATGGATACACACTTTGGAGATACTGTATATTTGTGTAAACATGTTTCTGTGGCAGTTATACAGTATAAGCGGTCGATTGCCAGCTCGATCCAGGTATATCATTCACACTACAGACAATTTGGAAACATCATGATTAGTCTAACCTGCATGTCCTTGGACTGTGGAAAGAAACCGGAGAAAAACCACCAAGCACCAAGAAAACATGTAAACTCCAGACAGACAGACCAGAGTCGGGAATCGAACCCCAGTCCTGGAGGTGCAAGGCCACAGTGCTAAAGCACTAAGTCACTGTGCTGCCAATATAAAGTATTAGGTTATGCTTATTATTTTTACAATTGCACCTCATATACATTTTTCTCTGATCAAAAGAATTTACACATTTTGATAATTATTTCAAATGCCTTCAGGTTGATTATGGCATGCTGTATGGCGGCCAATTCATGTGTGAAAATGATGCGTCATGCTCGCAGAATCACTCTTTTACAAGTTAACTCCTGGAAAATGACTGTTCCATCAGAGGAGTAGGCGGCGCGGTGGTGTAGTGGTTAGCACTGTCGCCTTGCACCTCCAGGGTCTGGGTTCGATTCCCCGGCCAGGCTCGATTCCCGTCTCTGTGTGCATGGAGTTTGCATGTTCTCCCCGTGCTTGGTGGGTTTCCTCCGGGTACTCCGGTTTCCTCCCACAGTCCAAAGATATGCAGGTTAGGCTAATTGGCGTTCCCAAATTGCCCGTAGTGTGTGATTGGGTGTGTGAGTGTGTGTATGTGTGTGTGCCCTGCGATGGATTGGCACCCTGTCCAGGGTGTACCCCGCCTAGTGCCCGAAGTCTCCTGGGATAGGCTCCAGGTCCCCTGCGACCCTGAACACAGGATTAAGCGGTATAGAAGATGAATGAATGAATGAATCAGAGGAGTAAAAACATGCATTCATAGGATAACGTGATCGTTCAATACATTCAGATAGTCAGCTGCCTTCAATGCTATATAACATTGCTGAGTGTATGCATCCCCAGATCAGGGGCGCAACAACCTATTGCCCCTACTTTTGTCACCATGTGGCACTCATACTACTGGAACCGCAATGTGGCCATGTGCCATTCACACCACTGTCCCAGCACGTTCCGGCCATATCACCATGTACCATTGAGACTACTGGCCCCGCATTGTCTCACCGTGTCATTCACACCACTGTTACATCATGTCCCGGCAATGTTACCATGTACTGTTAACATCATTGTTCTGGCAATGTCTAGCCTGGAACAAAAAATATCAGCAGTGGCATTTTTGGTCCAGACAGACAATGATTAAAATCCATGTATGGCCAAGCCGAACACCACAATTTACAGTACAGTACATCTCAAATCATTTGAATATTGTGCAAATGTTAATTTTTTTCTTCATTTAATTACACATTATGTTAAATATTTCAAGCCTTTTGTTTTAATTGAAATGATTATGGGAGGTGGGAGGGGCAGTAGTGTTAGCACTGAGGCCTCAGGTTCGATTCCTGCTGTTCGTGGACTTTGCATGTTCTCCCCGTGGGCTTGGTGGGTTTCATCCGGGTACTCACCAGTTTCCTTACAAATACATGCAGATTAGGTTAATTGAGTTCCCAAATCTTTCTAAAATAAATTACAAAGGAAAAATAAAATTTCCCATGGTATTCTAATATGTACATTGCCATTCACACACACAATTCTGT
Organism: Channallabes apus; assembly: GCA_030522415.1. Classification (NCBI taxonomy): domain Eukaryota; kingdom Metazoa; phylum Chordata; class Actinopteri; order Siluriformes; family Clariidae; genus Channallabes; species Channallabes apus. Next base: position 14,139,432 of record CM060129.1, on the reverse strand, counting down.
TTAAGATTGAAATTAGCTTTGGCCATGTGGAAATTAAACCCAGTCTACTGATATTTCACTTTTCGTGTGCCTAATAGTGCAGTGGTGATACGGGGCATTTTTCAAGGCAGTATAGATCTACTGTATGAGCGAAGTGTTACAGTAAGTGAAGTGCAGTTCTGAGCGGTTACCGGTTATGTCATGACCAGTGTTGGGTGTAACGCGTTAGAATACTTGGATTACGTTTTTGATGTAACAAGTAATCTAACGTGTTAGGTCCGCCATTTAAGTAATCAGTTATTTAGTTACTATTTAAAAAATGTAATCAGTTATTTAGACAATTTATGTAATCCGTGAGCCAGATAGCACTCATTCCCAATCCGTTATTGTGTGTGTGTGTATGAAAATCGTCTTACAAGCCCTGCCCCCTCTGCTATTCTTGCTGTTATACCCCTATCTCACCTATGCGGTTTGACTATACGAGGACCGACGCGTGGAAAGATAATCACAGCGCCAAAACCCGCAGTGAATCAGTGAATATGATGAACCGTACTTAAGGCCATCGCTCGAAATCGCATAGGTCAGATAGGATTATTAGTAGTTAACAGATTATGGGCCAAACTTCGCTGAGTGATGATGGTAGAATAATTATAAAGGTCTTGACTAAAACAACATGCATGAGGAATCACAAAGCAGTTTTCATTTTCTGCAGTGGAAAAGTACTCTAACTAGTTACTTTTATCAGAAATTAACGCTTTAATGTAACTGATGACTTTTTAATGACAGTAATTTTGTAATTAGCATATAAACAAAGATTTACATTAATGTCCCTTATCTGGATGCAGTGCCGGTCCCAAGCCCGGATACAATGGGAGGGTTGCGTCAGGAGGGGAATCCGGCGTAGAAACTGTGCCAAGTTGTAGTGCGGACTGGATATTCCGCTGTGGCGACCGCTTGTCGGGAGCAGCCGAAAGACCTTTTTTTATATTCTTGTATTTAACTAGATATGCTCGCGAAATTTAATTACAAATGTAAATGTAAAAAGAAATAAATATAAAAATGTACAGCATCATCTGTTGAATTTTGAGAAGAAACAATATACCTGTGAAAACCCCATTCAAATTCGTTCAGTAGTTTTGCAAGTCCAAGCAAACAAACAAACAGACGGAAAAAAAATCTTGATGTTTTCTATTAATCATCTTACGTTCTCCCAAATTATTTTTTCGCAAATATCAACGTAGAGACACGCCAACCTTCCAATTTTATTATATGTATAGATTTGTACGACGCTTGCGTATGCATCACTGATACCGATTTCTGGCGACATCTTCTGGATCGAAAAGTGTATTGCACACAAACGTCTACGCTTGTCCACAAGATGGCACTGTGGACTCTAACAAGACCTATAATAAACCCACGAATAAGAGAAATGAAGCGCGCGGCTCCGCTTAGATAGTGGGAAGTATGGCGGCGTGTGTGCGGAAAGCTGCTCATGAGATTGATGTCCGGACGCGAACAGATGATGTTCTGTCGTCTGGCGGAGTGGAGTTCAGTTCCTTGCTGCTCTCTAAACCGGTTCTGGACGGTTTGTCTGCCTCCGGCTTTCAGAAACCTTCACCAATCCAGCTGAAGGCGATTCCGCTGGGGCGGTGTGGACTGGGTGAGCAGTTACTCAGCACATTCCTTATAATAATAATTATAATAACAATAATAATTATTATTATTCCAAATGTAGCCAAAACATTGTGTTTTAATGCAAAGTTTGAGTTTGTGCAATATCAACTGGTTGTCTGCTCTCAAACCTTTTGAAGTTGTGGGTTTAATTGTGTAAAAAAGAATTAATATATTATCTTTATAAATGTGCACATGAACATTTATACCTGTTTATTTGTTACAGCTTTATACAGCCAACATCTTAATGTCTTAACTTTCAGACAGAATTGTTTCACATTAATTACTAATCTACTGGTTTTCACTAGTGACTCTGGTTTAAACCAATTCAGTTTATGTCAAATTGGTTTCTGGCTGTAAAACCTCCAAAATAGAAAATAATAAATGTCTGAACAGTGATTAGTTTAAATCATCTACTGAGCTGTGAAACAGCATTTCTATTTCTTTATTTTTTTTGCAACCTTATTTTAATATTACACAAAGATACCCCGAGTCAACACAATATACAGTATTTATTATTTTTTATTTTTATAATGATTTCATTTGTTAAGGGGACCCCCCCCCCGCTTCCCCCCCTGAACCTACCTGGCTCTGTGTGACAAACCTAATAAATGGTTGTGCCACCCTCGGCGGTAACAACTGCAGTCAGGTGTTAACAAGAAATGATTCTTTCACATCGCCCCACTCTTCTTTGCAGAATTGTTTTAATTCAGCCACATTTAGAGGATTTAACCTGTTTAAGGTCATACCACATCATCTCAATCCTAGGCCACTTATCTTTTTCATTTTTTTTTTTTTTTGTGAGCTATTCTGAGGTGGACTTGCTGGTGTGTTTCTGATCATTGTCCTGTTGCCTAAACCAAATGCACTTGAGCTTGAGGTCTACTTCAGGTTTTTCAGGGAGAGCACAGAATTCATGTTTCCAACAATTATAGCAAGTTGTCCAGGTTCTGAAGCTTCCCACACACTTCACACTACTGCCTCATGTTTAACTGTTGGTATGATGTTCTTTTTATGAATTATTTTTCTGCCAGATGTAACAGGATGCTCACCTTCCAAAAATTTTAACTCCTGTCTCATCAGTCCACAGAATATTTGCCCATTTCCTTTTTTTTTTTTTTTTTTTTAACATAGGGTCATGTTGGTTTGAACAACTTTTCCCTTAAAATATTAAATCCTCATTTAAAAACTGCATCTTGCATTTACTTGGGTTATTTGTTTGATGATCTGAATCAGTTAAGTTAGCAACACAAAAAATAAGACAAAAATGCTTTTCATGCCACTGTACATCATTAATTTGTAGGTGAAATTGTCTCTGTTTTGTGCAAAGTTGTGTCAAATTCAAATTTCACCATAATTTATGTATCTTGTTTTTTTTTCTTTTTCTTTTTTAGATCTTATTGTTCAGGCCAAATCTGGCACTGGAAAGACCTGCGTGTTCTCCACCATTGCCCTGGACTCCCTGCTCCTTGAAAATGCTGCCACTCAGGTACAATGGGCTTGTTTGTTTAGGTATTTAAATTTATTTGTTAGTGATTTGTTTATAGATTTGGTAACGGTGTTATTTGTTAATGATTTTACACTAACTGCTGATTTCAGTGCTTGTCAAAGTTAAGATGTTAAGAGCAAATCATCACTGGGTCATTCTGCATTACATAAATGTCTTCCCATTGAGGCCTCCTTACTGATTCACTTAGATTTGCTTCATGCTCTATGGAAATTGTCAGCATTCCCGATAAAGTAGTGTGTAAACATCAGGCTTGTATCTGTAGAAAATTCTGAGGTGCCAGATAAAAAGGTACTAAATTTCACAAGTCATTACTTTTGAACTATTAATGCTAGGAATACATTTAAAAAAATTGTTGACTAGTTTGAGTGTATTTTGGATGTAACATAAAAGGTTCACACTTGCATATTTGCTCATTTCTGGCCTGTAGAGAGAGAGACATGTAGAGAGCCAAGCTTATCTCTCCGTCTCCACACTAATTACTCATGTCATTATTGTTTTTTTTATTTATTTTTTTTATTTGTAATATATTTTTTACAAAAATGTATCTGGTAAAACTAACTTGTGTACAGGAATGAGAAATCAAAATGAATTAAGTAATGAATGCATAAATAAGTTTGCACCTGTTTAAAAAATTCATATTGATAGTGTGACATTCTGGCGTAAGAAGAGGATGTTTTGTTCAGCAAGTCTACATTCAGAACCTTGAACCAAACTGTATTAATGAAGCTGTCAAATGTTGTGTTGAAATTGGGTATATGCAGCATTACAAAGGCAAAAGGAGCTGCTAAACATGGACAATGTGCATTTGAAATATAAGGCAGGAAACCTTTTGTTTTCCATTTTTCCTTGACCAAAAATACTCAACCAAGGGTTCTTTTTAGATATTGACCTAAATGGAGTGGGGAAAAAAAACTTTTAGCAGGCCATAAATTAGAAGTGTACAACTGTGAACCTTGGTGTAACGATCCCTAAAAATTTCATGCACCTGCCATGAACAATATACAGGTCCTTCTCAAAAAATTAGCATATTGTGATAAAGTTCATTATTTTCTGTAATGTACTGATAAACATTAAACTTTCATATATTTTAGATTCATTACACACAACTGAAGTAGTTCAAGCCTTTTATTGTTTTAATATTGATGATTGTGGCATACAGCTCATGAAAACCTCTCAAAAAATCTAAAAAAATTTGCATATTTCATCCGACCAATAAAAGAAAAGTGTTTTGAATACAAAAAAAGTCAACCTTCAAATAATTATGTTCAGTTATGCACTCAATACTTGGTCGGGAATCCTTTTGCAGATTCTTGTGTCTCTCAACTTTCTCTTCACAATATCCCACAGATTCTCTATGGGGTTCAGGTCAGGAGAGTTGGCAGGCCAATTGAGCACAGTAATACCATGTTCAGTAAACCATTTACCAGTGGTTTTGGCACTGTGAGCAGGTGCCAGGTCGTGCTGAAAAATGAAATCTTCATCTCCATAAAGCTTTTCAGCAGATGGGAGCATGAAGTGCTCCAAAATCTCCTGATAGCTAGCTGCATTGACCCTGCCCTTGATAAAACACAGTGGACCAACACCAGCAGCTGACATGGCACCCCAGACCATCACTGACTGTGGGTACTTGACACTGGACTTCAGGCATTTTGGCATTTCCCTCTCCCCAGTCTTCCTCCAGACTCTGGCACCTTGATTTCCGAATGACATGCAAAATTTGCAACCTGTAGCCCATTTCCTGCACACGCCTGTACACGGTGGCTCTGGATGTTTCTACTCCAGACTCAGTCCACTGCTTCCGCAGGTCCCCCAAGGTCTGGAATCGGTCCTTCTCCACAATCTTCCTCAGGGCCCGGTCACCTCTTCTCGTTGTGCAGCGATTTCTGCCACACTTTTTCGTTCCCACAGACTTCCCACTGAGGTGCCTTGATACAGCACTCTGGGAACAGCCTATTCGTTCAGAAATCTCTTTGTGTCTTACCCTCTTGCTTGAGGGTGTCAATGATGGCCTTCTGGACAGCAGTCAGGTCGGCAGTCTTACCCATGATTGCGGTTTTGAGTAATGAACCAGGCTGGGAGTTTTTAAAAGCCTCAGGAATCTTTTGCAGGTGTTTAGAGTTAATTAGTTGATTCAGATGATTAGGTTAATAGCTCGTTTAGAGAACCTTTTCATGATATGCTAATTTTTTGAGATAGGGATTTTGGGTTTTCATGAGCTGTATGCCACAATCATCAATATTAAAACAATAAAAGGCTTGAACTACTTCAGTTGTGTGTAATGAATCTAAAATATATGAAAGTCTAATGTTTCAGTACATTACAGAAAATAATGAACTTTATCACAATATGCTAATTTTTTGAGAAGGACCTGTATAAGTCATGAGTGTTGGAACGTCTTTCCCTTTTCTTTTAGAACACTTCTGTAGCACTTGATGAACGGAATACAGATACAAATCTGGGTCCCATTAGAACCTATTTAAAGGGAATGTGGGCATTATTTTGGGAAATTGTGAAGCAAGAACATTCTTTAGACAATCTTGTCAGCGTCTGTCCTTGCATTGTTTTTTCTTTTGTCATTTCCAACAGGTTCTTGTTTTGGCGCCAACCCGAGAGATTGCTGTGCAGATCCATGCAGTGGTGATGGCCATTGGCAGTGCCATGGAGGGACTGGAGTGCCACGTGTTTATTGGTGGACGGCCTGTGAGTCAGGACAAACTCCATCTGAAGAAATGTCACATTGCTATCGGATCACCAGGTTTGTGTGAATATTGCAGAATGTAAGCTATAGGTTAGAGTTCAGTCTACAACTGTATAAACAATTAGTTGGTAAATATTTTCCTGGAGCTGTCTTTAGCTGAGCGATAGAAGGTTAAGGTTTTTATCCAAAAGCCTACAATGGGTCTCTGGATTTGAAATGTTTAGCCCATGTTGAGCCAGGAGAAGGCATCTAAACCTTGTTTTAAAAGGTTGTATTAAAGTTAGTATTGCTGTATTAGCCTTTTCCCACCTAATGACTTGTTCCCTCCAAATGTGTAGACTCTGTTGTGCTTTAGATTAATGCAGGACTAATATTTGAGTTCAGGAGAGCTGGTTTGTGTGTGTAGAGTTATTTTGAATATGGAGTTGATGTTTTAGGTCGTATAAAGCAGCTGATTGAGATTGGAGCTCTGCTGACAGCCAGCGTCCGTCTGTTTGTTCTGGACGAGGCGGATAAACTGCTGGAGGAGGGCAGCTTCCAGGAACAGATCAAGTAAGAAGTGCACTCTTCCCAGTGCATTTCTGATGTATTTACTTTGTTATATTTAATGTTCTTGTTTTATCAAACTGAGTGTATTTTAAATTAGATGTGCTTTTGGATAAATATATACATGTTCACATTTTAGCTGGATATTCTCCTCCCTGCCGGTAAATAAACAGATGCTTGCACTCTCTGCAACTTATCCAGACTCCTTAGCACAGCATCTGTGCAGGTACATGAGAGAACCGACGTTTGTGCGCCTAAACCCCACTGATCCGGGGCTCATCGGTGAGGCTACATCGCCCTTCTGACACCCCTTTTTTTAAGGGAAATATTTACCAAAGAAAACGAAACAAGCAGATCATGACTATCGGATGTGTTTCTCACCAATTTTTTCTAATGCAGGTCTGAAGCAGTTCTATAAGCTGGTGCACTCACATTCCCTGCCACATAAGATCTTTGAGGAAAAAGTACAGAATCTGTTAGAGCTATTCAGTAAAGTTCCCTTTAACCAGGCACTGGTCTTCTCCAATCTGCATACAAGGTCTGTCTGCTTTTCATATTATCTATATAAAATATTTTAGATATTATATTACTATTATTTATTTCTATTTTTATCATAATGTAAGATTGCTAATTTTCTTATGAAAATAAACTCCTGTGGTTCACCAAGACCTGAAATGAGCTGAGATGTGTTAGGGCAGTGGTTCCAGAACCTTGTCCTGAAAGACTCCTTGCCCTTCACGTTTAGTGTTTTCTCTGTTCTCAGTACACCTGATTAAACTAATATTCTAACTAACATGATTTTCAGAATTGAAGTCAGGGAAAACACAGCTTGTGAACCAGTATGTTAAGAAAGCTAATGTCAGGGCCAAAATTGTTGGCACCCCTGAAATTTTTCCAGAAAATCAGTGGTTGTGTAAGAGGCTTATTGTTGGTTATAGGAAGCGACTGATTTCAGTTATTTTTCCACCAAATATTAAGTTAAGGGTGGCAATATTCTTGTCCAGCCCATTTTTCGAGTTTTGAGTGACTGTTATTTGCTTTTTTTTTTTTTTATTCCCCCCCTTCCCTTTTTTTGTTTTGTTCCAACACACACAAAGAGAATAAACATGTGTTAATGCAACACAGTTACTTTTCTGTGGGAGATACTTTATTTTCTGGAAATATTTCAGGGGTGCCAACAATTTTGGCCATGACTGTTTGTAGTGAGTGACACAGCTGAGCTAAGGATTTCTTTATAATATTACCCCAATAATAATAGTTATTTACATATTATGAGAATGTTTTAACTGTGCTGCTGTTTATTTGCGTAGTAATTTGACTGATTTGAAGTGTCTGTGTTCCCCTGTAGGGCGCAGCATTTGGCAGATGTTCTGTCCTCCAAAGGCCTGCCTGCAGTCTGCATCTCAGGTGAGGCTCTCGGTTATATAGCACTCAGCTCTGTACTTTGGTTTGTCTACATGAAGGTGGTAAATCTAAGTGTACTTTTGTGTGTATGTGCATGCAGGTGGTTTGAGTCAGGAGCAGAGGCTGGAGGCGATGTCTAAGTTAAAGCAGTACCAGTGTCGAGTTCTCATCTCCACTGATTTGGTGAGATCAGACATATCAGTCAGTGTATACAAACTTGGCTGTCATACTGTCAACAGTGTTGAAACCTGTCTTTTATGGTCTTCTCTTTTTCTTTTGTAGACATCTCGGGGAATAGATGCAGAGAAAGTGAATTTAGTGATTAATCTGGATGTGCCTCAGGATTGGGAGACATACATGCACCGGATTGGCCGCGCTGGTCGCTTCGGTTAGTTTGTTTTCCGGTTAACTCTGTTTGTAACTTACAATCTACTCCTGTTTAACTATTAGACATCAGGCTCCTTCCTTTTTCTCTCTCAATCTTTTAACATGTGCATTATAGTAAATTTGCATTGGTGATCTTTCATGGATTTAAAAGAACGAGGATCTGACGGTTTGATTTAAATTCTATAAATGTGTGTGTGTATATTTTAATATTGTGCAAAAGTTAATTTGTTTCAGTAATGCAACTTTAAAGGTGAAACTAATATATGAGAGACTCATTACATGCAAAGCAAGATAGTTCAAGCCGTGATTTGTCATAATTGAGGTGATTATGGCATACAGCTCGTGTGTGTGTGTGTGTGTGTATATATATATATATATATATATATATATATATATATATATATATATATTATATATATAAATATATAAATATATATAATATATAATATATATTTTATATATATATATATATATATATATTATATATATAAATATATAAATATATATAATATATAATATATATTTTATATATATATATATATATATATATATATATATATATAATATATAATATATATATATATATATATATATATATATATATATATAATATATATATATATATTACACACACTGCTTTAAAAAAAATCAGAGGAAGAACTAAGAGTGAAACAGCAATGCACTTATTGTACAGTAAATGTAGGAAGGAATTATTGTAGCTGCAATAATTTCTGCAAAGTTATTTGAAGGTCCGGTTGTTTTGGACAAAAGTCACTCATGCATCATTGTGAAAGTGCACAATAATGCGACTGATAGTTTTGCCTGTATGTTTTTTTTTGACATGTTTTGTAATAAATTATCCTTGGAGCTCCATGAGTATGGCCAAAATGATATCGCGACTACTGTAGTTTTAGTGATATTCAGATCATGATTATCACGATTAGTTGTTTTAGTGACAATATTTTATTGCTCGGGCGCATTAACATAACTGCTTTCACTTCCATGTTGTGATACATTCCTGATTATGAATGGAGCTTTGCACCAGAATAAAATTATGATGCTAAAGTAATGACAATCAGCATGTGCAATTGAGAAACACCACAATGATTATTATTGTTGTTACTGTTGTTAATACATCATTTAAAGCAACATATGTATCTATTACAGAAGAAGGGTTTTCCCAACCTCATATTTTTTTCGTCTTCTAAATACCAATATTACTTTGTCTAGCAGCGGTAATAGCCTTATTGATGTTCTAAGTAACTGAAGAACTTTTTTTGTACTACACATAAATCTTAAGAAGCTTAAATAAATAAAAGCAACTGAATCAATGAAATCTGCTGAGCAATGCAAAAGGAAAATCAGCAGTTCTATCGTTTGCTCACAGGCCAGTGTTGTGGTGTCTGGGTATCAAACTTTCAAAACTCAGTATGAAGATGAATGCATGCTAACCAAAGACTGCAGGGGTGCACACAGTTTTAACGAATTTTAACACCATACATCGGCTGCAATACTGCACTTGCAAAAACTGATGTTCCTGGCTGTTTGATTTGCATCCACAGTCCTTACGAATTCTCACGGGTGTATGTCATTTGCACTCGCTGATCTTTGCCATTATTTTAGCATCACCTTTTTTTTTTTTTTTTTTTTTTTGGAAAGCTAAGGCAGGGTTCGTACGGTCATGAAAAACCTGGAAAAGTCATGGAATTTTAAAATGGCAATTTCCAGGCCTGGAAAAGTTTTGGAAAAGTCATGGAAATTTGTTTTTCAAAAATATCTGTGTACTTGAATTTGTTTAATTGATAATATTGGTTTTCAAATTGCAATAATTTTTTCGTTCGGACGATCCGTCACATCACGTGACCTGTTCTCTGCTTGGGGCAACTCAGTTGCAGCAGAGAAAAAATAAACAATGCCGGGAAAATGTCGCTTTAATAATGTTTGGCTTCAATCTGAAAAGTATAATGCATTGCTTGAGAAAGACCAGGACACGGGACGAGCAAAATGTAGACTTTGCCATAAAACGTTTGACATTTCGAATATGGGAGAAGCTGCGCTATCTAGCCATGCTAAAGGTGCAAAGCACCAGTCTGCAGCTGCGCAACAGTCAGCTTCCAACCCGATCACTGGCTTTTTCACCCAGGTGACAAACGTTGTGCTTCCCTTTCCTCCACCACAAAGCAAGGGACCATTTTGAGTGCTGTGTCCAGAAACGAAACCCTCACTGCCGAGGTACTGTGGGCGCTAAAAGTGGCTAATTCTCACTATTCTTACAAGTCTTGTGACATAAGACAAGACATAAGCCAGCTTTTTCCGGTCATGCTCCCCGTCAGATAGCTACAAGATTTACATGCAGTGAATGCAAGTGCTCATATATGTGTAATTTTGGACTGGCTCCTTATTGTAAGAAACTGACTTTGGGTAGTGCATCAAAGCAACGAGTATATGTCATGTTATTTGATGAAAGCCTGAATCACTATTTACAGGCTAAACAGTTAAACATGCATGTCAGGCTATGGGACGGGTCCGAGGTGAAGACTAAATACATCGGCTCAGAGTTTATGGGCCATTCATCAACTCAAGACATTGTTGAAAAAAATCAGCAACTTGCTTTCTGAGACCGGAATCAAGAATCTTGTCCAAATCTCAATGAATGGGCCAAACGTAAATTGGAAAGTATTTGAAACTCTCCAGAAGCAAGTGCAGAATGATGTGGTAGTCACTAATCAACATGGGTTCGTGCGGGTTGCACATACTACACAATGCGTTCAGACATGGATGTAAATCCGCTGGATGGGAAGTCGAACATGGACTCTCTAGCCTGTATTGGCTGTTTCATGATTGCCCTCCTCGTCACGAAGATTTTGTGACCGCAACCGGATGTGACCCTACCATGCTCAAGTTTTGCAAGCATCGGTGGATTGAAAATGTGAATGTGACAAAGAGGATTGCTGCTCTGGCCAGATCTGGAGATATTTAACAGCATTGCGAGGATAGCCAAGTTTAAATAAAGGCTTTTTAAATTTATATTCCTTGTGAATGCCTCAGAACTACTGTTTATTAAGTCATGAATATTTACCTTTAAGTCATGGAAATGTAATGGTAAAAATGTGTACGAACCCTGTAAGGTAATGATCAAGATTAAAATTAGATTAATTGTGTAGCCCTAGTTTATTGTAAATCTTTTCTCCTACATAAAGTGAATAATATATTTATTGTATAACATTCAGGACAAGCAAAATGTAGTTTCTCGGATTAGGTAGAAACTGTACAGATATGGTTTTGTAAAGATTGCAAAAGAAACCTCCCCAGAACAGTTTTGTCTCCAGGGTTCACTTCCCGAATGCTTAATAGATAGATAGATAGATAGATAGATAACATACAAACAATTAAAAACATGATTTTTGTGTCTTGTCTCAGGAACTCTTGGGGTTGCTGTAACATACTGTTGTCATGGAGAGGAGGAGAACAAAATGATGGCCATTGCTCAGAAGTGCAGTCTGGCTCTCAGCCTATTACCAGGTAAATGGAGAAAAAGTGATTGAATGTTAATCATCCCTGGCTGGCAAGTAAATCAATTGTCTTTGTCTTGGCTTCTTCCAAATTAAGTGTACACTCTCTTCTAAAATAGATTCCCCCCCCCCCAATACAATTTAGAATTATATTTTAAATTTAAAAATTTAGAATCTTATTTTGGAAAATGTTTTTTATTTTGTTTTATTTTATTTTGGAAAATTAACAAATCCGTTCCCACAGTTCCAGTTTTAAAGCAGTTTTTTACGGCACAATTGTCTAATATAATTGTATAATTTTCAATGTTTAAAAATAAATAAATAAATCTGTGACTTCTCGTGTGCCAATGTTGTCTGTTCATTGTTGTCCTTCTGTTGTGTTTCTCAGATCCGATCCCAGCTGGACTAATGGAAGAGCCATGTGATTGGAACGTGATCGTTCAGCCTCCTTCAAAAAATTACCTCGCTCCTTCCCTTGGATCTAAAATAGAAAAGAAACCGGCCAAATCTGAGCAGACAGTCTCCAAATCCCCCAGAGAGTCTCAGCACTCACTTCCTACTAAAGAGCAGACTGAGCGTCCTGGTACAGCTAGAATCCAAAAATCCCATAGTGACAGGAACAAGAGTAAAAAACCTGCTCCTGCCCATGACATCATACCCAGTGCTGAAAATCTAGAGCCTCATCCAGCTCTTACAAGGAAGGAAATGCAGGAGGCCCTTCCTAAAATCCCTCCCCTGCCCTCTTTTAAATCTCAAGCAGTGAGACCAGTGTCTTTCGCTGAGGCCATGGCTGACTTTGAGAACTTTATGACCTCTGGCCCTGGACGATCAGTTGAGATCATAAGACAGTATGGAACACATGATGACATAAATATTATGGTAGATGGGGAGTATAAAAACCATGCTGATAGGGATAGTACTGGGACAGAAGGGGCTTGCATTAAATCTTCTAGTAGACATGAAGAGCAAGTCTTAATGGAAGGAATTGCTCAATCTCAGCAGTCAGTTGGTTCAACCCCTCATCCAGTGACCCGTAGGTGCATGTCTGGCAGCTCTTCTTCCTCTTTAGGCAGTGATTCCGAGATGGAGACAGAACAGAAAACAGATGCCTCAGCGTCCAGCTCTCTGTCCAGTGCACCACATCTTAACTCTGGACAGCAGCACATTGTAAAATCAACAGATACAGTAAAGCAACCCATCAAATTCAGGACAAGTTTTTCCAAATCCCACATCAAGACTCCACATCCAAACAGTCATGCTCAGACTCGTCAGCATTGCAAGTCAAGGTCAGTATCTGAGGAAAAGAGGGCTGGGAAGAACGACACGGAAAGGAAAGAAGGTAGCTGGAGGATACAGAAAAGAGCACAGGAGGAGGAAGAAGAAGAAGAGGAGAAGGAGGATGATGAAGAGGACAACCAACTCTCTCAAGAAGGGAATCAACAAGACTATTGGAGAGCATGCTACCAAGCCTGGGAAGAATATTACAACTCTTGGAGTTCAGCCTATTACTACCACTCACATTATAACTGGCTGGCTGCATATCGCATGAATGCTGTATACATGACGGAAATGATGAAACGCTGATTTATGGACAAAAATCTTACTTCTGGGTACGGGTCAGTTGGGTGACTGTGTAGCACATGTAGGAGGTCTGAATCTGAGGTGGCGCATTAGTGTCTAAATAAAAGTCTGTTAAACTGTTGAATTATGGCACTGTTTATTGTACCATTTTAGCAATAAAAGCATTCTATTTGAAACAGCATGAATTATTAATTAAATGAGATTATATTATTTGGAGGGTTATATGGACAACTATTTATTTAATTATTTATTTGTTTTTACCTTTTATTTTATTAGTAGTGACTGGCATAGTTTCATACCTGTGCACTTGCTTGCAAAGTGTAAAAAGAAAAAAAAAGGCCTTTTTTCCCCAGTACAGTGGCTTGCAAAAGTATTTGGGCCCCCTTGAACTTTTCCACATTTTGTCACATTACAGCCACAAACATGAATCTAATTTATTGGAATTCCATGTGAAAGAGAAATACAAAGTGGTGTACACGTGAGAAGTGGAACGAAAATCATGTAAAAATTATGTAATGTAAAGAGGTCTCATGTAGAATCGGTTGATTGAAACTAAAAGTAGCACAATGCAAGAGTACCACTACTATACTTTTTAGTCTGAGGGAAATCACAGTTCATTCAGCCTCACTGATGTGATCTTGTGCTGATAAAAAAGCACACACTCCAAATCACAGGGGCTCCACATATACTGACCCCAGTGACCTTTGGCAGATAATGTGTTTTTGAAAAAAAATGCCAATTTTATTAGAAATAAGAACTCCTGAACTTTTCCTTGATCTTTTAAACTAGTCCGTGACACGAGCCATTACATATACAGTTTGATGGGAAATCAATATGAAGAATATCTTCCTCTCCAAAATGTTCTTGTTAGTCTTTCGGCTGTTCAGATTGGAGGCAAAATTCAACCTCCCAATCCTGGATGTGTGGGGTGACTGCTAAAAGTGCTGAGCCTCCATACTGAAAAAGATAAAAAATTTTTTAAACTACATTCCTCTTGTTATTTGTTTGTTAGTTTCAAATATTAAAATGTCAAGTTCTGTTGTTTTTCTTTCCTCCCCATCTCTGCCTATGTGCGATATATCTCCATGCTTTGGGATTGGCTCAAGGCCCCTCATGACCCTGAATACAGGATGAGTGCGTGAATCTGCCATGTCCAAAATGTACATTTAGGTGTAACATGTGCAATGAAAAAAAAAAATCATTCTGAACATACAAAATTCTCACATGATCTTTTTTCTTATGACAACACAGCTGTTTAGTCCCAATCCTATAAGACAAACACACTCACTGTTAAACATAGATCTGATTTTTGTACAAAATATCACCAAGAGCATAAGGCATCGTCAATCATGTTCATTCATTAAATTTTTTTTTATATAGATTTGTGCTTATATCCATTCTTCCTTGAAATTAATAGTTCAGCACTATGCTGCCAGTTTTTAACATGTGCATTTCTTAACTCAAATTAAGTAACAGCACATGTCCTTAGTTCAATTCAATCATTTATTTTGTATAGGCTTTTAATAATGGTTATTGCCCTAAAGAAGCAATTACAGAATTAAAAACATATAGAAATAAATTAGAAAATGTACAGAATTTTTTTTTATAGTTATCAGTTATCAGACTAACTATCAGTTAGTCCCTGATGAGCAATCCAAGGACAACGGTGGAAAGGAAAATCTCCCTGAGACTAAACAGGGAGCGATGCACATTTGGATAGATAGCAGAGATTGATTTGCGCTTCATATCATGTCCTTTGAGGCCAAAAATGCAGCAGCAATTTTAAATTGTTGGAGACTCTGCTAAAAAGAAAACCATTAATGGGAATTTCAGTCCTAAATGATAGAGTGATTGTAGTCATTTAGGAAAAGCTGTAAAAAAAATAAATTGCAGTCATCACTGAAAAATTGCCTGCTTCAGCCAAATCCAAAACCATCTTCATGGTCATCAATTGGAACTGCCCTAACTCACCACATGAATCCCAAGCAGACCACATGGGGCCACCCTCAGCAGCAGACCAAAGCCTTCCATGCAATGAGAACTGGATGAGTCCGACCAGTCAGGATCACTGTCAACTATTTGCATGATGCAGGCCAATAATTTACCTCTTCTGAACAGTGACTT
This sequence comes from Channallabes apus, assembly GCA_030522415.1. NCBI lineage: Eukaryota > Metazoa > Chordata > Actinopteri > Siluriformes > Clariidae > Channallabes > Channallabes apus. The sequence goes on along the minus strand of CM060129.1, from coordinate 14,124,020 downwards.
TGGACAGGTAGTAACACATCAAAAGCACCAGCAGCACATCACACCATAACCTCATCAAGATTATTATTATAATTTTTTTACATTTACCATAATACAAATACCAAATGCAGTATGCACATAACAATGTAACCCAAAAATGGTTTAAATGATTTTAATGCCATCAGGGAATCTGAACGTAGACTGGAACTTGATGATTAATGTGTGCAAAAAGGAAATATTTTGAACCATGTTTGATTAATTATTCAATGAAATGCGAAATGAGACCCAAATGTGTATTTTATATTATACACATGCAATATGTATCATTCATGTATGTAGACCTGGGGAATGTGGGAGCTGCAGATCCTGGCGATGGTGTTGACGTGCGTACCTGCTGCTGTGGACCTGCTCATATACACACTGCTCCATCGCCACCTCTGTACCGAGTTCTGCGAATTCTTCTGCACCAATACGATGGCTGATCAAGAGTCGGCTCAGTGATGGAGATTGTGCCCTGTTCGATTCCCTTACGTGACATCTACTGAGATAAGAGTCCTTTAATATTCTGGGAATTAGAAATGTACAGTATGGATAGAAGACTGTGTTTGTTTTTAAAACAAAATTAAACTAAATCTGATTTTGACTCCTTTTGGCATTATATGGATAAATTGACGATTTTAAGTTGTTCTGGTAAGATAAGTCATGACTGTGTACGGAGTCATTAGGGTTCTGTTTTTGGGACTAGAAGATTATGAGGTCAAATCCCAAACCTGCCAATGGGCCACAGTTCCAAATTTCAGTAGATGAAAATGACTCGTGGTAAATTAAATACAGCACCAAACACTATTTATGATTTGGTGCAAGTTGGAGACAAACGGGTACTGACATTTTAAACATTTCCTTAATGAAATTAGAAATTAACAACTAGGAAATATTTGGCCGATCAAAATGATCATTGGACTGAAAGCAAAGTGGCAAATTATTTGGGACATAAGACCTGATTTCTGATACTTTGATGTACCTGCATGCATTCAAACTCACAGATATTCACTGCTATGTAACATTTATAATATTAACAAATTTTTGCTCAAAAGTTAAGGCTTTAACATATTGATTTTTTAGATGAATTATGAGTACATCCCTGATTGTTTAATTATATTTAAGGATGATATATAATTGAAAAATTGCACACACAGCAAATGGGATAGTGACATATATATAGCTTTTATCAGGCGTTTCACAGTAGTGACAAGACAAGATCATAAATTATATTCAGCATCTGACAGGGGAGGCCAGTAGAACAAGGTGATAAGAACAAACAAAAAAAAAAACAGCTAAATAAATGCCGAGACATTAGGGAAACTAGTAACTACAAAGCAGACAGATGAATACAGGTCTTTAATTACGTATATGACAGGACGCATCTCGAACCTTTAATTACTTTCACCATGTCTTAAACAGACACTGATTTACTTCAGAAACAGGTTTTAGCTCTGGGTCTTGTTTTCCACCAAATGTAAGATGTTTTAGTGCTTAAATAGACTGGGCATGTAAAGTAGCTGCCTCTAACTATGCTTTGAAAAACTGTCCATACACTAGTTTTTTTTAGGACAAGCATTTTGTTTGTGTAAATTCCTTTATCCAAGACTGTAAAGTGACAAATTAAACATTGTCTCTAAATAAAGAACTATCATGTGCTTTTCTCTAAATATTAATAAGACTGTGTATTTGATACAATGCACCACAATTTCTAACATAAGATCCCTAATTCCGTTGTTGATCTGAATTATGGTTTAGTGTACTGTAGATTTATTTATTTTTTAAAATTATATTTCATACATTTTCTGAATGTTTAATCGAATAAAAGTGACATGTAAGCATATGAATAATTGCACACATTATTTGTGATTGAAATTAATTGAAACATGTTTTTGTAATAAACAAGTGTGATGGATGCATATGTAAATGATTGAATAGAAAATTAAATAATTCCTGTCTCTGAATATGGCTACTGTATATCGGCTTAAAGCAAAAGTAGAACATCGGGAGGGGGGGGTGGATTTTGATCTTGATGCTCTTGCTTATTTAAAACCTTCATTCTGTGTCATTGAAATATCTTAAAAATACATTAAAGAAAAACCCACATTGGTGCAATGTGGTAAAATGTGGCAGTGTAAGTCTCAATAGTCAGACACAGGGAACCGATGGTCTAGAACAATTATTATAATATTCCTAATTTCCTGAAGTAAGAACATTTACACTATATGCTGGTGTTCTACTATATCATCATTATGAGAAAATATTTTATCTCTAATACAGTATATTTCCAAAACAGCCTTTCAAACCAACAATGTCTTTTACACAGTTTTAGTTACACAAGAAGGTATCATTTGAACTCACAGAGCTGTACAAAGCACAGGGGCATAAGTAGGGTAAGTAAGATAAAACTGTGATAAATAACAAACAAACACAAAAAAGAAAAGTAAATGGCTGCATTTACATTGCCAACCACGTCCAATTTTCCTCAGTATTTTGAAACAGATCTAATATTGTTGCATTAGTATAAAGAGTTTCTAAATATGAAACATATTTTTTTATTTTATGGTAATTTTACTCCCATCTAAATGATAATATCCAATATTCAGCAGGATAGTTTCATAAACCAGGCTGTCAAACAGGACGTCTCTCAAATGGTGTTGTCCAAAACCACGTGAAGTAGTAAATTCTTACTTAAAAGTTACACAGCACATAAAAGACCATGGATTAACATGCTTACCAAGGTTAAGCTCAATGCTTGTATGAAATTCCTGCTGAAAGCTGATTGGCTGACAGCGGCTGTGGTTTAAAGTAATCCAGTCAACATTAAAAATCCAAGTACAGATTAGCACAGTGATGCAATACTCAAACCAAAGCTTTGTTCGGACTAGCAATTATCCCACCCTGATCATTGGCCACACTGAAAGCTTTGCAGACTATTTCAGAACCATGTACACATATCTCTATGATATGATACGTATTCATGACTGTTTGAATACATTAGAATTGATTGGGGTGTGCCAGCAATGTTTTTTAAAAAATCTCAATATATTTTTATACTCTTTTGATTAAGTGACAAATTGAGATGGAAAAAATGCTTCTAGCCCTCTGGGTTCTTGAGATATGGAGAAAAAGATAAAATGTTGCTCTATAGCACCACTATTAGGCCAAATGAGCCCGTTTCTTGCCTGATCAGTAGAATGGTGTAGTATTGCACTATTTGTTTTAAGAACAAAACATGATTCATTTGGTTCTTGGGCCTGTAGTTTAAAGAGAAATATAAATAGACTAAAGACCACGATGATGCTAGTAGTTTCTTAAGTGTTTATAAAATAATAATAATAATAAAAAAAGAATCATATCCGTGTCAAAATTGTGCCTCAAAGCCAACAATGTAAATGCAGCCTAAGAAATAAGACTTTAAATAATGAGTAATGATGTTTTCCAACAACATATACAGCCAGAACCTCAAATACATATCAAATAACCAAACAAATTCAAAAGTAGAGACATACAGTAGATCCAGGGGGGGGAAAAAAACGAAAAAAAAAAAATGCAATTTTTAAATTCAATTTTGAATTCAGGAGAACAAAACATAAAACATGAAACAAGTTCATTGTTCCTGTCCTAAAGCACAAACACACTTATCTACACTATTATTGGCAAAGCCATTCTCTCTGCAAATGGCCGTCATGAAGAAACAGGGACTATGTAATATGTGTGACAAAGACGTCTGATTCGTCCATGGAAATGTCAGTCAAAACTCATTGTAGCTTCGCTGACACTATGGCAATATCGACTCATTGAGTTCATTTGAGACAGTCTGTTTTTTTTTGTTTTTTTTTCCCTAGAAGAAAAAGACAAAATAAAGCAACACAGAAGAGTGGCCAACACCAAAAGTTTCTATGCAGGTAGAATACACATATACACACACAACAAGGTTCACTTTTTTTTTTTTTTTTTTCAATAAAATGCCCACTGAGCAGGAAAGAAAACAACACTTAGGACCAAACCAACTATCAAAAGCATGGTTTTTCAGAGAGACGAGCGGACAGGGCAGCACTGGACCACAGTGAAAGAGGAAAAGGGTGGCAGCTGCACTCGTTTTGCCAAACAATGGCCAAATATTACAAAATATCCTATTAACAATATTCACAAATGAACCAAGGCTTAGTACATTTCCTACTCACAAATTCTCAGCAAATGCCTTGTGCTTATAATCACAGATATTTTGAATACCTATTTCATATATAGAGATTTTTTTTTGGTTCCGCTTTACGTGGTTATTACTGACGATTTGGACACTGACACTGTTTGTCCACTCAACATCTTGGACCCAAAAAAGGAAAGAGGGGACGTGGATTAGAAGAGGAAAAAAGATCCTTTCCCCAAGAGAGGCACATACTGTGTGAAAGGCTCCAGGCACGCTGAGAGCTTACGGACACGCACACACAAACCTATGGAAAGATCCTAACACTCTATTTCTCTTAACCTTAGTTAAAACACTCTCTCTCACTCATACAAAGAAAAATAGAATAAAAGAAAATAAAAATCATCCCATATTCTTTGTCAAGATATCCCTACTGTTTTTTTTCTGTCTTTAGAGAGTTTAAATATGGATTTATTTTTGAAAGGCTGCATGATATTCTTGTAATTATAGACTAATATATAGATAATAGCAACAACAACAACAACAACAACAACAACAACAACAAGAACACAAATGGAAAAGACTTGAAATATTATATTATGCTTATATTTAAATCGGTTTCATTCTTGCTTCTGTCTTGAATCTTACTTTGAAATGATAATCTGCAGCACAGAGTGAAGCAGATTCTGGGAAACTTCTTTAATTCAGCATTTGCCATGCAGTATGCAGTTTCTGTATCTAATTATGGTTAGAACAGAGATTCTTCATGTGACTGCTTTTCATCGTTAAATACTGCATTGTGCATGAAATAGTCACAAAGCCATAAATGATGGATGGTGGTCAATTAAAAACAAAACAAAACAATGATGAACAAAAAGATATTAATATCTGTTCTCTAGTAACTGTTCATCCTGAGAAAAGCTGTAATAGAAAATAATGGCAGGAGTGGACAAACCATAAGCCTAGGCCCAGGGACATTCACATTACATATCCAGCATAATCATTTTTCATTAACAGTATCCCCATGGACAAGCAGGTTTAGTGGGCTGTTTATAAAATGGACATTTTACTCATTCGAGCAAAGAAAGAAAAACTATCAATGACATTCACAATAGCCAATCAGAGATTATCAGTCTGTTATACTGTAGATACAGCCGATATGGTTTTCTGCGCATTTTCTAATTGGTTTGTTGCCGCCATATTATAAAGGATGAATTTGTTGGAAAGACCTGGTAAATATAAAGACGTTAGACCGTTCTCGATGGTCTGAGGAGAGCCCAGCACACTACAGTAGGTGCACCTTTATGAGCACTAATATCTCACTAATAATCGCAATGATAGCCCAATCAGAATGAAAAAGCATCATTTAAACACCTCAGTCAGAGCTGTCGGAATCAATCTGGACCAATCGTAATGAGAATGATAAGATTGGATTATCAAATGTTTTCACCATTCAATAGACGAATAGTAGCCATGTAAACATTTGGTTTCTTTCTTGTAGAAATAGATATATTCTTTCATGTTGGGGTAACATTAGGGGGTAACATCTTTTCTTCCATTCCTGATCGGTAAACCGTGTGAGAACAACTCTCTATCCCATCTATGTTTACTCTTATCCACTGGGTCTCTGTCTGAGGAAGGGGCACGGATTGGTTCACCATTTCACATGCAGTTAAGCTTCTAAGCAATCATAGATGAGACTGAATTCTAGTAACAAGTCAGAAGACAGAATGCAGGATTTATCAGAAATAAATGGGAAGTCTAACCTAACCTCAAAACTGCAGAAACTGCAAAACTGGAGATAAAATGTCTTCTTCTTCTTCTTCTGCTGTTATATTTCCATCACAGGGGTCAGAATGACTTTGTGCATGTCCAAAAAAGTTACAGTTTGCTTGAATGCTTTGTTTTTGTAAATGCACATCTTATCCAATCACTGCCCAAGGTGGAATCTCTAACCGGAATTAAAAAAAGGAATTGTCTGTGCACACGTAGATAATATAACAAAGACATTCTGCATTTTGTTAAGGGCACAAACATGATGATTCATCTGCAGTGACATTATATGCAAAATGTCACCCCTCCCAGGAATTAAGGAACGTGGTTATTTTTCAGTCTGGAAAATAATTTTGTACTTGTTTTTCACTTTCAGGTTAAATGACATTCGTTTTCACATTTTCGTCTCGTCTATTAGACCAAGTACATTGCAGCTTTGATTTGCTCAGTGATTCAGCTAATGAATTTATGCTTTGTCCACCCCTGAATGGTTATCACTATTAACAAAATCTCAATCATATCTTCCACTAAATAGCCAGAATTAAAATCTACTGAGTAATTAACCGTTGCGATATCATTCTCTTCGCTTTTAAAAATGCTGAAATCAAACTACATGTGGCTGTTACTGTGGCTTTACATATTTTTAATGCTTGAACAGAACTGGTACAATGTCCATCAATGTATTTTTAGATGATGTGAAAGTTAAAAGTTGCTTATAAGCAGTTACTGAAACTGTTGCCTGTAAAGTTGATGAGACACCACTTTCCTAAGACACAATACAAGACAATAAGACAGGAAAAGAAAGAAAAAGTGCTTGATGCGGAGTGACTTTTGACATCCTCATCTAATCAATCTTATGATGGATTGATCAAGTTGTTATGGCTCTTCTGCTATTGTTATCTCTCGTTCTACGTCTTTCTCGCTTTCACACACACACACATACACGCACACACTTGTTTCATCATCACCCCCCTTGGTTTTTTGTTGTTCAGGAATCTGAGTCAGTGTTGTCCTTCTCCCACAAGGGGGCAGGCTACTCTATAGTTTTCACGTCCTGAGTGCTCCTCCCCTCTCTCTGTACTGACGTTCGCTTGGTTCTACCACATGTCCGTCACAGCGCTGAGACCTTCACCACACCGGCGCTGGAGTTGGGGGTGGGATTGAGCGGAACCTCTGGGCCGCTGGGGGACGTGTTGGTGGGAGGAGTCGGGATGCTGATGATTGCTGTGGTAACCTGACTGCTGCCCTTACAGTTCAGTCCTCCTGATTCATCTGGCATCATGTTGAGACTGGAGCGACTGTGGTGGGAGTGAGACATATATAGAGAGAGTATTCATATACTACTATATCTACTATTCATATTGTTCAATTAAGCAACTAAGGTTGCTTAATTATTTACTATATTATGTAATATTATCTATATTAATCAGTACTATATTAATCAGTGTTAAGTATTGGATAACAAGTCATACTATGATATGGAATATGAAAAACCTTTAAAAAAAAAAATATATATATATATATATATATATATATATATATATGTGTGTGTGTGTGTGTGTGTGTGTGTGTGTGTGTGTGTGTGTGTGTGTGTGTACCTAGTGGTGAGATGCTGTTGTCCACACTGGATATGTATGGCGCTGAGCTCCTGCAGGTTGTGAGCATGTGGATGCATGTGAGGGTGTGTGTGAGGGAGGGAGTGCGCTGCATTAGCAGGCTGAGTGCTTTTCTTGGCTCGTCGGGAACAGCAGGACCCCATGATGCCCTCCTGGCTGGCGAGGGAAGAGCTCTGTGATGGGAAACGCTGCAGGCCGCTATCCACATAACTCTGCTCAAACAGCTGCTCGTCCACAAACTCATGGTTCTATAAACAGAGCGAGACGGTGGATTAGAGAACAGGAAAGGCGCAGGTTCTAATCTTTAAACTTGCAGCATTAACCTCATTTTAAATACATATTTGGGAAAACTGTTATTTATTACAGTAATGATGTTATACATACATTACTGTTTTTTATTCCATATTTCAGGTATCTTACTGCTATTGTTTTGGCCTGAATATTTTGTTTATTAAAAGTCAACTGGGGCTGATTAATATTTTCTTTGTAATAATAATTTACCTTACAGAGACAGCAAAGGGTGGGAAAAAAATGACAAGCAGCTTCTTTGACCTCATTCATATAAATGTACCAATGTATGTTTTTAGGTTAGAACGCTGCCTTACGACAGAGCAGATGATTTTAACTCCCTGCTGTGGTTCAACCTCTCACGACACATCTGGCTGAATTTATTAGGGTCGTTAAGTAATTAGCTGAGCAGTATGTAGGTTTGTGTGTGGTAGGGTATTAGGGAACACCATGCGATGGGTTAGAGCGACAATTTCTGAGCAGTGATTAATCATAACGAGAAATGAACAACGTCTACACAGCGACTCCCCGATGAGAAATGCCGTGTCTGGTCAATTATGCCTCTTTTCCACTGCATAGTACGGCACAGCACGGTTCAGTACAGCTCACTTCGGTTCGGCGCAGTTCGGCTCGGTTTGCGCTTCCACTGCAGTGTAGTAACGCTTTAGAGTGGGCGGGATTATTCACGTGTCGTTATAGTTGCGGCGCCTCTACTGCCGTGACGTCATCGTAAACGCGCCACAAACAAACACACAACAATGGAGCATATCGACGGCATGGTGTTCTTCATTCTCGGCATGTGGATGTTTTTAACAGCGAGACGAAGGAGTTTGTTTCAAAAGAGGCTGATGGCAGCCAAAGAAAATTTTTGGTTAATACAAAAAGGTGTGTCTGATCCTTCTCTGGCTGTTCTAAATATAGCGGTTCTGTTGTGTCTCGTGTCGCAAGTTCGGTGACGCAGTAATGACGATTTTCTCCAGCCAATCAGTGACCAGCAGAGTTTACACGTCACGTTTTGGTAACGGTTCGGCGCGCTTGGAACCTCGGCTGAGGGGCACTAAAAAAAGGACCAGGTACCAGGTACAGTTCCCAGTGGAAAACCCCCCAAAAGTGAGTTGAACTGGACCGTGTCGTGCCGTATTATGCAGTGGAAAAGTGTCATTAGTTATATTGCTGCAGGTGATCTAAAACATGGCACCGTGCCTTGACTTCAAACAAAATGTGCGGCCTGCTTTAAAGCTCTCTGCATTGAATTGAAGTTATCTCCAAAACAATCTAAACAGCATCTGATGAGTCGCAAACCTGTTATCTTGTTTAGATCTCTGACGACCGAATGAACAGCCTAGCTTCATTTACTCCGCAGATTCCCTCACGACCTTCGTCTGAGTACTAGCACCAGCTGAAGCTTGTCAGTTGTTCTCCTGATGCTCTTTAACAGCTCAGTGCAATTCATTTCATTTCACCTTGTTTGGATAAGGAATGAATAAATGTCTCCATCCATGCAAGCTAAATTGTTAAACGTTGAGAGTTCGTGCGAGTGTGTGTGAGTGTATAATTCGATGTAGGTGTGCATGTGGTGTGTGTCTCACCGTTGTTTTCTCCAGGCAGTGCAGCAGGTGGTGGTGTTGGCTTTCTATTATTGATGCCGTCTTATTCAGATGTTGCCCTTCGCCCGTGGAGCCCTGCTGTAGAGAGAACACAGACGTACACTTATGAGATGCCCTTTATCTTCATTCGCAAAGAATTCTCACCTGTGTCAGCCTTCACTGCTGATTTCTGCCAAATATGCCTTTTTTTTCAGGTTTAATAAAAAAATCAGGGTTTCCTGCCTGTATAAATTATCATTATTTTATATTTATTTAATTTTAACCGTACCTTTTGGCCTCCCTGCAAAATATCACATTACTGTAGGTAAATAAGTTGTGATTTTAACCAACACAGCTGTAAGACGCTTAAAATGTGTTTTACTTACACACGCTATGTATTGATTGATTCTTTGGTTACGTGCTATAGCGAAACAGCCATAAGACTAATCTATTTTATTGGTAAAGGTTTTATGTCCCAGCTGTCATGTCATTATTAAAGCATATGTGTAATATTGTTGAATGTTAATCACAAATAGGAAATTTATTTCAGCACAAAAATAGATCAAAAGTGGTCAATTGAATTGAGGCATGAAGCTTTTGTTTGTCAAAAGTGAGAGAAATGCTTTTCATTGTAAACACACACTCATGGGCCACTTCATTAGGTGCCTTCAGAACCGCCTTAAATCTTCACGGCATAGATTCAAGAAGTTGCTGGAAACATTCAATAGATTTTGTTCCGTTTTTGAAATGATCATGCAGTTGTCAATCAGCACATTTATCAGATGCACATCCTTGATGTGAATCTCCTGTTCTGACACATCCCAAAGGTGCCCTATTGAATTGAGCTCTAGTAACTGTGGAAGCCTGTAGAGTACGGGGAACTCATTGCCATGTTCAGGAAACCAGTTGGAGATGATTTTAGCTTTGTGGCCTGGTGCATTAAACAGGGTTAATAAAGGGATGAACGTAGACATAAAGAATACTCAAGAAGTCTTTTAAACAAAAAGCAATTGGTACTAAAGGGTCCAAAATTTGCCAAGCAAACTGTTGGTACAAGGCAGAGTGGATCCATGCTATTGTGTTTTTCACACCAAAGCCTGCCATCCAAATGCTGCAACAGAAAACGAGACTGATTAGATTAGGCAATGTTTTCTAATCTTCTATTGGCAAATATCAATTCTGTTGAGTCCATGTGAATGTAGCCCGAATGTAGCAAAGAATTCTCACGCATATCAGCCTTCACTGGTGATTTCAGCCAAACATTTTTTTCAAAGGTTTAATTAAAATCAGGGTTTTCTGAACATATGATTTATTATTATTATTATTATTATTATTATCATTTTAGGTATTCTAGGTATTATTTGGCTTCCTGCAATATATCACATTAGGTAAATAAGTGGTGAGTTTAACCAACACAGCTGTAAGTTCAGTCTGCCTAAAATGGGCTTTCCTTCCATTGGCTACAGTATGTTTTGATTGACACGAGTGGCACTTGGTATGGTCTTCTGCTGCTGTTTCCCTTCAAGGTTTGAACCAGTCTGGCCATTCTACTCTGACCTCTGGCATCAACAAAGCATTTTCACCCAGAGAACTTGTGATTACTGGATATTTTCTCTTTTTTGCAACCATTCTCTCTTTAAACCCCAGAGATGGTTGCACATGGAACTACAGTAGATCAGCAGTATCTGACCAAATACTCAGACCAGCTCGTCTGGCACCAGTCACCTTTCTCCGCCATTCTGATGACCTTCAGTTTGACCTTCAGGACATCGTCTTGCCCTTGTCTACATGCCTTAATGCACTGATGTGCTACCATATGATTGGCTGATGAATATTTTTGTTAAGCACCAGTTGAACAGGTGTACCTAAGAAAGTGGCTGGTGAGTATATAATCTTTGATATAGTGCAAGTAATTTAGATTTTCCATAAATGGATTAGGTTATTAATGTAGAAGTAGGTGGGCATTTTTTCGATAGCCTGCCGTCTCATGCTCTGTTAGCTATGAACAAAGCCCGTTACTGTATAAAGACAGAATTATAATTATTAATAATTAGAAATCACAAAGGAGATTTTTAATTCAGGAGAACTGGAGAACAACTCAGATCTTTAAATAACCCGAAATCTAAAAATATCACCATGGTCTCACATAGTCATCATACAATACATACTGAATATACTGTATATATGTACAAAAAGAATGATTTATGAATACACATACAGTCCAGAACATACACAGTTTCATTATTGACTCATTTTCACTAATTAGACAGAAAGAAACAGCGATAGAATAGGATGTGTGTATCTCAGTACCTCATGTGACAGTTTCATCTTGTAAGGTAGTTGCTGTAGTTCAGAGGTGACAGAGGGAGATAAAAACATGGGAAAAAAGGTTTACTGTCTTTGGAAACTCCTTCCAGGAACAGTGTTATGTAACACAGAGGTTGCGGCATAAGTGAGTTCAAAGCAAACAGGTCATGGAACATCGCGCCAATTTCAACACACACACAGCCTTTGGCAAGCACTGCTAAAATTACACCATTGTTTGACATTAACGCTCCACTGAGCCAGTGCACTTCATTAGGCCTCCCGAGAACACCAGAGCTCTCTGTAATGCCACACCAAGTATATGGACCTCTGTTAGTGCATAAGGTGTGAGCTCAGACACCCATAAACACACACAGCCACACACACACACACACAAAGACACACAGCCCTACGATTTTTTTCCAGTTCTAGGTCGCCTTGGCTTGAAGAGAAAACCAAAATAATAGCGGTGAGTCAGTGAGTAGGTAGAGAGAGCAAGCGAGTGAGAAAAGGACAGAGATACAGAGAATGATTTTATAGTAGAAGAAGGGATTATGTCTAGCATCTCATGGGACAGAACAAAAACGTTGCAGGTGCAGGATGTTTTTACTGTTATGTGTGTGGGGTGGGGGCGGGTGTTCAGAAATGAAGTTTGTAGGACAAGATGAGAGAACATATTTTCAATAATGCTCAGAAAAGAAAAAAAAGTCTTACTTTGCACAAAAGAGTGTTTGTGTAAGCTGGCAAGAGTGGGTATACGTGGGAATCTGTTCAGGATTGGGTGGGAGTTCTCAGAGCATTTTGCAGGAACAGGCAGGAGTGCTTAGTGTATTCGCAAGACTGGCTGAGTGCGGTCAGGGCATTGTGCAGGAGTGGGTGAGAATAGTGAAATCGTTTTCAGGAGGAGTGTGTACGTTTGGTCAGGGTGTCTATAGGAGCAAGAGGTAGGGGTCAAGGTTATTTATTTATTAATTTTTTGGATTCTTCGTAATTTAGCCGTTTTCAATTCCTCCCCATCACTAATAATAATAATAATAATAATTCAGTTTTATATAGCGCCTTTCAAAATACCCAAGGTCGCTTTACAGTATGAGGCGTGTGTAATGTAATCATGTACGTGGGGGGGGGGACTAGAGGCCAAAGGCCTCTGTGAAGAGATGTGTTTTCAGGTACTTTTTGAACAGGGGTAGTGAGGGGGCACACTGGACATGAGGGGGTAGCTTGTTCCAGAGATTGGGGGCAGCTACATTAAAGGCTCTGTCACCAAAGGTCTTGAGTCTGCTGCGGGGGACGATCAGCTGGCCCTTAGAAGAGGATCGCAGAGACCTCAGAGGGGTGTAGGGGTGAAGGAGATCAGTAAGGTAGTGGGGAGCCAGTCCATGGAGAGATTTGTAGGTGAGGAGGAGGACTTTGTAATCACTAGGGGGCTCCCACATTAAGGCTACTACTACCACTCAATCGGGAGGGGCAAAGACTATCACATGTTTCCGCCGAACCACGTGACAGCAGCTGACCGCATCTTTTCACACTGTTCGCTCACGCACCGTTGGGGCTGGCGTAACACACACGGAGGACAGCGCTATCCCCTCTTCTTGCTTGTGTGAGCTCACAGACGCCCCTGATTGGCTGTAGAACCATAATTACTGTGAGAGCACACACTCCCCTCTGAGAGGGCTCGGCCAATCAGCTCTCTCCAGGCCCCAGGCTGAGAGAGGTTACCGCATCAGCCGGGTATCGAACTCGCACTCTCCGGATAATAGGGTGAGCACTTTACCGCTGTGCCACTCGGAGGCCGGGGTCAAGGTTTCTGTCGGAGCTGCTGGGGGTGGTAATCCTAATTCGCAGAAGTGGAAGGGAGGTGTTTGTTTTTGGAGAGGTGGGAAGGACTGATCAGGTCATTTGTGTGAGTGGTCAGAAGTTGTGTGTAAATGGGCATAGAACGTCAGAGTGTACGTAGAAAGTGGATGGGCATGATGTTAAAAAAATAACCATAAACCTATTCTATTGCTACCAATCCTTCAATGGCTTCCATTTTAGGTGTGTGCTTCTTAAGTATTCTCTGTGCTTGCACATGACTGATGTTGTATGACTGAACGTTTGCAAGTGTCTAATCGATGAGCCACTGTGAGCTGTTCACGTCCTCAGCATTTTGACGCAAATCCGTTGACGGTGCATCTTTACAGAAGTATAAATCAGCCCCTTATAACGCTTCAGGCAGGACAGGCTGATCTGAGAGCGGTGGCAGTGCCACCCACAGGTCTGTGTGGGCACAGTGCCCCGAGGCTGCTCAGCTCTACCAGTGTCAAGAACAGCAGGAATAATCACACACATTGTGCTGTAGGAGATGCCACCGGCTTCAACTCGATACCCTGAAATCCCTATTATTCTGCTGGGCAGCATTGTGTTGTAGGAGATGCCAGTGAGTTCTACCCAATATCCTGCAATTGCTATTATTTTGTTGGGCAGAATCTGTTGGGGTGAGTCTACGGGGCAGAAAATAGCAACAAAAGAGCAATATAGGAGGAGGTTTGATATAGGAGGCAAAGGTCCTTCATTATTTCTTCCTCTGTTGTTTGTGTCTGATTGTAGGACTGACTTGATTAGCCTTTGATTAAAACAGCACGGAAAGGACTAGAGTAGCGAGAGAGAGAGAGAGAGAGAGAGAGAGAAGAGCTTTTTTTTGGTCCCACATCTTGTGTAAAAGAAAAAAAAAAATTGTGGATATTGTATATACAGTGCCTGGGTCATTCTTTTTTCCCCTTCTTTTTTCTCAATATCAGAAGCAGGCAGAAAGCCTTCACTTTTAATAAGGTGTCCAGCACAAGCTTTACTCTCTCTCTCTCTCTCTCTCTCTCTCTATGTCTCACTGTTCATTCCTGAGTAAGAACATGCTGAAAGCTATGTGTACACTATGTATGAGGTCTGTTTCTTTGTGTGTGTGTGTGTATAGTTCTCTCTCCGCTTTTCATGTTCCACATGCTGACAGCTTTACATTACACACGCACAACAAAAGAGGCTGCTCTTAGTTGTTTTTTTCCCCTTTCTTTTTACTGATTTCATTCATGATCCAAGAGTTTTTATGATCAAGAGCTAGTCATGCATTCATGACTAGTTGATCCATCCATCCATCCATCCATTCATCCATCCATCCATCCATCCATCCATCCATTCATCCATCCATCCATCCATTCATCCATCCATCCATCCATCCATCCATCCATCAAGCCGTCTTGGGTCAGAAACACAACATGATGTGGAATGATGGTGTGTGTACATGCATGCTTCTTACCGTTAGCTCCAGGGCTTGGTTGAGCATGCCGTTCCGCTTGCCATGCAGTAAGGCGTTCGAGCCGCCCGTCTTCGAGATCCGCATTCTGGCCAATCGAGCTTTCTGTGGTGAGACAGGGAATCAGGCGTCAGGGCTCTACGCTTATTGTGGTCCCTGGGAGACACTTTTAATATGCTTAAATTTCATACAAACTGCTGAAATCTGGCAGATTAATGTTACAGTAACATCAGTTTGACAGACCATTAACAGTGTTTCTGATAACGCATGCATTAAAGTGAGTAGTAGAAAAAGTGGGTAAAGAAGAGAGGCATCCAAGTCACTGAGGGAAAGTTTTGCAAGTCTTTTGAAACTCATTAAGCGTATGATAAATTAGGGTACATTACAGCACACAAACATTATTCCTTGGTGACTCGAATGAATGAAGTGAACAAGTATTTTCGAGGGGGGTATAAACAGGCTGCTCTCCAGGACTGTTTATACTTAGTCTTTATCACAATATTGAAAGCCTTAATAGAATTGTAAATCAATCCACCTCTGATTTGTGTTCCTGTCAAACCTCCAACATTAAAGTCTTTTTAGTAAGCAAGAGTGCGCTTCTTGTTTAGACAGCTTATCAGCAGAATGCACAGGTAGTAAATCTTCTAAGTCTTCATCTAGTGCTATGTAGTATGACACACACACACACACACACACACACACACACACACACACACACACACACACACACACACACACACACACACACACACTGTCTCGATATATAAGATCACCCACAAACTATGTGAATATGACACTCGAAAAGTGCCCTGATATCAGAAAAGTCAAAGTGGTGATAAAGAACATGATGATGTAACAGCAGGTCTGTTCGTTTCAGATATCAGGACACCTCAGGTGTTGTTACTTTGCTTATGCATTTTATCTAACAAAGTTTTTAGCCGTCTACCCCACATACCATTATACCCTGACTCATTGAAGCATGAATTCCATCACGAGTCCTCTGAAGGTGTGCTTTGGTACCTTGCACCAGAATATTAACAGCAGATTCTTGAAGAGCTATACAGGTAAGTTGTGTATGCATCAGACTTCTCTTTTTTTGTCCAGCACATCCTATAGATTCCCTACGCCCAATTGAGATTTGGGGGATTTGGATGCCAAGTCAAAACCTTGAACTTTTTTTCATGCTATTCAAACAATTCCTGAACATTATTTTGCAGTGCGGTAGGACACATACTCTTGATAAAATCTGCCACTGCCATTAGGGACTACTGATTTCATAATGGGGGGTACTTGTTCTCTAACTTGTCCATCATAGTGTTATTTTTTCAGAGCTTTTGTGGGATCAGACCAGACAGGCTAGCCTTCTAGGTCCATGAATGCATGCAATCACCCCTGACCTGGTACAGGAGTACCATATATATATATATATATATATATATATATATATATATAAACAAACACAAATACATTATTCTGAGTGAACAGATATTAAACATATAAAAAATAGATACAGATACACATTTCATTAACAATGTATCAGGAGGTGTAGGCAAATGGTCAGATACTGTATGTGGCCCAAGACCACCATACGACTGATTAGATTTATTAGAAAACATTACAGGCACTGTCAGTGTTAGACTGTTCAGTGGAATATAAATGCAGTCGTCTACCTTTAAATCCAAGTTTAGCCACGCCCAAATTAGTTTTAATCCATATCCAGATAGGGATCTAAATATCTCAGACTTGAAAGATACAGACCCAGATACAGTAGTGGCATTTTTCTGTTAATTACAACATGGATAATTATAAGAAGCATTGATTTTGTTTCATTTTATAAATCATAAGCAACTGGCTAATCCTCTTTGATCCACATGCACAACAGTCACACAAATTGCAGGAAATGTCTTTAAATCTTTAAATCTGCCTTAAACCCCACAAAGGACTGAACACCCCAAGCTTCTTCAATATTCCCTTGACAACCTTCAATATATAATCAAAGCAAATTGACCTGCAGATGGAGAACAGAACCTGTTAGGAAATTTGAATTCCATATCTACCATTGACTACGTTAATACCTCGACACTGTCCTTCTTTTAAGACCAAACATTCGCTCATCAATGTCAGATGTCAGTGCGCCAAATACATATAATAAAATCTCATTTCAGGTGATAATTTTTGCTCAGTGGTTTTAAAGAATATCTTTTTTTTTTTATGACTGACAGCACCAGTCTACATTTTATATTATACAGAGTAATCACTAGAAGACTTCTGGAATTACTATACGGGTCAGAAAAGTTTAAAACTAGCTTGGAATATGGAGTCTTTGCATGCAAAATGCTTTAGGCGACTACATACATTACCGCATGGCTATTAAACAATTTTGGCAAAAAAATCACTAGTCAATTATTCACCCCCACGTCTCTTCATCCCTAGCACTTTGTGTGCATCAGAGATTATTCAGTAAGAAAAAGCAGCAGCATAATTCTTACAGGACCTACCATAGCCAGGACAACTATTCTGAGGAGGAGGAAATAGGACACCATAGATAAATATATCAGTGAAAAAAACTGTCTGCCTCAATCAAGAACAAAACAACACAATCTGATTCTATAGGAGCACTGCAGATCACCTGCTTACATCCGTGACCCACTAACATTTACGTACTACACCATGTCTGTACAAGGTCTAAACTGTCATGTCCTTGTCATGTCATTTGATCCCCACCAAGATGTAAAAATATGCACCAATATTTAATCGTGATGCATGACATCAAGTCAGATATTAATTTGCATTTGGATGATTTGAGTTATGTATCAGATGCCTGGATCAATAAGGTCCATTTTTATGTCAAGTTCATTCCTGTATCATGGCCGGTTATTGATAAAATCCATATGGACAGTAGAAATTTGTTTAATCAGAAATATCCCACAAAGTCTACTTTGAGAATATTTCATTGAGAACTCCAGGGAAGTAGTAAGAAAGAAGGAAACCTCAGCCTCATTTTGACACCAACTACAATGTTTAGGTTTAAAAAATGTATTTCTGTTAAAAGATCATGAAGATAATATATTTATCAACTGATTTTTGCCAAAATTGTTTATTTTATCAATTTCACCTACTGCACCCTATTGGCCGTAGCTGAAAACTAACCTGTGCAACTTAATTAACCTGAATTGATATGACAGGTTACAATTATTATTATCATGGTGTCACAACTCTAATTAAGGTCTTTTTGTTCCATCATTGTTGCTTTCACATTATTCTTCATACTTGAACACTATAATTAAATATACTCAAGTTAATTATGAGGGACATTTAAAGTCATTTTCAGAAACCTTTAAGCACAGTATGATGATGAGCCGCAGTAAAACATTTGAATGGTGCAAGTGTACAGCCATACTGTACGTCCGTGAATGACGATCCTGGCCCACTACAGGTGTTCTACTGAACATTCAGAGCGTGGATCATTGAAAATCAACAGATAACTTGACATCAACTTGCGGTTGATGCCCTGAACTCACTCCAAGTTTGGGCCATTAAAGGAGTTCCTGGGAGGCCAGCATTGCAGATGTGAAGCAGGCAGTCTGATCATGGTTCCAGTGTAAGAAAACTTTCTACCTTGATGCTATCCAAGCACTAACAAAAAATAAGGATAAGGGATAAAATAAAATAAGGGATAAGTGCATCAGTATAGCAGGGGGTTCTATGCACTGGAGAAATAAAGGGAATTTGTACTCGCATAAATGTGGTCTATTATTCTGCAACATTAAACATAGTCCAGGCTTGAACTTCATCGTAAGTTTTCACTTTAGATTTGTAGCAATATTAAAATAAATAACATACACCTACAGAAAGTAGTATTTTCTCTGGTTATGATATATGGCCTGAGGCTTGCACAATGATGAAGTGAATTTTATGAATTATACAGTGCATTTTGAGGGTATAAGGATCAGCTTTTTTAGCACAGAGTGACTGTATAAAACTTGAAGCCTGCTTGAAGTAACACCCTTTAATTTGGATTATGAGTAAAGTTTCATATTTTCAGCAAAGTTTTATATTTACACTCATGTTTTTTTCATTTACTTTATGATGTAGTAGATGTGGCCGCAACTTCATTCGTGTGGAATATAAGTGCACACTTATAAGCACGTTTTTAAAAATGTACAACGGCATCTGTTGGATTTTGGTGTAAAGTGAAGTTAGGTGTGAGATCGCATTTATTAAGTAGATTTCAATTGCACATTCATAAGCACATATTAAAAAATGTTCAGCACCATCTGTTAACTAATGAAAAACGTTAAATTATCATAATTTTTTTCAAGGTCGTTTTCCATTTAGTGCGATATCTTCTCTTCCCGTGGACCGATTGCAATGAAACAAAGCCTATATATTACCTCAAGCTTGGCCAAATACATCTGTGAAAACCTCATTAAATATGTTCAATAGTTTTTATGTGATGCGTGCACAAACAAACAGGCAAAGAGACAAACAGACAGTCAAAAATTCCAAAAACCATCTTGATTTGTTCATAACTCATCTTACGCCCCACTAAATTAGTTTTTCGCAAATATCTTCAATGTACAGACATGCCAACTTTACAGTTTTATTATATGATGACGGGACACAGTATAAGCAGTGTGAGGTTGCTGCACTCCACACATCACCTCCATCTCTACAGCTAAGAACTTACTTTCTGTCAGGGAACAGGTGAGTCCAATACAGCGTGTGTAGAGTGTCAAGGTTCACAATGAGTCTCTCCTCTCGATTTCTCGCTCATACACACATTTGTGGAAAGACAGGAGTGTTCTCATACAGCCAAACCAATTTAATTCTTCATAGCCTGCCTGTGTTTCTAATGACCAATAAAAAAAATCTGCTGAACAATTTCCTACTCTTAAAAAAAGAAATTGAGAATGACTGCAACAAGATGCAAGATGAAGTGATTGATCAAAGTAATCCAGAGACCATCACGAGCCAGCATGAAGTCGTTCAGCTGCAGACCAAAAGCATATTGCTTCTCCATGCACAGGGATCGGATGTGTTACGTTGGACATGAGGAACAACCGAACAAGCTCATTTTCACAGCGGGTATCATTTGGAGACGCTTATACAAGCTTTTCTATGGTACATTACACAGCAGTCGAAACCTTCAACCTAGCAGCAGTTTAATGGAAAAATGTAAAATACAAAGAAAAAAATGTTTGAATCAGTGTAGAGTGAAAATTTGAATCCAGTCTTGCACCAAGGCTCGGATTTTTACGAAGGCACTGAAGCAAAATGTCATCAAAACTGACACAGAAGGATGGAATGAATAAAGAGCTCGAAGCAAACGTTTATTTTATGGTGTGAATTCCCATTTCCCAGCAGCTGAGGAGATGTGAGTGCGGTTACAGTGCTGATTATCTTGCTCTAGGAGCCACATGAGGTCCTTGAAAATCATCAGCACAGCTCTGCTGAACCTTAACACCACATGATAACCATTAACCAACATCCAGGCTGCACTAAATAAAGTCAAAGTGTACTCTAGCTAATTATTTGTGTGTAGTTTGCCAGTTTCCCAAATAAGGTAAAAATAAATAATAAAAAACATCATCACTTATGATTTAATCCAGTGTTGATCTACTTATTCATCCAGGAACAAGTGAGTCTTCCTTTGTAATTACATTTTTGTAATTACCTATGTTTTGTGTTTAAATGAATAAATAATAATAAATTGGGATTTAATGGGGTTAATAGAATTTTCACACAATTAATAAAGAATTTATGTATCTATGAGGAGTTATTAGTTTTCCAATGAGTTTCTTGGTGTCAACTTTTGTAGAAGATCTTAGCAGTATATAATAAAGAAATTTGAGAAAAGAAAACTTCTGAAAATGTGAGATTGATATCTGTAGTTTCCAGGACATTAGCATACTTTTTAGCATTAAATTAGGCTTAACATATTAATGCAGTAAAAATACAAACAAATATAGAAAAACTTACTTTTAGCAGTAATTAAATTCATAGAAACATAGAAGTATAGAAATCACCCGATACCGATTCCGATACTTGGGCTCAGGGTATCGGCCGATACCGAGTACTGATCCGATACCTGGGTGAGTATCTGTACAGTGTGTGTGTGTGTATATATATATATATATATATATATACAGTGGTGTGAAAAACTATTTGCCCCCCTCCTGATTTCTTATTCTTTTGCATGTTTGTCACACAAAATGTTTCTGATCATCAAACACATTTAACTATTAGTCAAAGATAACACAAGTAAATACAAAATGCAGTTTTTAAATGAGGGGTTTTATTATTTAGAGAGAAAAAAAATCCAAACCTACATGGCCCTGTGTGAAAAAGTAATTGCCCCCTGAACCTAATAACTGGTTGGGCCACCCTTAGCAGCAATAACTGCAATCAAGCGTTTGTGATAACTTGCAACGAGTCTTTTACAGCGCTCTGGAGGAATTTTGGCCCACTCATCTTTGCAGAATTGTTGCAATTCAGCTTTATTTGAGGGTTTTCTAGCATGAACCGCCTTTTTAAGGTCATGCCACAACATCTCAATAGGATTCAGGTCAGGACTTTGACTAGGCCACTCCAAAGTCTTCATTTTGTTTTCCTTCAGCCATTCAGAGGTGGATTTGCTGGTGTGTTTTGGGTCATTGTCCTGCTGCAGCACCCAAGATCGCTTCAGCTTGAGTTGATGAACAGATGGCCGGACATTCTCCTTCAGGATTTTTTGGTAGACAGTAGAATTCATGGTTCCATCTATCACAGCAAGCCTTCCAGGTCCTGAAGCAGCAAAACAACCCCAGACCATCACACTACCACCACCATATTTTACTGTTGGTATGATGTTCTTTTTCTGAAATGCTGTGTTACTTTTAACACACAGATGTAACGGGACACGCACCTTCCAAAAAGTTCAACTTTTGTCTCGTCGGTCCATAAAGTATTTTCCCAAATGTCTTGGCAATCATTGAGATGTTTTTTAGCAAAATTGAGACGAGCCTTAATTTTCTTTTTGCTTAAAAGTGGTTTGCGCTTTGGAAATCTGCCATGCAGGCCGTTTTTGCCCAGTCTCTTTCTTATGGTGGAGTCGTGAACACTGACCTTAATTGAGGCAGGTGAGGCCTGCAGTTCTTTAGATGTTGTCCTGGGGTCTTTTGTGGCCTCTCGGATGAGTCGTCTCTGCGCTCTTGGGGTAATTTTGGTCGGCCGGCCACTCCTGGGAAGGTTCACCACTGTTCCATGTTTTTGCCATTTGTGGATAATGGCTCTCACTGTGGTTCGCTGGAGTCCCAAAGCTTTAGAAATGGCTTTATAACCTTAACCAGACTGATAGATCTCAATTACTTTTGTTCCTGAATTTTTTTGGATCTTGTCATGATGTCTAGCTTTTGAGGTGCTTTTGGTCTACTTCTCTGTGTCAGGTAGCTCCTATTTAAGTGATTTCTTGATTGAAACAGGTGTGGCAGTAATCAGGCCTGGGGGTGACTACAGAAATTGAACTCAGGTGTGATAAACCACAGTTTAGTTATTTTTTAACAAGGGGGGCAATCACTTTTTCACACACGGCCATGTAGATTTGGAGTTTTTTTTCTCCCTTAATAACGTAAACCTTCATTTAAAAACTGCATTTTGTGTTCAATTATGTTATCTTTGACTAATAGTTAATGGTTTTTGATGAGCAGAAACATTTAAGTGTGACAAACATACAAAAGAATAAAAAATCAGAAAGGGGGCAAATAGTTTTTCACACCACTGTATATATATATATATATATATATATATATATATATATATATATATATATACTATATATAAAATTTCTTTTTTTAAGTAAAATACTATTAGCCCTGTGTAACGGGTTCGACCCTAAATGCACGGGCGACACCATGAAACACGGACACGAGGCGAGGTAATTTATTTAGAAAAATGGGGAAGGAAAGGGTTAAAGGCTCTCTGCGGCCTCTTCCACTTCGGAGGCAGGGATACGAAGGCGGGCTCTACGCGGAAGTGAAGGTGCCGTGGGAACACGCGGCTCGTTCACACGCTCCTCTCGCGGAGGTCAATGGCGCCCCCCTTTTTAAAGCCTTTGGGGCGCAACACATCGCCTCGCTCTCGTGCCACTGTCTCTCATAAAATCCACCGCGTCGCAAAGTCCAGCTTCCCAACAGTCAGACCCCGAGCTACACTCCCCGCTGTGTTTTATAGCGCCGGGATCAGCGGCGATAGCTCATGGGCCGTTGCCTGATTCTGTGGCCCTGCTCCTTCACATACCTAAACGGGGGGAGGTCGCCTAACTAGTGAGCAAGGAGCGATATCAATTTGGACGCACAACCATCACAGGCGCATGCCGTGACACTCTGTAAGTAAGGTTATGTTTAGGAAAATGGTATCGGATCGGTACGTGGACTCAAATACTCGCCGATTCCGATGCCAGATTTTTTTGTGGTATCGGCAGCATTTCCGATACCAGTATCGGAACAACCCTAGAAATCACTATACACCGATCAGCGGTAATATTAACACCACATAACATTAACACAGGATTATTGATTATAAATTATATGCCAGTAAACTGGTGACTCCAAGACTCACCCATGCCCACAGGAACCAAAAGCCAGCCTGTCCAGTCTAATCCCACAGAAAAGCCAATGCAGCACAAGTAGTCAATGCTGGTACCAGAGCAGCCAGTGGCCCACTGCCCGCTATGCAGGACCCAGCAAGCAAAGAGCCCAAGCCCACTGACCCTGCCACCAAACTTCCTGGATGGAGCACCCGTGGAATGAGTTAGGCGTTCATGTCGAATACATGCCTGTGGAGACATGCCCTGAGGGGCCAGAGCCTAAGGGAACCCAAAACCTTAACTAGTTTTAATGTTACTGCTCATAGGTGCAGAAAGATGGTTCTTGAATTGCATAAATTTGCCTTCGAGAACATTTAATGACAAGTTTCTCATATTCAGCACTGTAATGAATGGAAGCTTCTTTTTTTAGGTTTATTTGGTGTCTGCTTAATTGGTATTGAAAGCCTAAGGACATAAAAGGCTCATTTTTTCCCCCATAATTCAAAACCCCAGATGTCAATCTAATTGTTATGAGAAAGGTGTGAACTGTTCAGTGTTAGTGCTGGAAGTAGATGGAAGAGAAGGAGACAGGGGCAATGAGGGGCTAATCTGTGTCATCATCCTGTCTGTCAATCTCATCAGTCCTGCACAGCACAGGGGAGATTTCTTAACAGGAACTGTCCTCCATCTCCATCGCTGACTTTTTATTTGTGTCTCTTTCGCATAATGATGGAGTAGTAGAGAGGAGAGAAGAACTCTCTCAGGCTTTCTCTCGATCTTCTCTCTCTGCCTTTCTCACAAAGTCATCTAGTTACAGAGCTACGTTTTAGGGGGTGCTGGGAGACCGATAAAATATGAGGTTAGATGGGAATATAGTAATGATAGGGCTGTCTGCAAGCAAACAGGAACTGAAGTGTCATCAAAGTGCTGTCAGCTGGCTGACTAAAACTCATCCTGGAACCATGAACTGTTTCCTGTGCAGCGGAGATGTACAGCAGTTACACAACAGCACTGGAGGAGCCGCGGTTATTATCCACATGAGCTACTCGGAGCTCGAACTAGTGGGTGGAATTTAAAGTGGCCTCTCGTCCCTTTGATGTATGCTTCATTAGAGTGAAGGCTACTTCATAGATTTTGCTTATCAACCAGCTGTCATTTCTCTTCAGTGTGATATGCCACTTCAGATTTAAGATGAAACATAGTGAATTAGACAGATAATTACAGTAAGGCGCAATTGTGACAGTGGGTACCACTTCAGTTGTTTACAGGGGATTGTGGCAGGATTGTGAGAGGGCATGTCATACACATTACCATTTCTGCCTATTTGTCTTGCATTTCGAATTTGCAGGTCATACAGTACACTCACAAATATAGACCTTTCTCAATACTAATGCTGTGTTTGCTCACAGAGCAATGCTATTAGATAGTTCTGCATGCAGTCATACCATTTGACACTGATGGATTGAGCTACACTGCTTAGTTTCCTAAACCAGACACAATAAATCTGATCAAAGGATGTGAAGATGGTGAGAATGCAGGTGCAGATGCTACCTTATTAAACGTAATGACAAACACTTAACCTAACCAAATGAGAACAGGAACTACAGTATGGCTCTAAACAGGAAATGTGAGATAATCGCGAACACTTAGTCACGCTGAAAAGAAAAACACACTAACTGAAAACCTGGAGATAAATACACAAGCCAATCAGTGACAAACTGAAAACACATGCCCTGCTATAGTCCTGGTGCTTGCTTCATCGTCACTACATGTTAATACAGTTGAAGAACTACTAGCATCAGGACCTTTACCGCTACCACCAAACCATAGTCCAAATATTAGATTTATTCATTCATTCATTCTGACTAAGTGCTTGATCCTGATCAGGGTCACATTGGATTTGCCCTTCTATATGTTTATAAATTATTTGATTTAGCAGTTGGTGTAGTGATGTTGTGGTGTGATGTCAGATCAGCAAAATAAGCCATGAAGTATCATACTGTATATGCACAATAAAAAAAAAAAAAAAAAACATAACCGCAATATGAAATAGTTACTGTGGTTTCCAATGAAACACCTCCATAATTCCGTCTATGACAGCCATGAATTTGTGCGAGGAAAAAATATACATTGCATTTAATCATAATAATATATTTAATAAGATCGAATAAATGTAATTTTTACCTGTGTGTCGATTTAGATACACATAAGAGAGGTGGCAAGACAGTAGAAAAAGAAAACCTCCCTGAAATGACATGAAGAAACTGAGAGGAACCAGTTCCAAAAGGGAACCTCTTCTGGCACCACAGGATTTTACTCCATACAGGAAAGAAATGCAAAGAGTCTTACATGTGTTGAAGGATATAGACTTTGCACACTGTGAGCAGAGTCCTGGGGTGAGTACAGGAGATGGGTTTTTTTTTTTTTTTCAATCACAGCAGCATTTATTTTATACAGATCCTACTTTATTTAGATGAGACTATCCTGACCCAGACTCACCAATAGACTCACCAATTCTTTATTAAGAAGTTGTTGTAAGTTGCACGCAAACATTTTATTTTATTTTGTGTGTGTGTGCGTGTGTGTGTGTGTGTGTGTGTGTGTGTAACTGAGTAAGGATATGCACAGGAAAGTACAATTTTACTCATAAGATGTTTTGGAGAAGTACACATCTCCAGGGTAGCTATATGAGATTATCCTAAGCATTAGATTTAAGTAAGACTTACAAGTGTTTAATATCATAGTGTTAGATGTATTTCAAATTGGGTACAAGCCCATCTAATGGATGAGCCAAAACACCCACATACATTATGCTAACATTTTACATCAGACACATACATGTCTTACTATCCTTCCGAAGACATTCCACTGAGATAATTATTACTGCAGTTAATTAATATTAGGTTCACCCTGAATCAACCTCTTACTTTAACC
This sequence comes from Channallabes apus, assembly GCA_030522415.1. NCBI lineage: Eukaryota > Metazoa > Chordata > Actinopteri > Siluriformes > Clariidae > Channallabes > Channallabes apus. The sequence goes on along the minus strand of CM060129.1, from coordinate 14,097,502 downwards.
TCAGCAACCACAACCTTTCCACTTTTATTCTATTTTTAAGTAAAGCACCAGTTCTTTTCTTTCCTTTTTTTTTTCCTTTGGTAAAAAAATTAATAAAAAAATTCTTTAAGGGGACCAGGCACGTGTCTCAACAAGGTAAAAAACTGTTAGATATTTCTATCCTTGTGGAGACATTTATACCTTATAATTATATAAAAACATGCCCAAAGAGAGTGAGAGTGGGAGAGAGAGAGAGAGAGAGAGAGAGAGAGAGAGAGAATCCACTGGTCTATGATTTCTTGCATGCATGCTTAGTAAATTATACATTTAAGACTACTGAGTTGGCCCACCTTCTGTTCCCTTACATTTAAAAAAGACTGCGTCATATCTTAAATAACCACATTTAGGAGAAGTTCTGAAATATGAGTAACAGACTGGTACAGATGTCTTGCCTATTTGAACCATTTGGAACAACGAGATAAATTTTAAGAGAATCACAATGTAGAATATAATGCTTTTTTAAAAAGAACGATCTAATATGTTTTAAACTGATTTTACTCGTATCATTTACAACCTGTCATAGTGGTCGTACTGTATTGAGCGTGAACATGTACAGTATTTGATGCGGTGTATTCTCCTCTACGATTCTGCAGACAGGTGAGATGATACAAGGTCGTCTGCTGAAAATGACAGCAGGGACAAACAAGGCAGCACATCAGTGCCTAGCCAGTCGGCTACATCTGGGAGAGCTATTTGTAGAAAGCGTGCGCTGTGCCTCTCCGGCTCATTCCGCCCTCCCATCTCCCTCATCAACAGTAAGCACAGATGTTCCTGGACTGAAGGTTAACTCAGAGGGCTAGGGAAAAAGGCGCTCACTGTTATTAGTTAAGGCTGAAATGTGCAGGGAATTCACGGCCACAAGTGGAGGTAATAAATAAAAATATACTTGGCAAAAATAATAATTAATCCCAATTATATTTAATTCTAGAGTTTTTTTTTCTTTTTAGTCTAATCTACCCCTTTTGGAAACTTTCTGTAAACCACCCAAGAACCCTTGTCGTTTTCTCCCCCCTTTAAGAGTGTAGTATATACAGACAAATACACCTCATAAGCTTTTTCTAAGCACTGTTCGAAACTTTCCATCTGCACAATCTCCTGATACACATTAGAAACTGATCTCAGGTCAGCTAATGAAGCATCTGGGCTGCATAGGGAACATTAACACATCGTTAAGCACTAATGCAGCATCCGTCATTGTTTAATATGGCATAACAAATAAGCAAAGCGCAATGCAGAGTTCCATACTAATATAGCATAACAGACTTTTTGAACAACCTCATTAGCATGCACGACACATAGCGAGAAGTTTACTTTGGCGTCAAGAGCTCTCTGGCTCTGTAGTCAACAGCAATGCAAGCGTTCACGCTCTTGTGTTAAAGCAGAAGCCTTCGAGTGTAGTTACGAGCTCCCGTACCAACATATAGCAGTTAACAGTGAAGTGAGATATGGTGATAAACTGGAATATTTATACCGGGAGAGAAAACAAAGAAAAAAACAGGATGCTGAAAAAATAAACTGCACGAGCATGTACTGTAGGAGACCCATCAAGGAGTGATTGTTGTCCATACATGAGCTCAATTTCACAGGGTTCAAACGTTCCAAGAGTTTTTTTCCTTACCTCATTGCTTCCATAACAACAATTAGAAATGCAAACAGAGATGTCGTTAATGTCATATTGTGTACACTGTACATCACTGCTGAAATGTCTCGCCACAAAAGGAAGCTGGAAATCCTTGTTTTTTAATATGCAATGCAGTTCATAGGTTCTCCGATGTACATCTGATTACATTTCTCGCAGGAAAGATGATAAACAACTCCTGCAGTGATGATTGACAACAACCGATTGTTACGGCTTGTGATTTTAGGGACTGTGTTGATAAATTGAGTGGAACGAAATGCATGCAGGAATGCTGTCCAGAGAAAGACGGATCATTTCAGTTACATAGAAATACAAGGCTATAATTAATATGTAGACTAATTTATCATTCTGGGAAAGGAGATAACGTGAGCAAACGCTTAGGATAAAATGTGTTGGTGGATGTTTCTAGCATAAAAATTTTCATTTTCCTGAAATGTAGACCTTAGTTTCTAAAGAGATTACAAAACATTATTACTGAGGCACAATATTGCTTATTAGATCATATTAAATATTTGTGGGCGGCACGGTGGTGTAGTGGTTAGCATTGTCGCCTTGCACCTCCAGGGTCCGGGTTGGAGTTCGCATGTTCTCCCTGTGCTTGGTGGGTTTCCTCCGGGTACCCCGAACTCCAAAGACATGTAGGTTAGGATAGATTAATTGGCATTCCCAAATTCTCCGTAGTGTGTATTTGTGTGGCCTGTGATGGATTGGCACCCTTTCCAGGGTGTACCCCGCTTCGTGCCCCGAGTGTCCTGGTATAGCCTCCAGGCCCCCCGCGACCCTGAATACAGGTTTAAGTGGTATAGACGATGAGTGATTGAGTGAGTGAGTGATTGAGTGATGAAATATTTGTGGAAGTTTTGCACCTTTGATAAAAATCGCATTTAAAGCCAAAGATTTACCTTATGAACACTTATTCATGTTTACCCTTATTCACAATTCATATGATATTTTGAAAGTGTTGTGATACATTACTGATGTTTAATCTGTGGTGCAGATGTCATTTGCACTACCCAGTATAATGTTAACTGTTTCTAATACCGGTGAAGCTAAGCATGCAGCTACATAACTGCAGAGGATTTATTACCTGTTATGGATGGATTACAGCAGTACATCTTGTGTAAATACACGTGTATCAACTTCAGGTTTGGCTCATGTAAGTACACAAGCGAAACAGGAAATTCTTTCTTGGGGGACTTTTAAGGCGTTCGTGTTGCATATTGCAGCCCAACATGATGCGTTCAGCGCAGAAACTCACACTGCAGTAACAATAAAAACAAATAAAAAAACGCCTCAATGTATTATTCTCAAATCCCTGTAACTGGTGTACATGTTTGCGACTCTGAATCATGTGATCCTGTGATGCAACCTATCAGGACGTCATTTTTCATGCTGCACTTTCTATCATCGAACTCATCTCCAGTACAACTGACTCAATCATTTGCCTGCACATAAAATGGGAAATGAGGGAGACAGGCCCGTGGTGATTTTACAGGCAATTAGATCACACTTAATTAAGCAATAATAAACACTTGAGAGAGGAGAATAGAGGGAGAGAAGGATAGCTGGATGGAAGGATAGATTTTGCTGTGGGCCTCCGCGCTGTCACTGAACGAGTTCCCCCACGGAGTGTTTGTTTAACATGACGGCTGGTGGTCTGGTGTGTGTCATTGCGGAGCGGCATGTGGAGAGACGCACAAGGCAATGACAGAGCTAATACTCTTATTCATCACACTCCAGAGACAAGGGAACACACTGTGTTATTAGCCATCTTCATCTGGATAAAGCAGAACATCTGTCACACCTACAACCGAGACTCAGTGCAGCAGCACGGACCCACACGTGCATACGCACATGCGCAACACATACGCAACATGAAGACATAGAAGAATGATAAGTGCTTCTGTAATACGGTTTTTAACAAGACATCAGCTCAGGCATGAGTGTTTCTCGGGCATTTCTTAGGAACCACAAACGACCACTTTAACACATTATATGTTTTTGAAAAGTATCACTTGCAGTCTAACGCAAACGCGTAAAAAACTATTTATGAGGAACAGTCTCCATTAGGATGGATGGCCCATTTCAAACCTGATGGGGTTTTAACTGGATTAAACTCGAGTCTGATCCTCCTGTGCTTAGTTCAGTCTCGTGTAAGTGGTATTAACCCCAGTTACAGTCTCCATAGCAACCATAGAGGAGGTTTCACTCAACATAGCAACATGGGACTCGTAGTAACCTTTGGCCTTGTTGTATCATAGTTCCTGACTCATGAGAGACAGAGATACAGAACACAGCCATATACACTGATTAGCTGGCTGAAAGGGCCTCATTGGAATTCAGGACAGTGCTCATTGGCCTGTGTGTTTCGGGAAGATGGGCATTACTAATCAAATCTCTTTTCTTAACCTCATTAGCAGATGCTTGAATGACCTGCTGTCACCTAATGGTTACTAAAAAAGCTCCGTCACTTTTAGCATAATGACTGCCATGTCTCTCCAATATCGAATGAAATCTTGAAAAACTGAAATGAGGAGAGAAGATACTCAGACAGACGCTACATAATGAAGGTTTGAACTGGGTTATGTGATTGAAAATGTAATCCTCCTAAGAAGTCTAACTGTTTCTTAGGAAACATGGTATTACCATTTAGAGACAAAGCAGATTTTAAAAAATTATGTAATAAAAGTATCTCATAAATAAAGTCAAACTTTCTTAGATTTATGATAGTTGTGTCTATTACACATCAGATTAGATATTCAGTTAACATTTTCACCTTCCATGATAAAAATAACATTTGATGATAACCTAAGAATATGTTTTCTAACTTATTCCTAGACTTGTGGCATATCCAGTAATCTGTGTATACTTGATGCACAGGTGTGCTGATGTGTTGCAAGATTCAATTTACGAGGAAGCTTCTTTAAAATGCATCGATGCCCTGGCTATTAAGAACTGACCCCAATTTTATAACTCTGTCACTATACACACTCCAGTGTATATTGCATACTTTAAAAAATATAATGGGGCTGGAGATAAGACATTCAATCTTTCTAAGCCAGAATGGGAGGACTTAAGATGAAGAGTGGAGACTTTGAAATAATCAAAAATTTCTGTAGTTTTAGGATACTGTGCTATACAGGTTCAACAAACAATAATTACAGCGTCTTCTGATGCATAGTCATTTCTTGTATTTTTCTATATTTGCATGTTTAATTGCAAACCTGTAAATATCTGGTAAATCTATACATACAGTATAATAAAACTGTAAAGTTGGTGGTGTCTGTACTTTGAAGATATCTCACTCACTCACCATCTATACCGCTTTATCCTGTATTAAAGGCCGTGGGGGGTCTGGAGCCTATCCTAGGAGACTTATGGCGCTTTTCCACTGCATAGTACGGCACGACACGGTTCAGTTCTACTCACTTTTGGGGGGTTTTCCACTGGGAACAGTACATGGTACCTGGTCCTTTTTTTAGTACCACCTCAGCCGAGGTTCCAAGCGCGCCGAACCGTTACCAAAACGTGACGTGTAAACTCCGCTGGTCACTGATTAGCCGGAGAAAATCGTCATTACTGTGTCACCGAACTTGCGACACGAGACACAACAGAACCGCTATATTTAGAACAGCCAGAGAAGGATCGCACGCACCTTTTTGTATTAACCGTCGGCCTCTTTTGAAACAAACTCCTTCGTCTCGCTGTTAAAAACATCCACATGCCGAGTATGAAGAACACCTTGCCGTCGATATGCTCCATTGTTGTGTGTTTGTTTGTGGTGCGTTTACGATGACGTCACGGCAGTAGCGGCGCCGCGACTAAACGACACGTGAATAATCCCGCCCACGCCAAAGCGTTACTACACTGCAGTGGAAGCGCAAACCGAGCCAAACTGCGCCGAACCGAAGTGAGTTGAACTGAACCGTGTCGTGCCGTAATATGCAGTGGAAAAGAGGCATTAGTGCACAAGGCAGGGTACACCCTGGACAGGGTGCCAAACTATCACAGGGCACAGACCTATACTCACACACTACTGGCGATTTGGGAACGCCAATTAGTCTAATCTGAAGGTCTGTGGGAAGAAACCAGAGTACCCGAAGGAAACCCATAAAGCACGGGAAGAGCATGCAAACTCCATGCACATGAGATGGGAAGCGAGTATGGACCCTGGAGATGCAAGGCGACAGTGCTAACCGCTACACCTCTGTGCCGCCACATTGAAGAAATACATTTTTGAAGGGTTGTTTGTTTGTGCATAGATTACATAAAAACGATTGAATTCATTTTAATGGGATTTTCAATCGACCCACTGGAAGAGAGATATGCTTTTTTGAAATTTAAACAGAAACCGCCCTTAAAACGGCTCTTAAAAATGCAATTTGTATATTATAAATACAATTGAATTGTATTTAATCAACGTGAGCTCATACCTTCATTCCACGCACGTCATGGTAACAAAAATTTTACTGCCTTTCAAAATTCAACAGATGGAACATTTACAACGCTTATGAGTGTGCAATTAAATCCCATGAGAAAGAAGTCGCGGATACATCTAGTATATAATATGTAACGAAAGTAATGTTTTTGGTAATTTGTGGCCATTCACATGGATTTCCACTGTGTGTGTGTACTGTACAGTATGTACCAAAAAATCACATCCTTTTTCTTTTTATTGGAGTATCAAATTGGAGTGAGTATCAAAATATTAAATAAACACATCATTCAGATTTTCCTTTTTCGTTTCTGATGAAAAGCCCCGTCACTTGCTCGAGGCACATCTCTGCCCGGGTTTTTATTTTGTCTATACCAAACTACAGAAGAACACAGCATATCACAACTAAAAGCAAAGCACACTCAATGCTCTGTTGTTGGATGCAAACAAGAACACCAATCCTTCTTTTTACTGATTCTGCATCAGTACTGAAGCTCAGGCGAGGACCTGTTCCTGCTGTCTGTAACTCAACTGTGAGGAACTTTAAAGCTTGTTTAGTGATTTTAGTTTGTAAAGCTGATTTGTCAAAAAAAAAATTTTTGTGATTTGCCTGTGAGGCTGATATTGCTTATGATAGCTTGGATATCCAAAATGGGATAAATCGTCTGGTTAGTAATTTTGAGAAACACTCAAATTGTACTAAAGAATGCAAGTGAAATCTTTTAAGGAAATTTCAGGGTGTATTATATCAGGATACTGTATGAGGTTTCACCAGCAATAGATCCATTGTGTGTGGACATAAGAGTGTTTTCATTTCTATACCGCTTAATCCTGTGTTCAGGGTCGCGGGGGACCTGAAGCCTATCCCAGGGGACTTCGGGCACTAGGCGGGGTACACCCTGGACAGGGTGCCAATCCATCGCAGGGCACACACACATACACACACTCACCCACCCAATCACACACTACGGGCAATTTAGGAACGCCAATTAGCCTAACCTGCATATCTTTGGACTGTGGGAGGAAACCGGAGTACCCGGATGAAACCCACCAAGCACGGGGAGAACATGCAAACTCTATGCACACAGAGACGGGAATCGAGCCTGGCCGGGGAATCGAACCCAGACCCTGGAGGTGCAAGGCGACAGTGCTAACCACTACACCACCGCGCCGCCAGACATAAGAGTGTGATTCGAAATTTTTATCCTGTTTTTATATATAAAAGTCAAAACACAACAACTGATATTGAGCTTAATATCCGGGTGCTTTGTTTCCTAAAAGCGAAAGTATGGTAGGTTAGACATAACCAGCTAAAAAAATGGGTGGGAAATGCCAGAAAATGTCAAGTGAAATGCTCAAATAAAGAAAGAACATTTGTTTCCCATTTCTTATGTTTTGATCGGTTAGAAAAACACACAAGGTTTGTGTGTGTGCGTTGACATCATATTTGAAACAGGGGGCCAGAATGCATAATCTGAGTGGTCTTCCAGCTGGATCATTTACTGTACACACACATTTTGGAGAATGCAAATACTTATGTTAATGCATCAGAAAAGGAGTCTAATAGACGGCCTTCCAGTGTTAAAGAAGAAAACTAGTGAACATTTGAGATGTATTTTCGTAGTTATTCACTTAAAAACAAAATTATGAAATCACAAGAAATAAATTATTGGGCTTCAATGGAGAGTGTGAGTGCCAGGGAGCCTGGTAGCATCTGGTCACTAGCCAGAGAAGAGGGACGGCAACACTAACCTGCACCTTCTGCGCCCTTCGTTTGTCCGCTCTTTGGTTCTGGTGGTAAATTCGACTAAAGTTGGAGACGATAACAGGGACAGGCAGTGCGATCACCAGCACACCACTCAGAGAGCAGATTGAACCGAATATCTTCCCTGCTATTGTCTTAGGGACCATATCACCATACCTGAAAGAAAGAAAGAAAGAAAGAAAGACAGAGAGGGAGATGAGGTCTGGCATTAATACATGTGCAGCTTGTCTCTACAGATTGTCTCCCTGGGGAGTCAGTGCCCTATCTAAGAAAGTTAAACACATGCACGTACAAACAAATACATAAACATACATCTCCCATCCTTACCACACACATACTGTACAAACACTATTGCAATACCTTGCTGTGTCATAGCAAAGTCTTTGTAGGAGGGGTGTTCAAATCAAACCGGGACTTCAAAACTGTTAGACATTTAAAGAAGAATTCAAGCACAGTGCAGTGATGAGGCTCCGAGCCACAGTGAATGATGATCCTAAATTAGGTGGTTATTATAGAGAAATAAAAATAGTTTTTACTCCAATAACTATGTTCTGTTATTCTGCACAGTCAAAAGTCTCAGTTTGACTTGAACACCCTAATAGACTTTTTTCTTTAAATGAATTTAAATGAAATACTATGACAAGACAAGCTTTAGCAAACACGACTTCACAAATGTGAAGTAAATGTGAAATATTTCCACACTGATCAGACGACCTTAACACTGATCTTATAGTATATACCAGTAAATTGGTGACAGGACATGGGCACCTGAGGCTCATTGGCTTGTGGATTGCAAAGGCCAGCCAGACCCATCTGATCCCACAGAAAATCCCACACAGCACAACTCACTCAAAAAAGGTCAATGATGGCCACAATAGAAAGGCACCAGAACATCCAGTGTGAACAACCCACGATGGCATGCGGCCGAGCAGACAAATAGCCCATGTCTGCTGACCTGGCCTTCAAACTCCACAGATTTTAATCCGATTGAACATATATGGAATACCCTGGATAAACAAGTCATGGAAGCCACACCCTGCAACCGACAGCACCCAAAGGATCCACCATTAACGTCCTGGTGACAGACACCACAGCACACATGCAGTGGTCTTGTGGACTCCTCATGCCCTGAGGGGCCAGAGCTGCGCAGGCGACATCAGGGGAACCAAAACACATAGGGCTTAATGTTGTGCATTCAACAAAAATGATAATTTTTCGATTTTAGTTTTGGGGCAGTTTTTATTTGTTTGATGTTTACTATATAATAGTTTTAGGTGCTGCGCTCCACTTATGTTCTCATCTAGTGAGTCTAAAAACCTCTCACACACCACTCAGTGTTTTCCATTTAGAAGGAGGAAAATATATTAATATATTATTTAGTAACGTAACTTAAAACACACACTTAAGGCCACTTTAACATGAACAACTGTACCCCTAATCATTAATACAATTATCCACCAAATCAATCATGTGGCAGCATAAAATCATGCATCTGAATGAGGAAACATCAGAATGTGGTAAAAACATAGACAGCTGCCTGGTACCAGTTGCCACGTTTTTCCAATCAGTCCAGTTTCAGTGAACCCGTGCCCAGAATAGCCTCAGATTTCTGTTCTTGGCTGACAGAAGTGGAACCAAATGGGGTCGTCTGCTCTTGCAGCCCACTGGCCTCTAGCTTCTACGTATTATGAAATGCTTTTTTGCTCACTAGGAATGATTACTTGCTTTAGCTCCTTTTCTTCCTCTCAGTTTGAAGCAGTCTGAATAAAGTTTTTGCACACAAACCTAGCATTCATTGGATTTCTTAATTTCTATTACATTTTTTTGATGTTGCACAATTCTGTGTAAACTGTAGAACAATCTTTCCCATAGTGTGTGTGGAGATATTGCAGGTGGGCTGCAAGATGCAAATTACAGTACAATGAATAAAATTAATTTTATGTTATTTATTTTAATAAACAATTCTTTTCAATTGAATGAATTCAATTTACAATAAATAAATTGATGATATTGTTTTACATTTTTTAATGTTATGTATTTTAATAAACAATTCATTTTAATTTAAAGAATTCAATTTGACTTTATTTACATTTAAAAAGTAATCACAGTGAATAAAACAAAGCAACGGGATTCAAATTATGTTTTATTTTCGTCTCGTATGTTGATCAGAGTTTTGCCTGGCTGGGCCAGAAATTTCATATTTATATTTTAAGTTGTGCCATGGCATTCTCAATAACGGGAATGGCTGCTCTAGAGACTGATGTGTACGAACATTTCAGGAGATTGCCGGGTTCTTCAGGAACCAAAAACCACACCGTGGTTAAACAGTTTCATGAATGGAAAGGCATACAGGTGTTTCTATTAAAGTGGACAGCATACAGTAACTACAAAGAAACAAGACGAAATTTTTTTGTAGTTATGACACTTGAAATGCATTACGAAAAGATTAAGTTATAGATGTTTAAGCAAAAATATGTTGCTACTGTAATTATGCTTTTGGTGTAAAATATTGGACTTTAAACGACTTAAAATGAAAAAAAAAAAAAAGTAACAAGTAAGCATAAACAAAAGGAAAACATACACAGCTATTGTGTTCCTTTACAATTCAATTTATTTCCTGTATTATCTTTTACATTTTAAGGATTTATTCAGTGACTGGATAATGGGTTAATTAACAAAACTTATCCGGTTCCTTCATTACATCCATTTAGTATAGAGGAAAGGCTGGATAAAAGCTCACACCCTAATGAAAGATGCACGTCCCACTCTTGGCAAGAGATCAGAGCAGAGACTTTGTGGCCTGAATGATTCACTTTGAGTAGAAAATGTTTTGTGAGAGAGACAGAGAGCAAGAAATGTCTCCATCTACCCTGCCAGATCATTACCACATAACAAAAATAAAAGCTTATTCATCGAAGTCACACAGACACACCAAAATATGACTAGACATGACTCATTTCCTCAGTAAGCTTAAAGCATATGAATCACTTTAGACACTACGAAATGGAGATTTGACTAAGAAGCGACATCAGAGTTGAACAAAACCAAGCTATTAACCATTCTAATGAGAAATTAATAAATTAGCTTTATTTTATTCTTTTAAGGCCTTATGGAGGACTAGTAGTGCACATTTGAACAAGTTCCTGGAATTGAGACGACACACAAAACTACAAAGCTTGTCACAAAAGTGTTAGACACTGTGTCCTTCTTTCTCTTTCAACCTTAACACCTGTCCTCACTCCTTTTATTTTTCTTTCATAGTTTCTCCACAGGCTCTTTGATTAACCTTTCTTGTGACATACAGAGAGACCACGGTGGGAAAAAGAGAGAATGAGAAAGGTGGGGTGAGAAAGAAAAACATACACAGTGAGTAAGAGGAAGAAAGACCGAGCTCATCATTTCTTTTTACAAAGCTAGCTTGACACTAGAATGAGTTCCACTTATAATAATCAATGTCTTACAACTTCACACAAATTTCACCTTTACTCTGAACCAAAGCATTTATTGTAATTTTTATGCACTTTAAAAAATTTAAAAACCTGCATCACTTTTTTTGTTATATTTTTTGTTAGATTCTTCCTTTATTCCTTGAATGTCCTCTAACTTTATTCACAGGACGAAGAGGTGTATATGCACTAATCCAATGGTGGGCAACTTTGGTCATCACTTTGTCTCCCTCAGTCCACTCTCATCTGTTGAGAGTGAGGGATTTATTTCAAATTTTCCTTAATATTTGATATGAATATGGCACAATCATTAATAATTGATTTATGGCAGCATGATCTTTACAAGTGCTCTTGTTTAATTAGTTCTCACATGATGTTTTTAACCTTGATTGGATTTTTCTTCCTTTGTTTTTCCTTTCCCAGGCTCGATTCCCGTCTCTGTGTGCATGGAGTTTGCATGTTCTCCCCGTGCTTGGTGGGTTTCCTCCGGGTACTCCGGTTTCCTCCCACAGTCCAAAGACATGCAGATTAGGCTAATTGGCGTTCCCAAACTGACCATAGTGTGTGAATGAGTGTGTGTGTGTGTGTGTGTGTGTGTGCTCTGCGATGGATTGGCACGCTGTCCAGGGTGTACCCTGCCTCGTGAATAGAGTCTCCTGGGATAGGTTCCAGGTCCCCGCGACCCTAAATACAGGATAAAGCGGTATAGAAGATGAATAGAAGATGAATGAATTAATGTTTTTCCTTTCTTGGGCTTGGGTCGATGTTTACATCGTAGTATAAAATGGTTTTAAGGGCACTGGTGGCTCAGTGGTAGGTGTTTTGCCTGCCATGCAGAAGGCCCGGGTTCGATTCCCAGCCAGTGCCAAAACCCCAGCCACTGGAGGCAGTGCCGGTCCCAAGCCCGGATAAAATGGGAGGGTTGTGTCAGGAAGGGCATCCGGCATAAAAACTGTGCCAAGTTGTAGTGCAGACTGGATAGTCCGCTGTGGCGACCCCTTGTCGGGAGCAGCCGAAAGACCAACAACAACATAAAATGGGTGTTTTGACATTTATGTTTGGATTTCATTTCCCAGGCTGACTGATTGACGCATGCATGCAAATTAAAACTATCTTCTCCAGCTGAACCCTGGCTCTGAGTCTCCTGATTCCTTGATCATCTAATGCTCTGGTCAGATGCAGAAGATTTTATTTTTATTTACAACAAGAGCTTCTGATTGACTGAACACATCTGATCCAGGGATAATTTGAAAACATGCAGGACTGCAGATCTTGAGGATCGGAGGTGGGCACACACCTGCACTAATCCATTCCCATTACTTATATACAAACTGATTGTTTCATCGCTTGCTGTAGTCCACTGTATGACCAAAAGTATTTAGAGACATACAGTACTGTATGTATTACATCTATTCGTGTGTGGCATGGTGGCTTAGTGGTTATAACGGTCACCTTGCACCTCCAGGTTCTAGGTTTGATTCCCGTCTCGGGGGGGAGCTAGCATGTTCATGTTCTTAGATTTGTTTCCCCTGGGTACTCTAGTGTCCTCCCACAGTAAAAAAAAAATGCAGATTAGGCAAACTGCTAGGAGTGTAACGGTATCAAAACTTGACGGTACGGTAATACCTCGGTATGAATGGCACGGTACGGAATTTATTGAATCATTTACAGGAAAAACAAAACTAATGAAGAGACTCAAAAAAAGTGCCAGAAGTGTTTATTAAACAGTTTACATGAACACTGAACATATCAATGGCATACAAATTAGCCATCTACAGTATCTGTAAACTTTAAAACAGAAACTTAAATTTTTCAATTTTAATAACAAAAAATGATTAAACCATGTAAAAAAATTAAGTTTCAATTTAGTATTCTTGAAAACTCAGAAAAAATAAAAATAGCAGCCTACTTATTGCAGTTGGCACATGTGCTGAATGAGTATTTGAGAACACTCACCTCATTCACGCACTTATTCAGACAGAGACAGGATTTTTTTCCTTTCTCGTTTCTTTTCAGAGAGAAACCAAAATGACTCGATAAATCTATAGGTCTTCTGAGAAAAGTTTGCTCAGGCGAATGGAGCGAATTGGAGGTAGCGGGAACTATAATTCTCATCAGCCCAGGCGTGACCATCATCCTTTGCGGTCTGTTATCGCTACAGATCCAGTAATGCGGAAATGGCGGGTGCTGCTATTAGCGGCGAAGGAAAAGAGATGGAAAGATTAATTAATCATTATGGAGTAAGAGGGTTTAAAATCGGATGTGCACATTACTGGATCTGTAGTGACAACAGACCGCAAAGGATGATGGCCACGCCTGGGCTGATGGGAATTGTAGTTCCCGCTACCTCCCGTTCGCTACATTCGCCTGAGCAAACTTTTCTCAGAAGACCTATCATTTTATTGTCATGCGACCACGGTATTACCGAAATAAATTGTTATTGCGGTACGACGGTATTTACAATACTGTTACATCCCTACTAACTGCTATTACCAAACTGCCTGGAGCATGTGAGTGAGTACGTGTGTGCCCTGCAATGGATTGGCACCCCTTCCAGGGTGTACCCCACCTCGTACCCCAAATGCCCCTGGGATAAGCTACAGGTCCCACGTGACCCTGCACACGGGACAGACGATGAGTGAGTGAGTGTGTTGCCACAAAATTTTAAGAACTCAATTAGAATTTCTTTGTATGCTGTAGCATTAGAGTTTACCTTTAGTAAAACTAAGGGCCACAAACCCATTCCAACATGACAATGCTCCTGTGTACTAACCTGAGCTGGATGTATGGAGCACTGCCTTCAACCGCCTGCATCCCAGACAGCCTTACCTTAGCATAAATTCATTCTCTGTAAGATAGAGGTTATTATAATGGTAAGGGGAACTAAATGTGTAATGGGATGTTAAATGTAAAGATGTTTACATTAAACAATGTTCAATGTATGATGTTTGATGTTTAATTCATTGTTTTGAAACTTGACCAGTATTTGGTTTCGGTGGAAGATGATAGAAATAAATGACCACATTCTGAAATATTTTTACACTAAAGGAAACAGCTTTCTAAATGTGTGCACAAAATCATGACAGACTTGAATGGTAATCAGACAATGCTTACACAATAATTAAAAATAGACCATTCCAAATATGTTTTTATTGTATGTGTAATTAACAAGGACCTGACTTTTCCATATCTGGAATAAAAAAGCAAGCATTTATATGGTAGAGAAGAAGTAGCATTATAGAAAAGCTTTCTCTCATCCACAGTCATGTGTGTGTGTCAGTGAACTATAGCTCAGAGCCTATGATGATAGACAGAGCAATTCTCTATGCCTCAACAGCAAGTGGTAGAGTGCTGAGAAGAGGTCATTGTGGGTGTGTGTATGTGTACATTCTATTCATTCTGTGTCCTTGTTCTGAATTTCCACTTGTTTAGCTCTTCTGTCTGAAATGCTATTGTTCCTGTTGTGTCTCTCTGACCAGACAAACAAAAGCCTGCATGACTCATGTCCAAATGAGGCACAAGCTGATAACAAACTGATTCAGTCACTTTCCATCTCTCTCACACATAAACACATATATACGAATTGAGGGTTAAGGTTAGAAAGCAAGCAAGAGAGAAAGAGTCTTTTTATCATGATAGCTTGATAAAAAACATTGACAAGTCTCGCTTAGACTAAAACACAACTGTTGCCTTGTTATATGTTTAGAAAAATCTAACCAAAAAGCTATCTATGACATATTTAAGGTATATTTAGAATAATTGTAAACATTACAACTTCCACAAATTTTCAGTGGAGGTATGGAATAATTCAAAAGAACATATGTAACAATATCCTTGGACTTTAAGGTGTTAAACTAGAGTTGAAAATAAAGTTTGCTACGCAAGGTCGCTACCATTAACTTAATTTAGCTTTAGGATGTAATTGAAACATTACTGCTTGTCACAGTATACAAGAGATGATCTCAAAAACATCAGGTTATATGATGAAAATTCTTTATTTTATTATATGTATTTTCTCACCCAGTACATTCAAACAGTGTAAAAGACATGGTAATATAAACATACTTCTAAATTTAGTGGGACATGATGTATATTTCATCATTAGCACTATAAATTTATTTAATTATTTATTTCATTATTGTTTGTCATTTCACCCTTGCATCCAATCCAATGCTGATGATCAGTGGGTCACATTACATTTTCTGAGACCACCATAATCATTGTTTGGCAGTACAGAACGTATGTGTGTGCCCTGCAATGGATTAGCCTATCACCTTGCTCCTACTTGAATCTCACCTCAAGTCAATGTGCTAATGGAGTTCTCCCTATGCTTGGTGGGTTTCCTCTAGGAACTCTGATTTTCCTAGACAGTGCAAAGCAGAGCAGTTTGACTGGTGCCTCCAAATATGAAATAACAGTTTACTGCTTAGCAATGCCACCTTAAATGGATGGAATCGATCTTTTCTTTTGTATTTGTGTTTCTTCTTTCTGAGAGTATAAACTGGCATTGATTACTGTAAAACCAGTTTCACAGTTTCAGTAGTAAAATGTTTTTAGGACAAGGAGTTAAAATTTAATTAACTGCAAACCGGATTAGAAATTGTGAATGAGAGAGAAAGTGCCGAAAGCCACAGTGAGGGGAAAAGACACATTTCTTGATGTTGTCAACTTTTTCACTAAAAGCTAATATTTTCACAGTGTGTCTAACACTTTAGTGAGTTGCATTTACCTCCAAAAAGGAGAGAGGAGAAAAGGGGATGAGTATGTGAAAGACAGAGAGCACTTATGAGACCTACAGAATGAGGACTGAGTCTGCAGTGCACTGTTAGTTAGAGGAGAAAAGTAATTTGGTGATGTTTTGTGAGCACTAATGTGAATGAAACAGTAGGTGGTCAGATGATGGCTAGTAGATGAGAATAGAGGAGAGAAGAATAAGGCTGTGGAAGAGTTCAGCACCATGGTCAGCACCTCACACTCTTTTGAATGTCTGACAGTAAATAAACCGAGTCTCACAGCAAAACCTTTCACATGCAGCCTATCTGCAGCACCTTCAAACTTATATATATATATATATATATATATAAATCACCATGCTGCTCTCACTATGCTGCTACTCACTACTTCAGTACGTTAGTACTGTATGTTAGTATGTTAGCATGTTACTGTACTGTGTTTTCATTTGACTTGCGAGCTTGATTGTATTTGTAGTAAAGGCGAGATGCTTTATTCATAAGTCTGGTCACTCTAATAAAAAGCACAAACGTTACCCATGAAGTGGGCTTGCTTTATATGCTCACAAAGGTTTATTACATATTGATCGAATTCAAATGGAATATAGTAGTAGAGGTTTACTTGATGAAATACAATATACTGCAATAGAACATCTTGTACAAAGCATTCACATAAAGCTAAATCTCTGATAAGCAATGTACAGTAATCTTGATTCTTGAGTAATCAGTCATTTCTTCATATAAAATTTAATTATGTAAATTATCTGATCATCTGTCATCATCTGAATTTGGTTCTTACTCGTTCAAGCCTTATTTACAGTAGATGTTTTTCTGAATACCTGAATAATTAATAGGACACTGTGTGGCTTTAAAAAATCCCTCTGGTTGGGTACAGGGAATTGACTGAAAATGAGAGCTAAAATCTTGTCAAAAATGAGAGCAAAAAAACTCATTCAGGAAGCCTGGAGTACTATTCTTCTATAGTTCTCTACATTAAAATACAAGAAAGTCTGGCTCTTTGGAAGAAAAATATGAATGTGAGATGGCTCAAGACTTCACCACAGTACTGTGCGCTTGCACCAAAATATATTGATACGTCTAGAAAGTGCTGCAAACGCACTCCATGCAATCTTTCCCCCTACTGTATGAACCTGCGTTGGACAGTAAACAAGTTACACTATCATCATGTTCAGCTTCTTACTGGCCTCCATTTCCCCAAATCTCCACACGATAATGATTATCACTGCACCTGCTCTACCAAATAATGATGATCTTTGCACTATTATGCATTTCAGATACACAGGACTGCTTTATTATAATCAGATCAAGTACCCCTGCTTTTTCCCCTCTCTCCTTCGTGTTAACAAATGTTAATAGACCTGATCTGCCAAGATCGTTTTGCTGAACTAAATCTCAGGTAGTTTCAGTAGGCTTTGGTAAAATAGATGTGTGGGTATGCGTTTCTGTGACAACAAACTCACACAGAGAAACATTTGAAACTAGAAATTAAACCCAGGTGTGCTGTAGAAACCAAACATAAATCACATATCTGCATTTATTCTAGCTGAAGGGGGATTATGAGGCAGTCACATAACAGACTTATTTGAAAGGTCTGTATCTTTTTATAAAACATGTTACAGGAATAAAGAATTGCCTTAGGATTGATGTGTTTTGGCAGGTACACTCATGTTCATACTGCCCATAAACGCCAAGACCAGCGTTCATTCATTTTCATCTATAAATTTTAAACCAGCAGAAACATGGCCTCTGAACGAATTGCAAAGTTTTGTTTAGTTAGCGAAAGAACATTACAGAACAGAGGTTATTTTTAACTTGACAGCAACAACATAACAGCATATAATTAGTCATTTCAGAATTTAGCATGTAATCATAGGATTGTGCTTTTTATAAAAGCCTCACAGATGTTAGTAGCATTTAACCTTTGTAATAAAGGCTCTGCATAATTTAAGTGCTGAAAATGTTGAAAGCAATGTCATTTTAATGACACGATCTGACAATGTTAAGGAGGTCAATTATTTCCATAGCATCCCTAACATTACAAAAGATGAAGAAGCAGATAGATGAAGAGAGAACCAGAAGGAAAGATAGAGACTCAACCAACAGTTCCAGAAATACATTGGACGAGGGAGGATAGAAATTAGTGTTGGTGCAGGAAATGTTCACCAATAGCTACTGAAATCAAATGTCAAATTGCCACAATTAAATTAATTAATTAAACCATTTGTTTAAAACCATACTATGGCCAGAGGTATCTGTGACTATGCCATGCATTACAGATGACAAAGACTCTCTGGTGCCCACATCAACTTTGCAGTCTCTGATTCCAGCTGCTTAAAATTAATTGGAAGGAAGAAACAAAACCAGAGGGACCTCATGGCCAGATATCAATTGATTAAGTAAACCGGGCTGGAGGAAGATAATTGTGGTTTCCAGCACTCGTTAAGAATAAGTCAAATACTAGGTGTCAAATGAATTTCTTATAATAAGGCATGACCTGCAGGAATAATTTATAGCAGTACACAATTTCCTTCAGGTCATTTGATGGAGAGTATTATGCAGCAGTTAGTTCTGACCGAGTAATCTGATTGGACGCAAGCCATTCCATGCTGATAATATATGAACACTAGGATGTTTTATATATATATTTATATATACACACACACACACACACACACACACACACACACACACACACACACACCACCGTTCAAAAGTTTGGGGTCACTTTCTAACTCCATGATCGTTCCTTATTTTTATTTCTTTCTACATTGTAAAGTTTAGCTGAAGGCATCCAAAAATGCATGAATCTCCTTTGAACAGTTGATATTGAGATGTTTCTGCTACTTCTGCTCTGTAAAGACTTCATAACGCCTCTAATCTGAGGTGCTGTTAATTGGTGATTTTTCAGGCTGATAACTCTAAATGAACGTCTCGTCTGCAGCAGAGGTAGGTTTTGGTCTCGTCCTCCTGGGACGGCCTTCATGAGAGACAGTTTCATTATGGTGCTGGACGGATTTTGCAAATGCACTTGACAATACTGTTATTACAAGAACTATTACAGAAAGGCCGACCTCTGTGTCTTAAAATAACACCTAACTGTAGTTTTTGTTGTTGTTGCATAATTACCTAATTCCATATGTGTTATTTTATAGTTTTGAAATCCCCAGTATTGTTGTAGAATGTAGAAAATAAATCACTAAACAAAAACAAAGAAATTTGCAAGTGAACCCAAATTTTTTAAACGGTAGTGTAATTGATAAGATCTCCACAATCACCCAAAATAATACGAGTAAACAGGTGATTGTTCTGTAGATATCCAATGATCTAATGCAATTCATGTCTAAGCAACGCTTACACAGTAAAAACAAAGTTTTGTACAATGTTTTTTGACCCAGACCACAATTTACCCAGATGATGTTACAATCATGCACCTTTTCAGTGGACTTAAGTTTATTTTCTATATTCTAGAACAATACTGGATTTTTACACAAATAACACATACTGTATGGCATTAGGTAAGTCAGTAACAACAACAGTTATTTTAAGACACGAAGGTCATCTGGTCTGAAACGGTTCTTGCAAAAACTACTCTTTGAAGGCCATCCTAGGACAGCAAGACCAAAATCTGTTACCAGCCTCAAAAATCACCAATTAACATCACCTCAGATTAGAGCCGTTATGAAGGAATTACAGATCACACGTAGCAGACACATCTCAATATCAACTGTTCAAAGGAGATTATTGCATACGTTTGATGCCTTCAGCATTGTTTTACATTATAGAAAGATATAAAAATCAGGAAAGACCATGCAATTACAAGATGTCTAAGTAATTGTAGAACAAATACATACTGTATACATGATATGTGGGAAAAATGATGACTGTATCTTAATTTGATTCATATTGAGTAGTTTGACACAAACAAAAATAAATCCCTTATGTATTAACATAAGCCTGTGACATACAAACATATCTATATATTACAGATTTCCAAAATGTCAAAATGCTACTAAAATTCCAAGAGCCTCAATTATAAAAACAGATGTACTGTATGATACTACATTCCATGGACTTGTTCTTACATTAAAGTGATAATAATCATGAAACTGAAATCAAAATGTCCCTACAAATACACAAATGAATGAATTATTGAGTTTCATTAAATGAACGAATCAAAGTCCATGAATAATAGATATAAAGTACACTGAAATGTCTCCATCTGTCCACTTATTGTATGTACCTCTCTATAAATAAGGCCACAGGTTTGAATCTTTTCGTCAGCAAAACTAGAACGAAAAAAGGTACAGTACAGTATATTTAAGCTAAGCGTGGTGAGCTGGGTGTATCATACCCATTTACATTCTGTCTGTTATTCATTGATGGAAAGAAAAAAATAAACAGTGATCAGGGAAACCATTTCCTACCTCTCACCCAATTATTATTTCATTTATTGAGTGTATTATTACATTAAACTTCTCATCACCATTACATTAGATGGAGAGAAGAAAATGAAATGAGAGCAAAAAGAGATGAAAAGTAAGGTAAGATTGCCACCAAAAGAAGCCTTATAATAAGTAGCAGAAGAAACACAAATTATTATATGTGTCTATGTGTTTATTTCTGGGTGATCATCTATGGCTGAGTCAGTAAACAGCATCTCTTCCCTACTGAGATGAAACACTGTTTACGGAGAGTGTAGATTATGTGTGTGTTTACACAGACTGTTACTGAACACTTTTGAGGACACACAGGCATTATACTGGAGGGAGATTGAAAAATATTTTTTTCAGATATTTATATCACCAGATACATTCTATTCATATTTCCTTAAAAAAGGACAAAGGAATAACTTACATTCTCATATATTTTGAGAAATTACTGTAACGTTATTAAATAACAAAACCTACAATCTTATTATATAAGGACACAGTTTCTTCAATTCAATTCAATTCTAGTAGAAGCATTTTCAGCAATTCAAGCTTTTATAGGCTTTGTATATCTGGATTTCTCAATTGCCATTTTGAGGTCTCTTCACAAATGTTCTGTGGGATTCAAGCCTGAGCTTTGGCTGGGCCACTCAAATATTTTCAGGGTTGAAAGGAAAAACATTTGACCCAGTGTGATGTTTTGCGCACTATACATGTCACTGACTTCACTGACTTTACTTATCCTTCCTTCTGGCAATCACTGCCACTTAGAGACACTTTCACTGCTTGACGCTACCACCACCATGCTTCGCCACAGGGAACACCATTATTCAGATAATAAAAAGTTAATTTTTTTTTTTTTACAGATTTCTCCAGAGCATCTTTTTCTTTATGATCATGCCCTATGCCTTCTACTCATGAGAGGCAAGATAAAACAACACTCTTGAAAGAAAATATTAAACAACATGAAGTGTTGAAATTTTAAGCTAAGGTTTTAAAATAATTGCCACTGGCATAAAAATGGCAGCTACCATTTCTGATTCATAGACTCAGATGACGTAGTCGTAGTCTGAGTCGCTGTAAATCGTTGTACCATAACAAGTCTTTTTCCCCCCCAATTTAGTATTCTTTCATTTATTTATTTTTAGTAACCCTTGACAGGAACTTGATAGATTCAGGGTCTATGCTGGGAGCACTGGACATGGGGCAGGAATTCAATACAAAGTGAATTATAAATGGAATAATGAATAAATAATATATTTACCAAGGTAGAGTTTTTTCTATGTATGAATCCAGTCAATTTATTTACAGTTTTGGAAAGCACTTCAGCCATTATATTATGCTTTTCCCATTGTAGTCACAACTGTTCTCTCACAAGCCTGCTACTTGTTGGTACAGTACTGTACATAGACAAGACAAGTGCAGTCTCTAGAGTCTCTGATCACGGTTAGAACAAAGATCAATTGTGAACATGAGTTCAGAGACTATGGGCATTTCCCAGGGCTAACACATAATGTAGATTGTGATCTGCATGATATATGTGCTAATAGAAACTACTTGACAATAGAAAGAGCAACAAAACGAAAACCCTCCATTTGAATCCATGAAAGAGCGTTGGATTTGAACTACAATTTTACAAACGTCAACACCTCACTAAACACTATGCTAATTTGTGGTGACCTAAATGAACAAGTGCTTAAGTAAGATGTTTTTGAATGAGGAACAATAGACAAGAACAAACCTGTGTTTAAACAGAATCATGTCAGATTCTACCTATCTGGTATGGTCTCACTGCATGAAAAAAGGATCAGCCATAACCATTGAGCAAGAACTTTTATAGCTGCTAACCTGCCACTAAAGTTTTCTACATAAAGTCCACATTCCCTTGTCTACAAAAGAATTGTACATGTCCCAAGTGTGTCTGTGTCAGCAAGTGGGTTATCTCTGACCTGTTCGCTACACTGTCAGGTGAGAGAGGTCTGGTCTTAAAGGACTCTGACAGCCTAAAGGAGCACCAAGAGATCAGCTCACAGATGGAGAGTCCTGATAGACTTCAACACCCTCCATTTCATTCTTTTTTTCTCTTTTCTTCACTCACACACACACTTCTATCTGATTCCGTATTGGTGACATGTAACAGAACAGGCTGAAAACTGCTAAACAAAGAACAATTGTCTGCAAAGGATTGCTATTTGTTGCAGCAGCAATTGAAAGGCTTCTGGTGTGCGCAAAGAGCAGGAAAAGAGTGAATGGTCTGTCTGAACACCGCAGGCCAGACGGGATATCAGTGAGCCCATATCCTTTGAGTTGCATGTGAGGTCAAACTCAAAATTCTACAGTGTGAAACACAAAGGATATGTGCAGTCTGGTCTTTGTTAAGAACATTCATTTAAATTGAATTCATTTTTTGTTTATAGTGATAATCAGCTTCTTCTCCCTGACCAACATTGGCATTAGTAAAATTGTTCCGAGAACACTTGTGTATTTAAACTGATACAATAGGTGGCAATATAGACCTAGTCGATTTGCAAATTGTCAATATACAAAAAGAAGAAGAAAAGTACAAGCTCATGACTCATAAGCTTTTCATAATGACTCATATTTTGATTAAAATTTAATAAGGGTCACTTTCATGTGCCTTCCTGTTTCCTAAGTTGTGACCATTCAGTTTGGAGGATGAGATCAGCATGTGCTGTATACTGTATATACACAGATATCTGAGGGTCCAGACCGTGCTAACGATGTTGCTTTCTAAATAGCTCACTTTCCAGTGGTTGGTTACCACAACAAAAAATATGTGACTGCAGTACCAGTTATATAACTGTAATGTTTTGTAATAGGATGTGAACATTCCCATGCCTCTATGCCCATAAAACAACCTCCTCATCATGCTTCCTGATTCCTTATATGGTAACACTTCCTATAGCGCGGGTTCAGACGAATACATACAAACAGCTCATGTCCGCTGGAACCCTTTTGCTGACTGTTAAATCCTAATGTGTTTCCTCTCGTTTGCCTATCTCCAGGTACGGAATGTACGAGTCACAGGCCACCTGGTCAAAACCTTAAATTTGCTCAGTTTGCTAATAATGAACAGAGATCTTCAGACACATCATGCATGAGTGCGTCTTTGTACTTATTCTGGTTCGGGCTAGTCCGGTAAGTTTATGGAAGTGCGGCGAACAAATCAAGCAATAATTCTTCTTTTAATTCATCTTAATTTGTGCACCTACCAAAGACACACCCATAACACATTTCTGAGTAAGCACGGCATTATATTTGCCACCACAAAGGATTGTATCTAGTTAAAATGATAAACATTTCAATCAACATTTCAACTTCTATCAGGCTGAAAATTATTAATAGCTATAAACATTTTTTTTTTTTTTTTTTAAATCTTGACAGGATAACTCATCTTGATCAATTATTAGCATTGATGAAAATCATCTAAAATTCCTCTCAGATACCATATTAAGGTATTTTATGTTATTTACACAGTTAGCCATAGTTGTAAAGATTTTAAACAACTAGAAAAGTACCTTTTGAAGAAAATGTGAGTGGTGGGTGGTATGGCAAAACTTGGGCCTAGGACGTGGCTTGACAGCTTTACAATGATCTGGAGATACTGATTGGCTACCTGAGTAAAATGAGCCCTCCCCCTTTGTCTCTACGACAGTGGGATCCACAGTTTTTGTAGATTTAGTTTTAAAGTTCCTATGGAAATTACCATTATACTGTATATCAATGGGGCAAATATGGGCACTCTTATTCCCTCATGCGTGGTATGTTCTGACTCAGCATGCAAGCCTCTTCAAATGTGGTAAATTTGAAATTTCTAAAACATTCTGCCTCTGCACCAGAATCCACTGGTTCACCCATCCACTAGAATCCATCCAACTTGGTCTCAATGTTAAGTCTATGGAATTCTTTGGGCGACCACCCCTTAGAAAAGTCATGTCAAGCACCCCATTCCTGAACGATTTGACACCCCTTTCGTCGATCTTCGACAAACCACATCGGATTAGTGACACGCCAAACTTTTGTACGGAAAAAGAAGGGGATAAAATTTGAAAAAAAGAATAATACGCCTGTGAGATAATAATAGTAGTGCTTCACTTTGCAAGCACCACTAATTATAAAATTGACCAAGAATTATTCTAAAAAACATATCAATTTAGCTCATTTAAGCTAGTGTTCGCCCTAATTGGTCTAATCTACTAAATCTCTGACTTAAAATTCCTGTGAGAAATCCTGTGAGTGGACTCATACAGTATTAGCCACATAGCTGGTATTAGAAGTAAAGGTTACAAGCAGTCATAAATATGAGTTGAAAATCTTCCAAGAAATCCAGCCATGTTAGCTCATGGTGATAGCTAGCACACCAACTTTGGGAAAATACATGATATTTTGCAAACTGCATTTTTTCTTTCCCACATTCCCGATCCCCATGTTCGTTGCATTGCTGCTGAGATGTACAGTAAATTGTACATGTAATACATCATATGTGCTATCTTTGTCAATCTGTATTGTTTATTTGTGCTTTATGTGTTAGTAAGAAGTGCTTACCCAGTGTTTCCAGTTCTCAGAGAGATTTAAGCATCTAGCACTAGCACTCCTTTTCACATTTATACATTATGGTTCTGTCTTTACTGCTGTTACACAACGTAGCTCTAAACGTAGTTTAAACTTTCAACCCACTCATGCTTGCTCGCTCTGCTTCTCATCCTCCACTCTTTTTGTCCCTCCTTACTTCTCTCTTTTTCTCTTCCTCCACCTCTCACAGCGTGTTAGTGTGCCATACTGAAGTAACAGATGCGCAAAACGCTTGCTTTCACACAATCACAGAATCACTTGTACCATCCACTGAAGCAGATGCATAACAATCGCAAAGCACTACTGTTCGCTAAATGGCCACCCTGAGGAGAAAGACATTGGTTATGAAAGGCCAAGATAATGTTTTAATGTTATTAAATGAGATCCTCTGCCATTTCTGGAAGTAGATTTATACCTTTGCTGCTGGAAGCCAGGCGAAGGCTATTTCTAGGACCATCGGCATGCTTGAAGGTACGTTGTCTTTCAAAAGCTCAGCGTGACAAAAACATACAATCTAGGCTGAATAACCCAGGGGACATGGATGAGGGAATGCACCCACACAGGTACACTCCTCCCTGGCACCAAGCTCTGAAATGACTAAAGATAAAGAAATTACCAAGACATGAAAGGATCTGTAGGGATTTGCTTGAAGCAATGACCACCACATGTTCACGAGACGTTCTTTCTTTTTTTTGTCCATTTACAGGACATTTGGCATGGTTTCTAATAAAACACATTTGGCATGGATTCAGCCTCAAATGCCCCTTGTGGAATTGGAAGCTCATCTGAATTCAGCTGCCTGGTTCTGTTTTGAAGTTTGTAAGTAGGTTGCATGGGAAACTAGGCCACTGGTACACCACCACTCTGGAGATGTTTTTCTGTCTCTTCCTTCAGTAGGCGACTGTCCTACTTCTCCAAGACACTCATGTGCCCACACACACACACACACACACACACACACACACACACACACACACACACACACACACACACACACACACACACACACACACGGCAAGTGACAAAGCATTTTGATTCAAGTTGTTGGTCACAAATGGGACAGAATGGAATGTCTCAGAGACATACAGCTGTCAAGATACAAGCTGTCTTAAATTTATGATTGGTGATTTTTATGAATGCCAGAAGATGCTAGATGTTTTCAATTTTAAATTTCTAACAATAAAGCCATTTCCTTTAGTGTTTCTCCAAAGATATGTTCCAACTGTCGAGAGCAAAATGTCTGAGGAGTGCAAGAAAAAGATCTTTGTGAATTGTATAATCAAATTCAACTAAATCAATCACATAATTCTTACTTTTAATTGAACCTGCTTATGTTTAGTTTCTAACGAACCAATCTAAGGTTAACTACCAAAGATGAACGAATGAGCGAACATTGTAAATAAATTTGATCTTTGTCCTTTGAGCTTCATGTCCACACTACTTAAACATGCCCTCATGAAAAGCGCACCTCTTATACATATGCCTATTTGTATTTGGTTGCATGCATAACTTGTTGAAATACAGTTAGAATTATAGGACGGAGGGTGATTTTAGTATAGGAACCTTTTAAAATTCTACTATAAAGCAAAAACTGTAAAACACATGCTGTATACTGTGTGTATTGCAGTCAGTAAACGGCACCCAGATTCTCTCACATCCTTTTTGATTAAATGCTCTTGACTGATAGACTTGATCTTCAGTCCAAAACCTTATTCAGACCAATTCATAATTTATTCAACAGATTCCTATCTTGTTTGGTTAGAACTTACATTGTTCCTCTTGAAGAGTGAGATCAGTTTCGTCTCTGCTGGCTGTCTGGCTAAGGGTAAGGTAATACCTTCTGATAAGGATCTCCAGTCTAATCTGAATAGAGAAGTGTGTTAATGTTGAAATCATCTGAGTAGCACACAACGTTTTGACCTAATTAAGGACAGATAGCCTGATCAGTCACAAATGGGTTTGAATTTCTTAATTGGCTTTTAATGGTCATTGATCCTGATCAATGTTTTACAGATAAAAAAAAAAGTCTTGCTTCCACTTAACAGTACACAAAGTGAAACTTACTGGTCCACTTCTTTCCCTTTGTGTGTTTCAATCAGTTTAACTTTTGAACATATGGGATGACAAACACCTGCCAAATGTATCACTGGCCAAGCAAATCACATTCTCTCATAGTAGGGTGCCTGTAAAAATGCTATGAACTATCATGCTTATTTTAAACACCGTATGGTGCAAAAAATCCATTCACTGAACAGCTTTGACCCATCTGATTCAACTGAAGATAAAAATGAGTTTCATAAAGATAGCAATCGAGCCTCATGTTGTTGCCAAATGGGATGTATACCTGCTCTCAGCATACCCCCTAGGTATGATATAGCAGAAGTATACAAATACAACCTAGACCATGCATAAACAGATGCATAAACCACTCCAAAACAATCCAAAAACAGCCACTAGTTTTCTAGGATATGTACATGGATGTAAGCAGATCCCCCAAGCCACCAGGGGGCATTGTAAGAACGAGCAGCTAGCGACTAGCATGTCATTTAGGATCCTGAAGTGTTCAGAAACAGCCCGGGGATAAGAATATTACTAATCACATTTTCTATAATTTAAGTCATGAATAAAGTAAAAGAATTGGGACTTTTAATTTATTATGAGAAGATTAGTTGCTATGGTAGCAAATTCAGTAAGTAATAGAGGGTAAGGTGGGTTTTCTCCTTTCGTTTTACAGTGTCAAAGATAAAGACAAAAACGTAGCTTGTACAGTCTTGTAAAGACTGCAAATACAGTTTAATATGAAAGTTTGAAAAGACCATTATATAGAGAGAGCCTTTTATTTAACCATCAGTTAGGAAAGTGTCTGTTAATAATCCAGCTGAAATACCCCTCAGATATTGCATTTCTTCTTCTCTCATTACATTCCTCTTCTGAACAATCCATTTCAGTGTTTATGTTAATGAGCTACTGCTGAGTCCCAGCAACAACAGAGCTGAGCAATAAGCCTGAGGAGGGTATTTTGTAACATGAGCTCACTTTAGGGAAAAAAATCTAATTGATCATAGATCAACACAAAAAATCGGAAAATTAGAAAAAGCAAAAAAAAAAAAAAAATTCCATCACATTTTCTGTATGTCTAAAAATTGCCAATAAAGTTAAATTTGCCAATAAAGTGAATTTTGCATATTAAGTTTCCTTTTCCATAAGTGTGGCCCCATAACTATGAAAAACTGTGAGAAAACAAATCAATAATCACCTTTCATCTCAGTTTGCTTTAAATAATACTCTTCAGTTAACTAGTAATTTTTAAATTTCTACATTTATGAAAAATAAGATAGAGGGAACTCTTAATTATGTGAGTATAATCAACATAATAATTAAGCCGCATATGACATCTAAAATTAATGCATCCTGTCAAGTTCGTTCTGATAGGGCCATGTTAAAAGCCACAAAAGAGATGCTTTGGGCCAACACCAGGTTTATAACAAGCTCTTTGGCAGAGACAAAGAGGACAAAATAGAGTAAATCAAAGCAGCCGTGAGTATGCGCACATGTGTGTGTGTGTGTGTGTGTGTGTGCACTTCTCTTTCTGGCTCCAAGCCTCCTTTGCCCAGGGCCTGGAGATCTCACAGATGGACATTAATAGTTTCATGTTGGAAAGCTTCATCAAGTCCAGACCGCTGTACTCTAATCCCAACACACTCTGCAAACGAAGAATGACCCTCCCTCTCTCTCGCTCTCTCCCCATCTGCTCTCCTATTTCTGTGGCTTTTGTCAATCTCTTCCTCTTCTTTCACGGTCACAGTTCCCCTATAGGCTTCTGTCTGTTGGTTTCAGTCTTCTGTGCATTCCTCTTTCCTCCATTCTTTCCCTCCTTTTTTTGAATAAAGGGATATTACTGAATGAATGTGGAGGCACGAAATAAACAGCCAAAAATAAAGTAAATAAATAAATGAAGATTTAGTATCAGGCTAATCTTTCCACTGCTGCCATTCAGCTATCAGGTGGGAAATATCATTAACAGTAGATATAATTACCATTATAGTAGAGGAGAGTGGTAGAGCAGAGTGGGGCTAGTTGTCACAACATTTGTCACATTTATAAAGCTCTAGTTTTTGAATAGATAAACACATTTGACCATGGACGATTAATAATAAACAAACGGCATTTTTATATTAGTGAATTATTATATTTCAACTTCAAATATTTTGTAATAAGGGTCCGCAGGTGAAAGTTAAAATAGACATGCAGGATTATTGTCGAAGACTGTACAGGGTTGCAGGGGCCCTGGGAGACTAGGAGACTTCAGGCACTATGTGGGGTACACCCTGGATAGGATGCCAGTCCTTCTCAGGGCACAAATGCATACATAATCACACACTATGGGCAATTTGGGAACACCAATTAGCCTAATCAGCAGGTCTTTGGCCTGGGTGAGGAAACTGGAGAACCCGGAGGAAACCCCTCAACCTTGGAGGTGGGAGGCCACAGTGCTAACCACTATGCCACAATGCTGCCTGAAGCAATAATAGAATAGTCAGAATAGCTAAAAGGCAGAAAATCTGGAAATAATGCCCATAATTACACACAGAACATGACAAGACCTTGTTTGGACAAATGAGCAGTTTAAATATTGGAAGGAAACAGGAAACGGAAAACAGGTATACTAGAAATCAGGTCTGTGTGTGTGTGTGTGGGGGGGGGGGGGGGTTATTATGAATGGGTTGGATTTGGATCAAGATAAATAGTTGTCTGATAGTTGCAAATCTCATGTAATAGTAGAATGTGGAAACACTTTCTTTGCTAACAAAATGACGCATGTATGCCCTTGACATCAAAATCAGTGAGCAGGATTTTGATGTCAAGGGTCTAGTGTCTTTGAGCTTCATCCTTATGCAATAAAATCTTCCAGAAATGAAACAATTTAAATATAAATCTGGTGAGTAAATTTTTTTTGTGTTTTGCTAAATATATTTTATACTTGTATTGGTCGTATTAGTGCTGCACAGCAAATTGTATAAAAATTTGAATTACAATATGGCCCTATATGATAATTTAAATTGCAAAAGGCTGCATTTGTTGCTAATAATTTAAGCATTTTTAAAAATACTTTTAAGGTGATAGAGTACCGACAAGAAGTTTTTAGACCATCTTAAAATGCTTTTCACGCCCTTATCATTCTATGCAATTGGCAAATGTATTAGGTATCAGTCTAAATAAATATGTTTAAACATAAAAAGCCAGGAGGTGTCAGTAGTTTATCGTAATTATCCTAATTACAATAAAGGCCAAAATAATCAAAATGTGATATATTTTTTTTAATCAAAACATGTAGCACCAGGTACCACTGACACAACTGACCCCATACTGTTAACCCATTTATCCTAATTATCAAGGTAAAGCAGAGTCAATTATCACTTTTCAAACCAAATTTGTCCCAGCTGTCCTGTTTTATAGTCACTGTTATGACTCATGCATTATGATTGTAATACTGTATTCCCAGACCTGTGTGCTCAAACAGTTCACTGAATCAGTGAATAAATGCATTACGACTCTTGATTATGGAACTACACTGTGCTGAATTTCATAGTATCAGCTCTTTTTATATAGATTCCTCAGTTCCTCAGTTTCATCTTCTGTGAAAAGCTGCACTCAGACACCATGCAATGATAAAAGATCTTATGATCTAAGATACGATCATAAAATAAGATCAAGATGGGTGATTGAGTGAAATGAGGTATGTCACCAGGAGGTGGCAGTAGTTTTTATTTGCCTTCCAAGTCATACTGTATACTACCGCACTATCGTATATTATTTGATAGTTTGCCAAAAGAAAAAAAAGCATGTCATCTATCAGTTATAATTATTTACACGTTTTTGTTGTGGTAGTATGCATTTTGGGATGCACTAGCATTAGAAACATGTCCTCTAGCCCCATTTCAATCTGTTTTAATAGCTAGCTCGTAATTTAAAAACTCAGCTTGGACATTTTATTGCAAACATAATTTAAGCTAAAACAGAACCAATATCAAGCTAATGAGGGCCAGGTTTAAAAAAAGAAGAAAAAAAAGTTTTTTTATTTTTGTCAACGTCATTTGCTTGTTTCGCTCTTCTCTGGATCCAATCAGAGCACCAGAGCTGACAGAAACCCACAACACCTGTCTAGTACAAATGCTGCAGGACACACTGCAAAAACTAAAAGCAACAGTGCCTGACAGCATCCAATAGATGGCAGTCAGCTTGGTATGTCAGGATCCTTATACCGCAGCTATTCAAAGCAGGTCCCTGCAGATATATGTGTCTCTGAGCATCATGTTGAAATGCTTCCTGGGTTACACATCCTGGAATAGGTGACTGACATTTCAGATTCAATTAGCAGAATGCATATGTGTGGTTGCTTGGGAGAATGTTAGGGGAGTGCCATTGTTGCTGGATTCAGACAAACAACAAAAAAAAAGCGAAAATCTTGTGTTTAACCCCTTATTTATTTATTCATTCATACATTTTCTTTATCATTTATTATTATGATTATTATTGAGGTTATTTTTATTATAACAAAGTTTAATCAACTCTCTCTCTCTCATATATATATATATATAATTATACATATATCATTTTAGCAATATTAAAAATAAAAAAAGACAAATACCAGCTGTCAAAATGAATATAATGCTCCTGCACCATCATAGTATATTTAACAAAGACAAAGGTGCATAATTACTCTATAAGATAGATTGGATTTAAAGGTTGGAGATAAATGTTAATGATGCTCATTATCAGAGAGCTCACATTTCTTATGTAAATGTATAACATTGCTAAAGTGGCACTAATTTCACATTTCCAAAAGTAGATTAGGTAACAAACTCTTTTTAGAGGTGGGCTGAATATTAATCCACATTAAATATTGCATCTTATACTCATTGTACAGTATAATAGACATCTTAGAGGTCTCCAAAACGTAACTGATAATTTTACAGCTGAAATATCACTTCAATTATGCATTCTGGCATGTCTGAATTTCTATCCCTTTTACTAATATTTCAGACATGTCATTGCAGTGTGTGTACAGTAGCTTTAAATTAATGGCCCCGATGCCTCAAAGCAGATGTATATAAAAACACCCCCTTTTATCCACTCATGTGGACATTGTAAATAATTTCTGACTGGCTTTTCCATGCAGTATTTCAAAGTACAGTATACCTACATTTACTTACACCTTCAGGATCTGACCATAGTATTTACACAAAACCAGCTTGCAATTGTCCCTCGCTGAGGAAGCCATCTGACATGAAATGTTTAAAACACACACATGCACAACTTTTGGGATAGCTGTCAGAACATAATCCACAGTAAATAAATGATGGCCGCTGTTGCTTCCTGTGTGGAGCTTCCCACCCTTTTTATCTCCCAGAATACTCTAAACGTCATTTATAACAACAGATACAATATATTGCATGTTCTCCATGTTCTCTTGGTGAGTTTCCTCTGCGCTCTCCGGTTTCCTCCAACACTCCAAAGACATGCAGATTAGGCTAATTGGGGTTCTAAATTGCCCGGAGTGTGTAAATGAAATTTTGCATGGTGACTTTTAATGATATTACCTATTTTTATAACAGATATATACAAATGGTAATATTTTTCAATTGTATATCTTATTTATTTCAATAGAAATACATACTGAATGCTTTTAGATCTTTCAGAAATCCCCTTTTTGTGCACTTATGGGGTAACAGTGTTAGAAGTTTATGTGTGGTTATAATAGTTTGCAAAAGAAAAACATAATTCTGTTGATTGCAGAGTTTCCCAGTCTGTTACTCTACACTAGCTAGAGCTAAGTGCTTACATGTGGAAATGTAACAAGGGAATCAACAGAAGCAAGACTCTGTAACAGGGAAGTTAAATTAAACTTAAATTAAAATTAAAGTTAAAAAAACTAAACATGAAGGGCATGTGATGGTGCGAGTTATTCGCATTGGCTGGTGGGAGCTGTAATCCAGCACTTTTCCGACACAACATTGACTGTACTATTCCCTACAAAGCTTTGCACACTATTAGCATCTTCATACTCAGCTTAAAATAATAATTTAGAATAACAAAAAAAAAAAATGAGGAATACATTTGAGGGACATTAACAATGCTATTTAAATTTGCTTAGAAACACATTTTAACTGTAAGCCTTACTCATAATGAATAAAACTTTAAAAAATATATTTCTTTTTGAATAGATAAATATTGCTCTGTAGTTCTTTCTTCACTACAATTAGTAAAGACAATAGCTGATGGCTGACAGTTGCCTTGATGCGGGATGCAGGGTCTTAGTCTTTGTGTTGCTCTAATTGTCATTTGTTAGAGCACGCACACACATACACGCACATCTCTGTGATGGTGAAATGTTTTGACATGCCACTGAAGATGAGCATACACAGTGGATGGAATGCCAGAAGAACGACACCTTAATTATTAGCCTTTCACTGAGCTTCAGCCAGGCCGTGTGCGCGCATCTGTCTGTGTGTGTGTGTGCGTGTGTGTGTGTGTGTGTGTGTGTGAGTGTGTTAGGTTCAAAACAGCAAACCCCTTATGTACCACCATCCAATTCATTAAGACTTCTATCTGTTGTTTTCAGTCCTCTGTGTATTCAGACAGGTGGATTTCAGATAAGCCGCGCTTCCTTTACCCTGGAATGAGAAAGCCGGAGGATTTCTGTCCATCTGTGCAAGGAGATGAAGCAGATGCTTATAAAGATAGTGCAAGGAAACAGAAATAAAGCGCATCAAAGCACTGCCTATGCCCCCGAGGGCAGATGCTGCATCCAGCTTTAAGGCCCAAACTTGAGCTGTATAAGAAGCAACTCTAGGAATGAGTACACAGTCGGTGATACGTAAAACTGCTCTAAACACTATAGAGCTGCTGGAGTCATTCAAAGAGTAAAAGCTTCATCGTTTCACAGTGTCGCAGTACTACAACTGACCTTCTGGTGAATCTTTCAATTATGTGTCATTGCACGTTGAGTAGAGAAGCAGGTCCGAAGTCAGAGAATTGTGAAATGTCTTGGCAAGTAGACTCAAAAGAGACAATAATCACTCTAGTAAGTAAGTTATGTTTGTGACTGTACTGTATTGATGTTAAAAACATAAATATATTTTTCTCTTCTGAATGCTGTAACAACCCTATAGAACAGATATGAGAGGCAAAAAAGTGCAGCCAAAAATATGTAGTGTAAGAAAATATGTAGCGTAAGAGTAGTTGTGTGTAATTTATTGACGAGGTACAAAGAACCTTTCCATAAGCAGCCTGCCAGAAAATGTAATGAAATCACACAGACACAGCAGAATTCTGACCATGATCCTGACACCAGTTGACTGGTATATTGATTATCTTTTGCTTTGATTACAGCATGCATTTGCTGTGGCATTGTTTCGATAAGTTTATGCAATGTCACAACATTTATTTCTCTCCAAAGCTGCAGTAATTTCTCTCCAAGTTCTTGTATTGGTATTGGGAGAGTCCGACTGCTGCATAAAATCTGGTCAAATACTGTACTATAATCTTGATGGTTGCATTACTGTACATCATTCACCTCTCTTCTTACCCTGATGCACCCATCACTTTCAAAAAGGTAAATCTAGACTCATCAGACCACACAACCTTTTTTCAATGCTCCACAGTGTATCTTTATGTTCCCAAGCAAATCGAAGCCTTTCCCTCCCCCCAATCTAGCTTCATTGATAATTGGTTTTCTTAAGGCTACAAAGCTGTTTAGTCTGAATTTCCCAAGTTCAATTTCAATAGTTTCAGCAATTTCCTTTGTCATTTTCTGTGCTTGATGTTGACCAATAATTTGACCCTTCTGAAACAGAGTAACATTTTTGCTATGACTACCATATGTCTTCTGACACGGTTGTTTAATGAATGAGAAGCTACTTACTGCATCAGCTAGGGTTAAATAACTTGTTCCCAGCTGAAACATATTAATCACTGCAGTAATTATCCAATGGAAGGCTCCTATCCATTAGCTTAGTTAAATCCAGGTGGTGACTTTTTTGGCCACGCAGTGCTATTAAACAATTAAAAACAATTTTATGGCTCAATCTTGAATGTGCGCTAGAATTATTGTTTGGAGGATGAATGATGTTTGCAGTTATGTTTACCACATGAGAAACCAATAAGAATGATAAATAAGGTAAACACCCTATGAAGGAAATGATCTCAAGTTCACTGTTAAAAAAAAAGAGATAATAAGCAACAATGGATTTTTTAGCAATGTAATGAAAGACGTTAGGGACAGACTGTAACCAAAGAGCACATTTCATTTGGACGGAACGCGTTATTACTTATTGTAGAAAAGACGTAGATAAATTTCATATATATTAAGGTTCATTAATTTTATTAAGTTTATATTAAGTTATATTAAGTATATTAAGTTAATTTTTTTTTAAATGATTGACTCAAGGACATCAGACAATTTGCAATTTCGGGTTTTCCTCTCCAGTCCAGCTAATTCCCAACAATCTCAATTTTATTTTAGATGATGATGGAGGCCAGGTCATCTGATGCAGCACTCCATCACTCTCCTTCTTGGACATATACTCTAGCTCTTACATAACCTACTATGTGCAAACCAGATCTGCTGGCATGTCTCTGCAAATCGTTGTGGTAGCCATGCTGGTTACGTGTGCCCTAAATTTTGTCACCAACAGTGTCACCAGCAAAGCATCCCGACATGATCACAAATTCTCCTCCACGCTTCAGCGTGGGAAAGACACAATCAGGAGCCGTCTGTTCACCCTCTCTACGTCTAACAAAGAAACGCTTACCAGGCCAATGGGCAGTTTTTCACTGATCTAATGTCCATTCCTTGTGTTTCATGGCCCAATCAAGAAACACTTCTGTTTGTTGATCTTTTAAAGTAATAGGTTCTTTGCTGCAATTCCATCATGAAGGCCTGACTCGGATAGTCTTACTGAACAGTGGATGTTGAAATATGTCTCCCAATGGAACTTCAAGAAGCATTTATGTGGATTCTACTCTGATGTGCTGGAAATCTACAATCTACGAAATCTATAATTTTAATAAACTTATCCTCTGCAGCAGAGGTAGCTCTTGGTTTTACTTTCCTGGGGAGGTCCTCATGAGAGCCAGTTTCTTTCATGATTTTGCTACTACACTTGGAGATACATTCAAAGTTTTGAGATTCTTCCCTCTTTACTAAACGGAGTATTTCTTGTCATAATGTGTGTGTGTGTTTGTTTGTTTTTTTGTTCTCCTGAGGAGATTTTTTAATAGCACTGAAGCACTCCATGTTATACTGTATGGATTTTAAACAATTCATTTCTATGACACATTAACATTTACATTTTAATAACTTTATTTATTATCTGCGCTGATGTTTTTGGTAGAGCCACTGCCATGTGTACCAGCACATGCACAGGTTCTGAATCATGTTTAACCATAGCGTTTTGCATTTTTTTTATTCATGAAAAAATCTTAGCCACTATTAGTCTAGTTCTTTTATTTTTATTTTTATTAGTGTTGTTTCTTTTTTTGGCTAAATGTAACAGCTTCTGTCTGATGCGTGATTTTGTGAGCTGTGCATGAGAAATGCAGCTCAGCACCAGGTGCTTGGAAATAAAGTAATACTTCAGGCATGGCTCAAGCGCTGAGATGCATGAGAATTAGAATTACTGTACCTTTACATCCAGTAGCATTTTGATTATCCACCTCTGTTTGCCCTAAACTTTCTAAAATCAAAATGCAACATTATGTCTGATTGCAGAGTCATTCTGTGCAAACAGAAGCAAAGTTTAAAAAGCAAGTTTTGCTTAGGTCAGAACTGGGGAGGATGCCAATGCAACAATTCAGGGGTAAAATTATGTTATATGACAAGCTTCCAGGAAAGAAATTTTGCCTTAATTCCTGATCCATAAATCCAGTGAGAACAAGTCTCACCCACAAGTGTTTATTTTGGACTTTCATCCACTAGGTTTGTGGTTAAGGCCTTGTTCACACGGACGTAAATTTTTTGGATAAACGAACACGGTTTGAACGTCCTAGACGTTTATGTTGCGTTTTGTAGTGGCCGCTCGATTGACTTCTATACTGGCCTTCGTTTGTCTCTGTCTAATGCCAGCCTGCAGCCCAAATTGTAGTTTGTGTGTTAACCTGTGGGGGGCAGTGTGTCGGGAACTGGATATGACAGCCCTTGTCATTTTATTTGAGGTGCCTCCTTTTAATATGGACCATTTTGCTATATTAGACATTAATCTTCTTGTTTTAAAAACAACTACTGGGTTCATCCTCTGACTGCACGATGTCGGATTAAAGGAAGTTCTTTTGTGGTTTATGAAGAAATGCGAAAATTTCCGCGCAAGTTTTTCAATTACTGTCGGATGTCAGTTTCCACTTTTCATTGTCTGCTGCAGCTGGTGCAATGCCACATTGCACGCCAATCAACCAATATGCGATTTGGTGTTAGCCCCGAAGAGAGACCACTTGTCACTTTTTTTTGCTTTTTTTCCGCATTTCCCTATGTACAGCCTGTAGGATCATGGGATATATCTGGTCCTCCGAAGCGTAAAATGAACGTGAAGAAAATGCACTAGAAGCGTTTTCCTTGCATTTGTTGGGATTTGAACGCGAAGAAAAAGCTACATGCAACGTTTTTTTGACGCTGTATAAACGCGCAGCCGGACAAACGCAGGTCACCAAAGCCCGTGTGAACTCTATCATTAACTCCTATGTGTAGAAAACCCTCGGCACTTGATCCGCGCTCACTGGATGCTACGAACACCAGAAAAACGCTCGGTTTTAATGCCCGTGTGAACAAGGCCTAAGGATGCTGAAATTATTGGCTTAAATTTAACATTCAGTAAAGCATTTAACCAATCAGAGATGAGACTGAATTGTTTAAACTAATCATAACACATACAGTAAGTGGGTATTTGTTGGAAAACAATAGGAAACATATCCTAAAAAGTAGTTTTTCTTCTGTTTCGAGCAGCATTTCTATGAGTTATATTGGAATCTCTAATGAAATCTAATGATTTCAATCTGATTAAAGAAACATGTACAGTAAACATAGTTGTTGAGCTGAAGCAAAAGGGTGACAGAAATTCCATATACACAGGATACTGTAGTTTTCACAGCTAGGGGAAATGTTAAGTTACCAATCCACTGCCATGCTTTGGGGAAATGAATAAAAACCCACACAGATTTGGAAAACAGGCAGAATTTCCACAGAATCAACCGGAGCTCAGGTTTTAATTTCAGTTGCACATCTGAAACCACCAGCTGCCTACAAGATCTAAAAAGATTTTTTTTATTGAATAACACTAAAAGAAATGTGTGAGAAATATGTGAGTTTCATCAGTTCCTGTATTCTGTCTTGAAATGGCACAACAATGTAGATTTGATTTCCTTTCACGATAATCAGATCCCCACATATTTGATTTCCTTATTCAATTCTGTTTACTTGATTGCTGTATAAAGCAATCGAATCAATATGTCAGATTCACACACAGCATGCAGAGTGAAACAACACCAAAACAGTAGTTAATAAACGAATATTTGGTCAATCGTTCTTCAGTAATCATGTTACAGCAGTCGGCTTTGCAGGAGTGTAAACCGTGGACTTGAGATAGAAACGTAAACTAGCTAGGGTGTGTATGAGTGTAGAACATGCTGTACTTATTAAGACAGAAACAGGAAAGATTGAGCAGTGTTCTATCCTTCAAAATGTGTTCTTATCATTGGCACCTTTTTTGTAATTAAGGATTACTTTGGGTTTTTTATTTGCATAGTAATTACTACAGTGCCATAAATGAACTTGCTTGAAATAGCTATACATATAACGGATGAAGTATCAGGATCACCTCTGTGGCAATTTTAGCTACAAAACTCCAGCAGACACCCTGATGTGTGATGAAAGAACAGCGAGGGAGAGCATCACTGCGAATATGCGGGGCTCCCTGCCTCTCCCTGATCTGTCAGCTGGGTTAGTGTGTAGCTGCCAATGAGTGCAGATCTGCCAGGATCCTGCTCATGTACAGTAGGAAGTCTGCTGCCTCCAGAGAGGCCCGTATGCCTTCCCTTAGGAACATCGAGTTACTTTATGAGGTTTAAAGCCCTTTCAGAACATGTGCTCTCTGCCAGCAACCTCTGGGGTCTGTATTCTTACAGAAGCTCATTGAGGGCATGTTCATTGTGAAGCAGGTTTGCTTATCCCCTGCTCAGTGATGGAGGTGAGGAGTGGAAGCAGAGCTCTCATGCTGGATCAGTGGAACATGTTTTGAACTTGTTTTGCGAGTGCAGGCCTGGCTGGGGGAACAACAGACATTTGGGACAGACTGCACCAAAATAGTAATTTTTTTCTTAGACAGAACTGTTTATTATAGATGCTGCAGAACTGGGAAGGAAGTTCAGGGCAGAGAATTAAAACAGCATTAGTGTTATCAGGCTATCTGGGGAGAATTGAATTTAATGAATAATGTTAACATGCTTTCAACTAATAATAAAAAACACAAAATCAATTAAAAGCTGATTTTGTATCCCCCTTAGTGAACTTGCTAAAGAAGAATAACAAGTTGCATGTTTTTTTTTTTTGGCTTAATTTTTAAATATGAGATTTTACACGCACACAACACACACACACAAAAAAATGAATTAAAAGAGGAGATACTAACTTTTACAGTTAAGAGTTTGGACAAAAAAGTTAGTTTTTTTCTTTATTTTTATTGTTTTCACTGCAAAACACTGTGTGTAGCCACGCTGGTTAAGTGTGCCCTCAATTTTGACCAACACTGCCACCAGGAAAGCATTACCACACCATTACACCTCCGTCTCTATGCTTCACAGTGGGAACTGCATATTCAGGAACCTACAGTACTGTTCACCCTCTCCATGTCTAACAAAGACAAAGCGGTTGGAAACAAAAAATGTCAAATTTGGACTATTCATATCGAAGGCCACTAATGTAATGTCCGTCCCTTGTGTTTCTTCGCCCAAGCAAGTCTCTTCTGCTTGTTGTTCTTCCAAAGTACAGTAATGGTTTCTTTTCCTGCAATTCGAACATACAGTAAGGGGCCTTACTCTGAACAGTGGACGATGTAATGTGTCCACCACGTGAACTCCGAGAAGCATTTACAGTATGTGCGCTCTAATCTGAGGTACGGTAAACTGTTAATGTATAATGCTGAAAATAATAAAATAAAATAAAAAAGTCCCCGAAGGACAAGATGTGTCCTATGACTGGTACTGTAGCTCCCTTGACAGTTGATATTAAGATGTGTCTGCTACTTATGCTCTGTAAATCATTTATAATAGCTATAATCTGGGGTGCTGTTAATTGGCGACTTCTGAGACAGATAACACTAAATGAACTTTTCCTCTTTTGGTTTTGCTTCATGAGATCCAGTTTCATCATAGTGCTTGATGGGTTTTTGCAAATGTACTTGACAATGCTGTCACTTGCAAGTACTGTTCCAGAACAGCAGACCTTCATGTCTTAAAATAACAATTGCCTTTTGTTGTTTGTGGTGGGGGCGGCATGATGGTGTACTGGTTAGCACTGTCGCCTTGCACCTCCAGGTTCCGGGTTCGAATTCCCAGCCAGGCTCGGTTTCCATCTATGTGTGTATGAAGTCTGCATGTTCTCCCCGTGCTTGGTGGGTTTTCTCAGAATACTCTGGTTTCCTCCCACAGTCCAAAGGTCCGCAAATTAGGCTAATTGGCATGCGCTACGATGGATTGGCACCCTGTCCAGGGTGTACCCCGCCCCATGCCCTAAGTCTCCTGGGTTAGGCACCAGGCCCCCCGTGACACTGAATACACGATAAAGTGGTATAAATAGTGAGTCAGTGTTTGTGGTGGTGTTACTTACGTAATTAGCTAATTCCATGTGTTATTTCATAGTTTTGACATCTCCAGTATTGTTCTAGAATGTAGCAAATAAATCACTAAACAAGAACATTTTCAGGTTAAACAAAAAACATGATTTAGAAGGTGTCCAAATATTGCCTGGTACAACAGTATATATACAGAATAGAGAGTTGGACCTCCAGGGGGTTGTGCTGTGGTGTCTGGCAAATAATTTGACCCTTTGTGTGCTCTGGGTTGCTGAAAGGGGCCTCCATGGATCAGGCTTTTTTGTCCAGGACATCCCATGGATGCTACATCTGATTGGGATCTGGGGAGTTTGGAGGCTCTGTTGGCAGTCTGGCGCTCTTTGCCCCGCTGTGTTCAGAGTACACGCCGAAAATGAGCCTTGCTTGTCACCAGTTTACTGGTATATAATTGATAATAAATGGTAATATATTACCGTTATGTGGCGATAGCTGATTGGTGTATATACACTATGAGGACAAAAGTATTTGGCCAAACCTATTAATCATTGAATTCAGGTGTTTCAATCAGACCTGTTATCCATAGTGAAGGGCAATCTATATGCTACAGCATTCACATACAGTTTGGGAAGTCGCTTTTCTATTCCAACATGACTGTACTCTAAAGTTATGGACTATAAAGGCATGAGTTTATGTAGAAAAACTTGACTTGCACGGAGCTCTGATCTCAACCCCATCAAGCACATTTGGAATGAATTGGAAAGGAGATTTTGAGCCAGACCTTCTGGTCCAAAATCAGTGCCTGACCTCATAAATATTTTATAGAATGAATCGGTACAAATCTTGTGAATAGCCTTCCAAGAAGGGTGGAAACTGTTATAGCTGCAAAAGTGGGACCAAATCCATATTGAAGTATATGTAGTTGGATACAATGTCATTGCAGATTTGCAGAAATAGTTATTTTTGTCCATATAGTGTAAGTTTAATAGAATGTGTTTCATGAGCAATTTTTTTTTGTTAGATTCATTTTGACATTTTACTAATGTATGGTTTTAGAAAAAGGGAGAGAGAGAGAGAGAGAGAGAGAGAGAGAGGCTCAGCAGATTTATATTTAATCAGGTCCCTCATACACAATCAGACACACAGGTCAGATACATGGCACTATGTAAACATCTTTGACAATGGCCATTACAGATCTCAAAGCGTGCAGCTCACTTCCAAAACTAGAGAAGTAAGAAAAAAATAATAGAAGTTTTACTCATAGATACATAATGAAAAAGCCCAGGTTTCCCATTCTCACAGCTGTAATTGTATCTATTCCCGGTTCCAAAAAGACTTTTGGATTGTAATTTCACAGTGGGGCTGAAAAAATTGGGCTTGATTAGTTCCAATCAGCATGATGGTGTAAAAATATCCAAAACTACTTAACTGACATTACACCGAAATTCTGTTTGGTATTTAGCAGTCCATTTCTATACTTCCACATCTTCTATCCAGCTCTTGTAAAAAATAACAAAAACAGACAAAAACTGGCCATCATTCCATCCATATTTTCTGTACATTAAATCACCCCCCCCCCCCCCCCCAAAAAAAAACATTCAGTGTTCACCGAGGAACGTAATGGAGGATAGGGTTTAGTGGCACAGTCTGGTAACATTAATTTGGCCATGTTATGGACATTGGGATGCCAAGGAAATGATGGTGGACCTGTTGACTAAATGACATTGGGATACCTTTCAACAAATGACCCTAATACAATGCAAATGCAAATTTGACTTCAAAACAATATTTACTGATAGCATTTATTTTTCGATCTGTTTAGATCTAAATTCTGATACCTGTTTTGGTTTACCTTTCAGCAGTTAAGCCAAGGCCCTGAGTAAGACTTGAACTCAGGGCAATGAGAGGGCTGAATGCTAGCCACTAATCCGCAGGAATCCACAATTAAAGCTATTAAATGCTTATATATTATTAAACAAGGAGCACCACAAAATACTCAAGTCAAAATAATAATAGACCACTTTAATTAATCAAACAATTAAATTTGAAAAAAATGCTGATAGTTCTGATGTGATTTTTTTGGGCAGATGACATCATAATCTATGACATAACCATGTGTCATCATAACTATTTCATACAGTGTTAGGGTTCCTGCTGGAAGGTTGCTAAGAAATAAGATTCAAACTCTGCTATGGAATATGCTATAGCACAGGCTGTCATTTATGTCTTCATACTTGTGAGTACATTAATACTGTACAACTCCATTCACCCATAGATTCTCAAATGTATTCTCAGCGCACCAAGTTTACAGTACAGTGCATCCAGGAAGTATTCACTTTTCCCCACA
This sequence comes from Channallabes apus, assembly GCA_030522415.1. Lineage (NCBI taxonomy): Eukaryota > Metazoa > Chordata > Actinopteri > Siluriformes > Clariidae > Channallabes > Channallabes apus. The sequence continues at coordinate 14,054,224 of CM060129.1, read as the reverse complement.
TTTTTCTATGTTACAGCGTTATTCCAAAATGGATTAAATTAATTATTTTTCTTAAAATTCTACAAACAATAACCCATAATTACAAAAAAAAAAAAAATCACATGAACATAAGTATTCACAGCCATTGCCATGACACTCAAAATTGAGCTCAGGTGCATCCTGTTTCCACTGATCATCCTTGAGATGTTCCTACAAATTGATTGGCGTCCACGAGTGGTAAATTCAGTTGATTGGACATGATTTGGAAAGGCACACACCTGTCTTTATAAGGTCCCACAGTTAACAGTACACGGCAGAGCACAAACCAAGCCCAAGGAATTGTCTGTCGACCTTCAAAACAGGATTGTATCGAGGTTCACAGATCTGGAGAAGGGAAATGTCTGCAGCTTTGATGGTCCAGATGAGCAAAGTGGCCTCCATCATGCATAAATGGAAGAACCACCACTCATCCCATAGTGAGACACCCGGCCAAACTGAGGAGAAGGGCCTTAGTCAGGGAGGTGTCTACAGACAATTCTTTGGACTTCATGGATTGGTTTGTTCACAGCTGGGGTACACCCTGGACAGAATACCAATCCATAGCAGAGCAGACTACAGGCAATTTGGAAACGCCAAATGGAACCCTCGACTCTGGAGGTGCAAGGACACAGTGCTATTATTATTATTATTATTATTATTAGGTAGTAGTAGTAGTAAGTCTGGGTATCTTATAATGAATAAATGAAATAATGAAAGTGTTTGAAATAAGCAATTTCATATTAGATGTTGAGGGAATATTTGTTACTGGACACAGGTCCCAGACCCATGGTGAAACACAAACTCTGTCTTTAAATAAATCAAAGGAAACCTCATATATTAGCCCTGTTGGTAACAAGCCCCAGAACCCCAAGACTGAAGAACCGGTAGACATGTGTGCCAGTAAGTGTAAACATTAGAAGCAGATGGATTTCTCACAGCAGCAGCTTTTTTCTCTGGCTATTAAACAGCCTCACATTGCCTCTTCTTTTCTTTCTTCTTTTTTTTCATTATTATTTCTTCCTTTTTCTTTCTGAACTCTTTTGATCATTTTGATTCGGCAAACTTTTAACTCTGACTGAGTGCTTATCCAATAAATGAAAATTTCAATGCTGAAATTTCATTTTGCAGTTTTAATTAGTTTAGTAGAATACATTTTGGATAATCATTGCATGGTCAATCAATTTATGGCTTCTTTAATCTCTCTGTGTGCTTTTTCTCCCACACACAGTGCAGTATTAAATTCTACAAACAAACTGGAAGGATGTAAGAATATGTTTGATTTTAAAACTTTTCTTTTTAATTATCAAGCACTAATATGGATAAGGGATAATGCTGTAGCACAAACTCAGATAACTGGAACAATACAGACAAAAAACCCTCAGCCATACAGACTGTTAAAAATAAATAAAAATAAAATCTTACCTCTGTCATATCTATCATATTTGGAGGGTTATATGATTAGTTAGGAGGAAATAAAGTTGTTTTTCATTTGTTGCCTCTGCTCTTTTTAAGGGAATGGCTGTGTCTTGGGTGTTGTTGAGTCAGTGTGGAAATCGATGGCAGACAAAATGGAATATGAATGGTGAGCCAGGGGCCACTAAATACCAGGAAAATCCATCTTGTCTGCAACAGTATTGGCTGCAAAACCTGTTAAAATAGATATCATCTGGCACCGATAGGTCATATGAAAGCTTTTTGGCCTGCAGGCTTAAAGGTACGGAAAACTATATACAATGTATGAATACATGCAAAAAGCATGTTTTATGTACTTTTTTGTAGGTGCTTTGTTATTCGCTGGCTGTTGACTAGTCCTCTCTAGAATAACGGTGAAGCAGCCAGCCATGATCCTGCTGCTTTATGATTTCCTTGACACAGGCTGCAGAGTTCAGACTGCACGTTTTAAAGTGTCAGAGTGATTTATGCCTGCAAGTCGAATCTTCGGGCTGCAATCAATTGTAGAACAAAGGACGTGTCAGTCACAGAACTACAGTGGACGGTAGACTTTCATATGACAAGAGAAATGCATTCAGAGCCATTCTAGAGGGCCTAGAACGTGGGAAACCAGCCATGATACCATTCAGACAGGTGGCAAGAAATCCTAAAATCCTAATCTGTCAAAAGTGCTGAGTGAGTACGGACTGTCAAACATTAATTTAGCAATATCACACAAGCAAAAAATGCTGTTAAAATAACTATCAGCATGGCCTGTAATTTGGCCATTGCCGGGAGGCTATACAGTAGGAAATCACAGTTGTCCTGATATTTAGTAGAGCAACATGATAACGAGTGTGAAACAACAGATCTATAAACAAGAGATTCATACAGAGTCACTGACTTTTCAGACAATATGCTCTATTTTTTTTTATCCTTAAGTTTTTGTAATAGTTTCAATGTAATTATTGCTAAAATTGGAATTTTTCTTTTTCAAACACAAACATGCCAAGTAACACAAAGTAAAATGTCCCATTGCTATTGTAGTGAGTACTGTAGGGCTGCAACAACTAATCGATAATTATCGATAATGAAATTCGTTGTCAACGAATGTCGTTATCGATTATTTGGGCTCCTCATGTTACTTAGAAGCGCGATCACAAGATGCACAAATACACAAAGACACACACATGGAGGTTACAGAAGCGTTTGCAGGAAAAAGCGTGCGCACCAAGTCCTCCCAGGTATGGGAGCAATTTTCATTAAACGCCTCTTATCGGGGGTTAAAATCGAGCTTATCGGGGGTTAAAATCGAGCTTATCGGGGGTTAAAATTTTTTATTCTGCCGTTCGTAGTGTTCGATGAGCACAGATGAAGCGCCGAGGGTTTTCTACACATAGGAGTCAGTGAGAGTGTTCACACGGGCTTTGGTGACGTGTGTTTGTCCGGCTACGCGGTTATACGGTGTAAAAAAAAAATGTTGCATGCAGCTTTTTCTTGCCGTTCAAATCCCAACGAACGCAAGGAAAACACTTCTAGTGCGTTTTCTTCACGTTCATTTTACGCTTCGGAGGACCAGATATATCCCATCATCCTACAGGCTATACATAAGGAAATGCGGGGGAAAAAGGCAAAATAAACAGAGTGAACTCAGTAGCTGCGATTTTTTTTTTCTCTCCCAATGTCGCCGTATTACGAGAATGTCTAGTATAGCAAAATGGTATATATATTTTTTTTTATTGAGACAACAAAAAAAGAGGATCGAAATAATGTATAAACCATGAAAAGGATGTAGCAAGAGACAATTTAATAAAAAAAAAAATAATATAATAATCTAGAAGTCTATTATTCTTCTTAAGTTGAATTAATTTAAGAGAATTTAAAATTGAGGTCATTCTTAACAACTGAATGTCAGTGTATTTTTTTTAACTAATATATATATACACACACATACATACACACATACACCACGTTCTGTTATGATGTTGGACTGTGGGCTTAGTGTTGAGGCATAGATGCAGAGGGGATGCAGTGAAACAAAGTCTTTAATAATAAAATCCAAACATGAACAAAACATGAACTAAGGAAGTTGGCTAAAAGCATGGAGCATGCTATCAAACGGGAACTCAAAACACAAACACAGACTCGGGATTACACGATCTAATACAGTACAGACATAGGGATACAAACTGGACGAGACAAGACATACTAACCAGCCTAGAGGACTAAACACAAGGGACTATACATGCAAGGGATAAACAAACAAGACAGGCTTGGCTAGGTCTACCACCTGTTCTGCACATTAGCTGCTAAGCTAGCTCATAATTAATCAGACTAATGGCTCAACAGGCCAGTAGCCTGAGACCCAAGCGAATGAACAGACAGGGTGCACAGCAGACTAGGTATGAAACAGACTAAGAACTCTAAAGGTTAGTGGCTAAAGATGTTAGTACCTAAACAGACTAAGAGCTAATCAGACAAGGAGACTAGACAGACTAAGATTTAAACATGTTAGTATCACCCTCATTAGTATTTAAACAGACTACTAGCTAAACATGCAATGGGGGTTACTTACACAAAAGGGTAAACACAAAGGGCTAATTCTCCTAGAGGCTAATCCTGCTAGGAGACACAGAGACAAAGAGACATAAACTAAATCAATGCAAATACAAACTTAAAGAGCTCCAGAAACTAAATGCCAACTATAATGAAACCAAACAAAACCCACATAACAGTTTCCCAGAACAAACAGGTATTTATAACAATGCTAATGAGCCTCCTCAGTTCAGGTGAGCATCCACGTCACCTGACTGAGGAGGCTTCTGGGAAACTGAGTCTAGGAACAAAAACTACAAACTAAAACACTGCCCTCTAGTGGGCAACCCTCACTATATATATATATATATATATATATATATATATATATATATATATATATATATATATATACACACACACACACACACACACGCACACTGTAAACTTGCCATCTGCAATTATTGTTAAAAACAAAAATGTTGATTTACATAAAATAAGATTTAAATGTCAAAATTAAAGGTCATTAAAGTCTATGTGGCTATTGCATTTTTTAAAGTTTACTTTTATACATAAATAATACCCTGATTTATGGTTTTATATAGCTAAGCAAAACATCAAATTAAAGCGTTCAGTTTTATCCGATTAATCGAATAATCTAAAAAAATTTTTTAAACCAACTAATCGATTATCAAAATAATCGTTAGTTGCAGCCCTAGTAGTGAGCACTGATAAATATTAGATCACTTGGGGCTCTGTTTGTCCAATCAAATTAGTGCCCTGGAACAAACTCTTGTTTAATCTTATGTATTATATACAGAGTACTGCAACAGTTTAGACACTAGGGCCTGTGAGGCTAACGACAAGTTTATGTTAATTCACATTTACATGTACACTGATTAGCCATAACATTAAAAACATTGACATTATAATTACTTTGGATTTGAGTTCCTCTTTTGCCACTGGGATAGCTCTGGCCCCTCGAGGCGTGGCTCTGAAGGGCCTCTGGGGTTGTTCTGTGGTGTATGGCACCAGGACATTGGCAATGGATCCTTTGTTGTGCTGTGTGATGTGGGGTGGTTCCTCTGTGGATCGGATTTCTTTGTCTGGTGCATCCCATGGGTGGGTGCTAAATTTGAAATGGGGTCTATGGAGTTTGAAGGATGGGTCGGCACCCTTGGGCTCTTAGCCTGTTGGGCCTTGTGATCAGCGGGCTATCGTGCACTGGGTGCTCTGGTGCCTTTCCATTGTTACCAGCACTGACCCTTTTTGGTGATTTGTGCTGCCTTGTTGTTGGTCCCCATGGGCATGAGCCTTGGGTGTCCATCATTTGTCTCCAGTTTCCTAATGTATGATGATGATCCATGTTTATATGTTAAGGTTATGGCTGATCGGTGTATGGCAGATATTCTGCTTATACTTAAAAGTCTATAGTGAAACTTTCTGTATAAAAATATTTACAGTATGTAGAATTCATGGAAAAAGCTTCTAGTCTTAGTGTCCGATTTCAACATCAGGACAGAGGACTTTTCTTGGCATTGTTCACTGCAATTGCCTCCTTTAGCCAGCAACAGGTTGTAAAAATTCCAAACTATTATTTTCTCTTTCTCTCTTTTTTTTTGTAATTTCCCCTTAATTCTTATCTTATGACAGTTATCATCCAGGGTGGATAAAGGTTATCATGTGCTTCTTCTTAGACAAATACAGTAACGGCAACAATCTACATCTTTCAAACTGCTGCCACAGATGAAAGAGATACTTACCATCTTCTGCATGCTTGAGTTACATGACACCCAATATTGACTAATGTTTTTATAACTGAAAAGACAAAGAGAGATTCAAACTCATTCTTTGTGGCAAATGCACTTCTGTTGCACCACTCAGGAGTTATTTCTGTAGTGTTACTCAGGAGTCCTTAAAATGCTTTAAAACTCTTATATCAGTTCAGCGGCAGATATATTTCCATTAGGCCTCAGGCCAAATTTCCCAGTAGAGACAGAACTGGTTTTGCAAACTAATCTGATCAATAAAAAAAAACTACATCATATTTGTTTTAATTATTTCTATTTATACTGTATTGTGTTATTGTTATTGACCCCATGCAAAGACAAATCATAAAGTCCTTCCATTTGTCCTGCTAAACAATGTATTATTCATGCTGCATAGATTTACCGGTCAGTACATGTGGACAAACTGCACTATTATTCCACACCTTTCCTGTGTGCACTATGAAATATATATGAGCCGCCTAATTTACTCTGGGCACAATTCATGACCTGTATATAGTTCAACTCTACGAGACTGACGCACGTCATGCAGGCGGCCTAACACAGAATAATAGAAAGGGCACATTTCTTTACTTTCTTCCTTTTTTTTTACTACTTGCATCATCAATCTACCTAAAGTAAATAGAATAAACCTGAATAACCTTAAACCTCAAAGCCCTGGTTTCTACATCAATACTGGGGATTTCAAAACAATGAAATAACACATATGGAATTAAATAACCACTACAAGTCAGTTGCTATTTTAAGACACAGACGTCAGCCTTTCTGGAATAGATCTTGCAGGAACAGTATTGTCAAGGGCATTTGCAAACCCATCAAGCACCATGCTGAAACTGGCTTTCATGAAGACCTTCCCAGAAGGGCGAGACCAAAACTTACCTCTGCTGCAGAGGAGAAGTTCATTTAGAGTTATATGCCTCAAAAATCACCAAATTATAGCATCGGATTAGAGTTGTTTTGAAGGCGTTACAGACCATGAGTCGCAGATACATCTCAACATTAACTGCTCAAAGGAGATTATTGGATGCCTTCAGCATTGCTTTACAATGTACTGTAGAAAGAAAGAAAAATCAGGAACATGGAGTAAGAACGGGAACCCAAACTTTTAAAAGGTAGTATATATGCAGGTCTTTTTTTTTTTTAAACAAAATCATAAAGGATTCAAGAAATCTGGTCATGAAGAAGCAACATTATGCTGCAAATAAATAATAAAACAAAAATCATTTGAAAATTCTGCTTCTGTAAAGCCTGGGATATCTAATGAATACTAATGCGCTCATGATTACATGAACAAAAAGACTGCAGAGTTCAGTAGAATTATTCAGTGCGACAGAGAAGAAGTACTACAGTATGTATGAGTGTTAGGTGTGTGTCTGCATAGAACTCTGGGGTGGTTTAGTTTGCGCTGAACCCACTTATCCACTGGTGTGTCTTCAGGATGCCTGGTGCTGTGCTTCAGCAGAAACACTGAAACTAAACAAACTGTCATGGATACTTTATGTAACAGTGGATTATGTGAGAAGCTATTCCCACTCCTCCAAACAAGTGAGAGTGTGAACTGGGGTGAAGGTATTGATTTATTTTGTACTCTCACCTTGGTAGATTGTGGGGAGCTGGTGTGAGCTGGTGTAATGTACTGTAGAAACTGCACACACAATGGTTATATAAGAATAGTATATAACTTTCCATCTATCTAGAAACTTCTGTACTCCAACTAGGGACTGTGGAGGCCAATGGTGACCATTGTATTTATTCCCATCTATATTACCGTGGTAGGACCTCCAGTGAACATTCACCTAGGCATTTACACACTACAGGAAATTTGGGAACGCCCCGTGAGGAATCCACCAAGCATGAGGCGAACATGCAAAATCTATGCACATAGATCCGAGAAGAGAATCGAAACCGGACCCTGGAGGTGCAAGGTGAAAATGCTAACTACTATATATATATATATATATATATATATATATATATACTGTACATCTACTGTATACAAAACTTTAACTTTAAGCTAGAGCTAGCATGAAAATGTTTAATCTATTGACCAGTTCTCCCCAGCCCTCTCTGCACTGGAATTTATTTTAAACACTGTAATTCTTACAAAACTGCAACTTTTTATTGAACATAACAAAATAAATAAAGTGATGAATCAATTTACAAAAATGTTTAACCACGCCCATGAGAGAAAAGAACTAAGAACCTTCTCCACATTATGCTAGAAGTGCACAAGAATGCCTCATTCATCATTCATCATTATATTCATCATGTCTTGAAGTTAACATATTTAAAACATTCTCAACTGATGGGCATTAAATAATAACCGAGCTAACGGTCCTGCTTCATATCTACTATAAAAACAGCACAACTATAAATTCCACTACTTGACAGGATACATGACACATTTAAAGCCAGCATAGTTTGTAACCATGGGCAGAGAAATAACAAGTGGGCTCAGCACCTACACTGAAATCTTACATAAAGCTGGTCAAAAATACATCTGAAATTGGAAATAAAGCACTGAGTATTTTTAGCGTGTTGTATTTACTGAAGTGAACAAGAAACCGGCAAAAAAAAAGTCTTTCATGGACAATCTAGCAGATGTAAACCAGTGAGCGAGAGCCACATTCCTGGGGGGAATCACCAGTGAGGTTAGTGGAAACTAAACCACTTTCAACCGGTGTCATAAATTGCTTCAATAGTCACAGCTGCAGTCAAGCAGAAATAATGCCAAATCGGCATTTATTTGGAAATGCCTTCTCTCCTTCAACTCTTTTTATCTGCTGATTGCAGTGGCAATATAAATTCTTGATCAATTTTGTTTTTGCTTTATTTTAGCTTTTCTTCAAAACTCTCTTTCAGTGTTGCTTCTTTTTCATGAAAGTGCTCTCGATTAATCGAATTCTAAAGCTTAATAACGCTGTCATGAGTGTATCATGTAAAATAGATTAAAAAAAAAATATATGTTCCAATTTGAGGGAGTCAAAAGATGCGATTCCTCTATAATACAACAGGCAGTCTGCTCTAAAGTATTTACACCTTCCAGCCAGCACAGCATTCTGTGTGACAGGAGCGAATTATTTGGTGAGGGTGTTTACAATTGTAACAAAAAAAAAAAAAAAAACGATCAAATCAGGATATTTATAAAATCATAATACTAACACAATTGTAATACAAATCGAATCAGTCCCTATGTATCATGATTAATATCATATCGTCTGGTCCTTGGTGATTCTCATTTCTACAACAAACCAAACAGATTGACAATAAGGCTACAGTAGGCCTACTGTAGGCTACAAGCTAAATGCTAATGTTAATACATAAGAACACACCATGAAAAAAACTTAGATGATAAACAAAAAAAGAAGAACATGATATGTAAATGAAAAGGACTTAAATAAAGACATGTATTAATAATAATAAGGAAGAAACAATTCAGCTTAATATAGTCTTCTTCTTCGTCTTTCGGCTGTTCCCTTTCAGGGGTCGCCACAGCGAATCATCTGCCTCCATCTAACCCTATCCTCTGCATCCTCTTCTCTCACACCAACTAACTTCATGTCCTCTCTCACTGCATCCATAAATCTCGTCTTTGGTCTTCCTCTAGACCTCCTGCCTGGTAGTTCCAACCTCAGCATCCTTCTACCGATATATTCACAATCTCTCCTCTGAACATGTCCAAACCACCTCAATCTGGCCTCTCTGACTTTATCTCCAAAACATCTCACATGGGTTGTCCCTCTGATTAACTGATTCTTGATCCTATCCATCCTTGTCACTCCCAAAGAGAACCTCAACATCTTCAGCTCTGCTACCTCTAGCTCTGCCTCCTGTCTTTTCTTCAGTGCCACTGTCTCTAAGCCGTAGAGCATTGCTGGTCTCACCACTGTCCTGTACACCTTTCCTTTCATTCTCGCTGATACTCTTTTATCGCACAACACACCTGACACTTTTCTCCACCCATTCCAACCTGCCTGTACTCGTCTCTTCACCTCCTTTGAACACTCTCCGTTGCTCTCGACCGTTGACTTAAACCGTTGACTAAGTACTTAAAATCCTGCACCTTCTTTACCTCTGCTCCCTGTAGCCTCACTGTTCCTCTTGGGTCCCTCTCATTCACACACATGTATTCTGTCTTGCTGCGGCTAACCTTCATTCCTCTGCTTTCCAGAGCGTACCTCCACCTCTCCAAATTTTCTTCCACCTGTTTCCTGCTCTCGCTACAAAGTACAATGTCATCTGCAAACATCATAGTCCATGGAGACTCCTGTCTAACTTCATCTGTCATCCTGTCCATCTCTAGAGCAAACAAAAAGGGGCTTAGAGCCGATCCTTGATGCAGACCCACCTCCACCTTGAACTCTTCTGTCACACCTACAGCACATCTCACCCCTGTCTTACAACTCTCATACATGTCCTGCACCACTCTAACATACTTCTCTGCCACTCCAGACTTCCTCACACAACACCACAGCTCCTCTCTCGGCACCCTATCGTACGCTTTCTCTAAATCTACAAAGACACAATGCAACTCTTTATTACCTTCTCTGTACTTCTCCATCAGCATCCTCAAAGCAAATACTGCATCTGATGTACTCTTTCTAGGCATAAAACCATATTGCTGCTCACAAATTCTCACCTCTGCCCTTAACCTAGCTTCCACTACTCTTTCCCACAGCTTCATTGTATGGCTCATTAGCTTTATGTCTCTGTAATTGCCACAGCTCTGCACATCTCCCTTGTTCTTAAAAATCGGCACCAATACACTTCTCCTCCATTCCTCTGGAATCCACTCACTCTCCAAGATCTCGTTAAACAAACTAGTCAGAAACTCTACTGCCACCTCTCCTAAGCACTTCCATACCTCCACAGGTATGTCATCAGGACCAACAGCCTTTCCACTCTTCATCCTCTTCAACGCCCTTCTCGCCTAACTTTTACTAATATTTGCTACTTCCTGCTCCACAACAGTCACCTCTTCTACTCTTTGTTCTCTTTCGTTTTCCTCATTCATCAACTCCTCAAAGTACTCCTTCCATCTTACCATCACCCTCCTGGCATCTGTCAGTACATTCCCATCTCTATCTTTAATCACTCTAACCTGCTGCACATCCTTCCCATCTCTATCTCTCTGCCTCGCCAACCTGTACATATCCACCTCTCCCTCTTTACTGTCCAGCCTAGCATACAAGTCCTCATATGCTCTTTGCCACTTCTACCTTCACCTTACGGTGCATCTCCCTGTACTCCTGTCTACTCTCTTCAGTCCTCTCAGAGTCCCACTTCTTCCTAGCTAGCCTCTTTCCCTGTATACACTCCTGGACTTCCTCATTCCACCACCAAGTCTCCTTGTCTCCTTTTCCCTTACCTGATGATACACCAAGTACCCTCCTACCTGTCTCCCTGATCACATTGGCTGTAGTTGTCCAGTCAACTGAAAGCACCTCCTGACCACCCATAGCTTGTCTCAACTCCTCCCTAAAGACTACACAACATTCTTCCTTTCTCAGCTTCCACCACTTTGTCCTCTGCTCTGCCTTTGTCCTATTCACCTTCCTCACCACCAGGGTTATTTTACACACCACCATTCTGTGTTGTCTGGCTACACTCTCCCCTACCAACACTTTGCAGTCACTAATCTCTTTCAGATTACAACGTTGACACAAGATGTAGTCCACCTGAGTGCTTCTGCCTCCGCTCTTATGTCACCCTATGTTCCTGCCTCTTCTGGAAGAAAGTATTTACTACTGCCATTTCCATCCTCTTTGCAAAGTCCACCACCATCTGTCCTTCTACATTCCTGTCCTGAAGACCAAACCTGCCCATCACATTTTCATCCCCTCTGTTCCCTTCCCCAACATGTCCATTGAAGTCTGCACCAATCACAACTCTCTCATCTCTGGGGATGCTCTGCATCACTTCATCTAACTCACTCCAGAATTTCTCCTTCTCTTCTAACACATATCCTACCTGTGGAGCATAACCACTAACAACATTGAACATCACACCATCAATTTCCAGCTTCAGACTCATCACCCTATCTGATACTCTCTTCACCTCTAGGACATTCCTTACAAACTCCTCTTTCAGGATAACTCCTACTCCATTTCTTTTCCTATCCACACCATGGTAAAACAATTTGAACCCTGATCCTAAGCTTCTAGCTTTGCTACCTTTCCACCTGGTCTCCTGGACACACAGTATATCCACCTTCCTTTTCTGCATCATATCAACCAACTCTCTTGCCTTCCCTGTCATGGTCCCAACATTCAAGGTCCCTACTATCACTCCTAAACTCTTTCCTTTCCTCTTCTCTCTCTGCTATCGAACACGCCTTCCTCCTCTCCTTTTTCGACCAACAGTAGCCCAATTTCCACCGGCACCCTGTAAGTCAACAGCACCAGTGGCGGTCGTTGTTAACCCGGGCCGTGACCGATCCGGTATGGAAATTATATTTCTGATTCGCATCATTGATTTGGCAAATGTTTTACGTTGGATGCCCTTCCTGACACAACCCTCTGCATTTATCCAGACTTGGGACTGGCACAAGAAGACACTGGATTGCGCCCCACCATGGTTGCATTCATAGTGTAGACCTTAATATGAACCTAATATGAAGCACAGGATGCTGAGAATCAAAGGCAGTGTCAAAAGAAACATCTCACAAAAAAAAAAAAACAAAAAAAAAACATGAAAGCTGTGAGTTACCTACCTGGTGGCCTGATCACACTGTAAAACCTGTGACAGAGTTCTGAAAATTTTCCCCATGCACAAATAATAGACACTTAACCTTGCTGGGGTTCCCCACTGCTGAACCACTACATGCAGTGCTGGTCCCAAGTCTGGTTGGAAAATGGGCATCTGTTGTAAAATCTGTTCTATATCATGCGGATCAAATGACCTGAAGAGGCGATTTTTTTTTCCTTTACATCTTTTTTATACACCAACATGTAAAAATATTTTCCAACCGCCCCTCCCACTACCCCTCATACAGCCACACATGTTTTGGTCTTATCATCCTTGAGAAGACCTTCTATTAACATAATTAATAACAGAACTAATTAATGCTTTCTCACACCTAAATCCTACCCTGACAAACAAACACACACACATGCACACACGTACCCCCACACAGCATTTCTTCTCTGCTGAGAAGGCTAAAAAGCTTTAATGTTCGTTAATGAGGTAAACAAAGTCTCAGGAACAAATACACAAACACAAACAAGCAGCAACAAAATAACCGCAACCAAATTAAACTTCAGTGGAATATTCTGTAAAACCCATTACCATTCCATTTCCAAGCAGAGCAGTCAGCTATTCAATACTTTACAAAGTAATTATAGAGTACATACACTTACTTGCCCTAACACATTAAAAACGTATGATAAGATAAGTATGAAAAGCAGGACTTACCTACAGCAAACGCACGCACAGGTCACAAATTATTGGACATGAGAAAAAACAGAGAGAGAGAGAAACACAGATTTAATTAGGATAAAGAACCAAATGGTTACTTTTACAATTAAAGATGACTTGAGGTGATCTCATTATCATGCTTTATTATTAGTGCCAGGAAGCCAAAGAATGACTGAACCCAGATCCTTCTGCTTAATGAAAAATCTTCAGGCATCGATTCTGCATGACCAGAAGCAACCTACTGTATAAAGGAGCGCTTGACATTTTATATCCTGGAATTTGGATGAAAGTTTTAACAGGTATTCAGCATCTCCCTAACCAACGCCCATCATCACTATAACAGAAATTATTCTAATCATTTCTGACGTATATTCTTACATGTACCGAGGATGTTTTTTTTGGCATCCTGAGAGAAAACCAAAACTGTAGGATTTTTTACTGTTGTGTTATTATTAGTTAATATTATTTCTGACCCCTCTCAACTCACTTGCTCACTTTTTTAAACACTTACTTCAGGGGTGAGATACCGGATCAGTTAAAATAAAACCTCGAAGTACAGAGATGGTTTCTTCCCCCAAGCCTTTGCCCTGCTCAATAATCGACCGGACAAACCTCATTAACGCAAACCAGTGCACTGCTGAAATACTGCATTGTGTCCTCACAGTCCAAATTCTATCAATGTAATATACAACCCTCATAAGTTTGCATATACAGTGGTGTGAAAAACTATTTGCCCCCTTCCTGATTTCTTATTCTTTTGCATGTTTGTCACACTTAAATGTTTCTGCTCATCAAAAACCATTAACTATTAGTCAAAGATAACATAATTGAACACAAAATGCAGTTTTTAAATGAAGGTTTACGTTATTAAGGGAGAAAAAAAACTCCAAATCTACATGGCCCTGTGTGAAAAAGTGATTGCCCCCCTTGTTAAAAAATAACTTAACTGTGGTTTATCACACCTGAGTTCAATTTCTGTAGTCACCCCCAGGCCTGATTACTGCCACACCTGTTTCAATCAAGAAATCACTTAAATAGGAGCTACCTGACACAGAGAAGTAGACCAAAAGCACCTCAAAAGCTAGACATCATGCCAAGATCCAAAGAAATTCAGGAACAAATGAGAACAAAAGTGAAATTGAGATCTATCAGTCTGGTAAAGGTTATAAAGCCATTTCTAAAGCTTTGGGACTCCAGCGAACCACAGTGAGAGCCATTATCCACAAATGGCAAAAACATGGAACAGTGGTGAACCTTCCCAGGAGTGGCCAGCCGACCAAAATTACCCCAAGAGCGCAGAGACAACTCATCCGAGAGGCCACAAAAGACCCCAGGACAACATCTAAAGAACTGCAGGCCTCACTTGCCTCAATTAAGGTCAGTGTTCACGACTCCACCATAAGAAAGAGACTGGGCAAAAACGGCCTGCATGGCAGATTTCCAAGGCGCAAACCACTTTTAAGCAAAAAGAACATTAAGGCTCGTCTCAATTTTGCTAAAAAAAACTCTCAATAATTGCCAAGACTTTTGGGAAAATACCTTGTGGACCGACGAGACAAAAGTTGAACTTTTTGGAAGGTGCGTGTCCCGTTACATCTGGCGTAAAAGTAACACAGCATTTCAGAAAAAGAACATCATACCAACAGTAAAATATGGTGGTGGTAGTGTGATGGTCTGGGGTTGTTTTGCTGCTTCAGGACCTGGAAGGCTTGCTGTGGTAGATGGAACCATGAATTCTACTGTCTAGCAAAAAATCCTGAAGGAGAATGTCCGGCCATCTGTTCGTCAACTCAAGCTGAAACGATCTTGGGTGCTGCAGCAGGACAATGACCCAAAACACACCAGCAAATCCACCTCTGGATGGTTGAAGAAAAACAAAATGAAGACTTTGGAGTGGCCTAGTCAAAGTCCTGACCTGAATCCTATTGAGATGTTGTGGCATGACCTTAAAAAGGCGGTTCACGCTAGAAAACCCTCAAATAAAGCTGAATTACAACAATTCTGCAAAGATGAGTGGGCCAAAATTCCTCCAGAGCGCTGTAAAAGACTCATTGCAAGTTATCGCAAACGCTTGATTGCAGTTATTGCTGCTAAGGGTGGCCCAACCAGTTATTAGGTTCAGGGGGCAATTACTTTTTCACACAGGGCCATGTAGGTTTGGAGTTTTTTTCTCCCTAAATAATAAAACCCCTCATTTAAAAACTGCATTTTGTGTTTACTTGTGTTATCTTTGACTAATAGTTAAATGTGTTTGATGATCAGAAACATTTTGAGTGACAAACATGCAAAAGAATAAGAAATCAGGAGGGGGGTAAATAGTTTTTCACACCACTGTATCATTGTGTTCGCAAGTACCGACTTCAGAACTGTTTATCCTGTACATACTGCTCTGTACTTTGCAGATTGCACACACTAACACTATATATATTCTAGTTGTATATATACTCCATTTATATTCATTATTCAGATTATTTATTTATATTCATGCTTCATATACCTGCTCATTAATTCAAATGCCTCATGCATCATGCATATACAGGTCAAAACCTTCAGTTCATACATTAAAATCATAAATCAATCTTTTAGGACCTCTGCTGTTCTCAATATACATGCTTCCCTTGGGTAACATCATTAGAAGACATGGGATTAGTTTCCATTGTTATGCTGATGATACCCAATTATACTGTATATCTCAACAAAACCAGACGAAATACCTAAGTTGTCTAGATTAACTGAGTGTGTCCAGGAGATAAAAGATTGGATGACCAATAACTTTATTTTACTAAATTCAGATAAGACAGATATATTACTTATCGGCCCAAAATCCAGCACACAACAGCTTTCACAAGTCAGCCTGCGCTTAGAAGGATGTACTGTTACTACCAGCTCAGCAGTAAAAGACCTGGTCGTAATGTTAGCCAGTAACTTGTACTTTGAAAATCACATTTCAAATATCACAAAAACAGCCTTTTTCCATCTTAGAAATATTGCCAAACTTAGGAACATCTTATCCGTATCTGATGCAGAAAAGCTAGTTCATGCATTCATGACCTCCAGACTGGACTATTGTAATGCATTACTAGGTGGTTGTCCTGCATCCTCAATAAACAAGCTTCAGTTAATCCAAAATGCAGCCGCCAGGGTTCTCAATAGATCCAGAAAATATGATCATATAACCCCAATATTATCATCCCTGCACTGGCTACCTGTTCAGTTTAGAATAAATTACAAAATAGTATTACTTACATACAAGGCCTTAAATGGTTTAGCTCCCACATACCTAACCAGTCTTCTGATACGCTACAATCCACCACGCGCCTTAAGATCACAAAGCTCCGGACTTCTGGTAGTTCCCAGAATTTCAAAATCTACAAAAGGGGATAGGGCGTTTTCATATTTAGCTCCAACGCTTTGGAATAGCCTTCCAGACAGTGTTCGGGGAGCAGACACGGTTTCCCAGTTCAAAAGTAGACTCAAGACGCATCTCTTTAATCTGGCAAACACGAGGTTCCTGAGGCATCTAGAGAAGGACCAGCTACAGCTGGATTCTGCTTTATGATGGTTGGAGCTACACATGCTGCTCCTGTGCTTCCAGTGATCCAGACCTCATCTGCCCTCTGCACCTACTGACTCGTCCCTATGCTGAACTGGTCTTCATGTTTATTTAAAGAACTTCTGTCATATTGAACTTTCAGCTGCATAACACACAAGATGTTATATCATTTCTACTGTATCTGTTATCACCCAAATGAGGATGGGTTCCCTGATTGAGTCTGGTTCCTCTCAAGGTTTCTTCCTATTGGCATCTCAGGGAGTTTTTCCTTGCCACTGTCATCAGAGACATTTCATTCATCATTCGTCTCATTATTATCTAGACACATTTTTCTCACACATACACAGTTCCAATTATTTTTTTTCTAAACATTTTCTTTCATTTTTGTGAAGCTGCTTTGAGACAATGACCATTGTTAAAAGCGCTACAGTATATAAATAAAATTGAATTGAATTGAATTGAAACCATACATTAAAATAAGGAGAAATGTGATCTAAGTAACTTCGACTGTGACATAGTTGTTGGTAATAGATGGGCTGAGTTGAGTGTTTCAGTAACTGTTAATCTTCTGGGACGATACCATTCAAGAATTTCAAGAGTTTATGCAGGATGGAGCAGAAAAAGGAAGAAAAATAGTGAGCTCTTGTTTTGGCATCTGACAAACCTTTCTGAGTAGAGATGATAGCTGAGAATGAACAGACTGTTTCAAGCTGACAGGAAGTCTATAGTGACCACTCGTTATAACTATGGTGAGCAAAAAAGCATATCTGTATGTACAATATGAAAAAAACTGGGTTTAAACAGCTGAAATACATAATGGGTTACACCCACATAAGAACAGGAATCTGATTCTAAATTGGGCACAATTGAAACTGTCTGGTGTCAAATAATAAAAATAAATCCCTCTACTTGGTTTATTGTTTATTGGTCTATTGCACTCATATTATCCTGTCAGTCATATGCAACTTTATTATAAACATGCATTACCACTATATACATACTGTATAATTACAAGGTTTTAGCATAACTAAATAAGCGTAGGATAGATTTCGTAATTAATACGAAATATTTTATATAATATTAATGAGCTTTTCATTCAAGGACTAAAAGCATAGACGTTACAGAGAGAGAGAGCCAACACATGCAACATTACGGTGCTGTCTAGAATTATTGACACAGTTCATGAATAAACTGATGGACATATGCTTTCTCTCTCACTCACTCACTCACTCACTCACTCACTCACTCACTCACTCACTATACTGCTTATCCTGTACAGGGTCAAGGAGACCTGGAATCTATCCCAGGGTCTATCCAATACCCTGGACAGTCGCCAATTCAATGCAGTGCAAAACATTCACAAACATTCACTCACACACTACGTGCAGTTTGGAAATGCCAATTAGCCTAATCTGCATGTCTTATGACCATAGGAGGAAACCAAAGGACCAGGAGGAAACCCACCATGCACAGGGAGGACATGCAGACTCCACACACACAGATGCGAATGCTGGACTCGAACCCTTGACCCTGGAGGGGCGAGGCCACTATGCTGGACACATAATCGACAATTAAAAAATTTCCATGAAAACAACAGGAGATATTTTTGTCTTTATTCTAACCACAAAAAAAAAGAATTATAATGAAAGCATTAAAAATATATAGTATTTTCCTTTAAATGGGGGCTATAAATCTGAGAACGCGCATGCAAAAAGCACCATGTCATGCATTACAGTATATTGGGGGGGAAAGCAGTGGTTGTTCTGGTTTATATTATATACAAATATGGATATACAGTAAAACTGTACTATACTATATAGTGTATAACTATATATACTATACTATGGCTGTTATCACAAAGGAACGTGTTAAAATCATTGATTTTGAGAATCCTTTATAAGAACGCTTGTATGACAAAACACCTGATCTCTAGCCAGAAGCAGTTTGGTAATGCAGGAACTCAAACCCCTTGCACATTTGGACTTCATCATTAGCTTCATTATGAGTGGAATGAGGTGTGTTAGACCAGGAAGCAGTGACCAGTGCTGAGTTACAGATCTGCCACACAACTCGCTTGAGCTAAGTGGACATGTCTGTCCACTTGAGCCGATGAGCTTAAACTCTCGAATACCAATGCAGGTGTGTGTAACGACCAGAAAGACATGGCAAGTGAATGTGATCAGAGTCAGTGGAGGAGAGGACAATAGCATTAAATGGAGATTATTTCGTCAGGAAACTGCTGGAGCTCATGTTCAAGGTTACACAGAAAGTGTCCATAAACTTTTCTGATGAAAAGGCTCATAACACAGCATCCAGAGAAGCTGTCTTTCATCAAAGATCTCAGAGCAATGGTGCTTATCTGATATCCCTTCTGGCTGGTTATTATGAAGGACAAAGTCTGGTGTAAAGGACAAACATTCAGCAATCATTATGAAACGAATCAAAAGTTTTTATTTCACATTTAAACTGTATTAATGACAGCATGGTGGCATAGTGGGTAATATTGCTGTGCTCGTTCCTGAGAATGAAATGATGATCTATGTTTGAGTTTCTTTTGGTTTTCAGGTTTTTTCCTTCCTTCACAAACATACAGTACTGTAGCGATAGGTCAACTTGTGAGTATGAATGCATGAATGTGTGTGCTGGTGCTAAGAGATATACTGGCATCAATACAGGATGTACATGCCTCACACCCAGTATTCCCAGTATACTGTAAGCACTGAATGGCCTGCAACCCTGACCAGGACAAAGCATTTACTAAAGATGAATAAAGAAAAAAACAAAACTGTGTTTAGGGAAAACATTTCAAAGCTTCCATAAGGACATGACCTCCCACCACTTTCAAATCCACTATTACAGTTCACATCACAAACAGTGTTGGATGATAGCCACTGGATTAGCAAAAGCATAAGCTGTCCATTACATTAATAAAGTATTTAAGCCCTTCTTAGATGAAGCTTACTGCAGTGTGTGATTTGAAAGCTGACTGTTGATCAGGCCAGAGCTGGCTGCCGACCAAAATCGTTAACAGAAAAAGAAAATGGTAGAGCTCACTCTATACAGCTAGCGCCTCATACAACAATCAATTATATTCAAAAATAAATCTTCCTCCATTGTTAAAATCAATGAGGAATGAAAAGCCAGAGTGCTAATGCTCTAGAGCTCCACTGGCTGACTCGATGGCTCTGCTTTCTCATCCACGCTATGCTAAAGATTCGGGGAGCCAAGGGAGGCGAATCTCCAGGGGGAAAAAAGCATAAACCTGATGTCATCTTTTACACAAAAGACACTGATAATAGAATTTCAGCCCCTGCCATTTCCTTTTCCCGCTCTCTCCAAATCACCTGCCCCTCAGAGCACGCATGAGGGATGCAAACCCGCGCGGCGCCCGGCCTCCCCAGGGCTACGCTAATTGTGATATTTGTCATTCGCTCCATCAGGGCACGTTTCATTTGCTGCGCTGTTATTGTGTTGCAAATTTGCAGCCACATCCTGAGAGCTCCTGTTTGCACCGGGGTCTCGTCCCCTGCCGTATATTCCGCAGGCGTGAGCAAGGACACCGCTGCGCACGGAAGGCTTCCCTGTATAGATGCACTAATGGGAGGGAATGGGGACAAAGGTGCAGGCAGGTAGGGAACCTCTCTTTCATCACTAGTTCACAGTAGGGGACAGATAGAGAGGGGAAGAGTGACAAAGAAGAGGGGGTTAGTACCATGACAGAGTGCTATTTTTAGCACATTCCCCTTCCATACAATGTACTTTTGAAAGGCATAGAGAGATATCAGAACCATGAAGCAGCATGTATATAAATGAACCGCGGCATGCACCTGGAATCAGACAAAAGAAAAAAGGACAACACCAAAACAAACATGATTATTCCACAGAAAAATATCAGTTCTGCTGGACCTGTTACAGTTTATTTGACTAATGCCTGACTTTTTAGATCAATCATATTATAGGAAGTGCTGATTGAAGACTTCTGTCACTATACATTTTAGAAAAATCTGAAGCTGTGGTTAGTGGTTTAGTGGTTTAGTGGTTAGCATTGTGGCCCCGCACCTGCAGGGTTGAGGATTCGATTCCCACCTCGGGTCTGTTTGCATGGAGTAGGCATGTTCTCCCCGTGCTTGGTGGGTTTCCTCCCAGTACTCTGGTTTCCTCCCACAGTCCAAAGACAGGCAGATTAGTGGTGTGGCAGAAATTGGCCATAGTGTGAGAATTAGTGTCAAATCAGTACCGTCACTCTGATAGATCTCTTTTGGGGATGTGACTGTAGCCTGTCCTGTGTAATACGGTACTGATCATGTTTTCATAATGTGTTCTAAATAATTAAACAGAAATAGTACACTGTGTTCTATCTATTTTCTTCAGTTTTTACCAGCTAAGCAGAGTTGAATTGGAACTAAAATGCCAGAGGTAGAAATAAAAAATGACCTAGCCTAAAAATAATAATAAAAAATAAATAAAAATA
This sequence comes from Channallabes apus, assembly GCA_030522415.1. Classification (NCBI taxonomy): domain Eukaryota; kingdom Metazoa; phylum Chordata; class Actinopteri; order Siluriformes; family Clariidae; genus Channallabes; species Channallabes apus. Next base: position 14,033,013 of record CM060129.1, on the reverse strand, counting down.
AAGTTTTGCCAATCCAGACTGGATGCATTTTCCTGCTCATGCTGAAAGCCCCATGTCCTGCTGGGCTTATTTCATGTCTCTGTGTTTCTCACTTTCCAGCCTAAGTGAAAAGTACACACCAAAGAGATGTATTAAAATTTCTCCATGCTGTGAACTTTATTCAAATTCATAATCAACAAACAAAGGCATGAATGTGCAGCTTGTAGTCACAGACCGAAGTGTTTCTATAGTAGTAGTGATACGTATGGAGAATAAATGTGACCCAGTCTGTAAAAACCCAGGTAAAGTCATTCTTTTGTGATTCATTGCATTCTGCAGAAAACCATCCTACGCATTCTACATGCATATAACTTTAGCTGAGTTTTCATAGACTGGGTTACAAATGTGTTGCTCGGAGTGTGTCTACATACTGTATGACAGTATAATTAAGGCTAGACCGACTTTGATGGTCTCTGTCCCCTGTGTTTCAATGACACATTTGGGCATTAGTTATTTTGAGAAAATGTAAAATGTGGATTGGTGTGGATTGAAAAGATGGCGATGCGATGAGTCCAGTGTAATCTATGGGTTCTTATCACAGTGGGCATAACTTCTGAACTCAGGACTTAGAACTTCAATACATCATATTCCAGTGACATTTAAGTCACATGGCTCAAATGATATTTTTGTCTTCCTTGCGTCCCATTCTAAAGCTCCATTTAAGGCAGTGGTTCTCAACCTGCAGCCCGTCACAAATGCAAATGTGGCCTGCGATGCTTTAAGAAATTAAAAATAAATAAAATAATAATAGTAAATGGTTTTACAATTTATTAAAAAAATGTATTAAACAAATAAATGTATTAAACAAACTTTGAACTATATTTTTGTCACATAAAATCATTTATCATTCCCGTCTCTGTGTGCATGGAGTTTGCATGTTCTCCCCGTGCTTGGTGGGTTTCCTCCGGGTACTCCGGTTTCCTCCCACAGTCCAAAGATATGCAGATTAGGCTAATTGGCGTTCCCAAATTGACCATAGTGTGTGAATGAGTGTGTGTGTGTGCTCTGCGATGGATTGGCACGCTGTCCAGGGTGTACCCTGCCTCGTGCCCAGAGTCTCCTGGGATGGGCTCCAGGTCCCTGCGACCCTAAATACAGGATAAAGCGGTATAGAAGATGAATGAAAATCATTTTGGTGATCATGTTTTCATATATGCGTAGAACTAACGCAACTATGAACTGATGCAATTACACAGTTAATGCGGAACACGCACACAATTAGACAGATTTAAAACAGTCATCAACTAACGATCAAAATGGACAAATTTGTTATTAGAGGAGAAAATAGCCGAATTTCACCGACAACATCAGGTGTCCCATTAATGGTACGTAGAATTATACTCTCTAATGATAATAATACATCTAATTGTAATAATTTTAGATGCATAATATCTGGTTATTGAGCGTTGATGACTTTTTGTAAATAATATGCGGCCCAAGAGACTTGAACTTGGACACAGTGCGGCCCACTGCAAAAAAAGGTTGAGAACCACTGCTTTAAGGTATTTAGGACGCATCAAAACCATAACATAACTAGTCCAAAGTTATTAAGCATGTGTTGCATATGAGCAAGTTGAAGAAAATAACGTGTGATTTTATATAATGAACTAATTATATATATATATATATATATATATATATATATATATATATATATATATATATATATATATATTGTTTTTAAATATATAAATTTCTTGGATTTTTCCTCGATTTTCGTCCTAATTTAGTCATGTCCAATTCCTCCCTGTCACTAGGGGGCTCCCACATTAAGGCTACTACTACCACTCAGACTACCACGTATTTCCTCCGAGCCACGTGATGCAAGCTGATCACATATTTTTGAACAGCTGGCTCGCGCACCGTCGGGGGGAGTGGGGATGGGTGCATAATGTACTCGGCAGTGCTAGGACAGCGCTATTCACTCCTTCCACTTGCGTGAGCTCACAGATGCCCCAGATTGGCTGTACAGTCGTGATTAATGTGGGAGCACTAAGTACCTCTCATCCCTCCATTCTGAGAGAGCTCAGCCAATCAACTCTCTCTAGGCCTCCAGCTGCGAGAGGTTACAGCAATCGAACCCGTGATCTCCGGGTGATAGGCCGAGCACTGCGAAACTCATTCATTCATTCGTTATTATCTATACTGCTTATCCTGTGCATTGTCATAGGAAATATGGCACTGTCCCACGAGACTTCAAGCCCAAGGTGTGGTACAACCTAGACAGTTTGCCAATCTACTCTATCTACACACTCACACTCATACTGTATACACACAATGGGCTATTTGGGAATGCCTAATCTGCATATCAGTGAACTGTGGAAGAAAACCGGAGTATTCAGAGGAAACCCACCTACAGTAGCACGGGGAGAACATGCAAACTCCACATACACAGACTCAGAACAGGAATCAAACCCTTGACCATGGAGGTTCAAGGCCACAATGCTAACCACTACACCACCTATCAGAGAATGGTAAAAACACATGAAGAAATTAAACTGCTGCTCAGCTTTTGAGAACAGTTGGTTATATTCAGCTTTTGGTTACAATCCTTATTTTGCTTTTACCAGCCTGTTGGAATTTAATCTTTCACATTCTTTAAAGGTTTAATGTAGGCTGGTCAATGTGGGTGAAAACAGGAAAGAAAATTTCCTATAGCACTGATTATTCAGAGTAGTAGCTGAGCAGTAACATTTTATTGGATTTTTCTTAATATATTTTAACTTTTAGAGACATTTGGTCTATAAAACATGCTGATCATTTTAATGACACTGCTTTAGTTTTTACGCTATGTTGTTAAGCACAGGCCTTACTGAGGGGTGTGGCCCTGGACTATACCCCTTGTATCCTGCTGACTTAACATGCCCCTTGATGTTGGACCATCTGTGCCATTGGACTGATCCAGTAAATTTAATAGACGCAATGATTTGGGATTGTCATGCTATGAACTGAAATAAAAGTGTCACTTTTTCACATTCAAGTGCATCACTAATGATAGCCAGAGACAGAGAGCATCAAGAAGGACAGAGAACAACAGCGCAAGCAACTGAAAAGCAAAAAGGAGTTAAAATGGGTTTGCAGAGTGTGGAAAGACACAACCAGAGTATCGTAAAGAAAGCATTCTTATTACAAACTGTGCAAATAAATACCTTCAGTTGTTCCCCAAACCCCAAAATGTCAGTAATCAACTAAATGCTCTTCCCATCCACAACTAAAAACACAGCTAAGAAAGGCTGTAGCATCGCCTGGATTTAACCTTGTAATCGTCTGACATTGGAAACACTTTTCTGGCGTGCAACTCTAAAGCAAGAGGCTCATTCATTAACATAATATAACACTGACTATTTGATATGGCTTTATGGTTGGTTCAAACACAAACAGGTGTGTACATAAAACCTAATAAGCAGCGGTTGAAAGCTCTCATGTGGGTTTTTGTGCCTCTGTATGATTCTGGTCAAAGTACATGGGCTGGCAGAGACCTTTATAGCACAATGATTCTAATCTAATCTACTGGAGAGGATATTGCATTCTTCAGTGGCATGAATCACTGTTAGAGGCAACATCATGAACGCACACAGGCACAAGCATAAGCAGAGTAATTGTCTATGATGAGTGAACTGCAAGCAATGCACTCCAAGCTGGTTTCAGTCGCCTTTTAAAGAAATGATAGAGGGATAGAGAGAGGAAGAGAGAGAGAGAGAGAGAGAGAGAGAGAGAGAGGCAGTATCAGGATATTCTAGCTGAAAACATACAACTGAATCGGAAATTCATGAATGAGTTTTGTTATAAAGGAAAGATGGATAAAAACTGACACACATTTAGTCCTGGGAATTGAATACAGTCAAGACTCATTTTTTCGTTTAGAACGGCTCCAGATCTCCAGGCAGAGTTCAGGATGGGAAGAAATTTTATTGAGTAATTTGACACAGGGACACAGACATTTTGCATCAAGAGATATATTTTAAAATGAAATAAGATCATCAGAGTTATCAAAAAAAGAGTAAACACTGATCAGCCATAACACTGATTATGAACAGTGGCGAATCTGTTGGAGCCCAAAACCAGATTCTCAAACCAGCACTCATCACTATTAACTTATAAATAGCTAAAGGATATTTTGGGCATTGGTGGCTCAGTGGTAGGTTTCTCGCCTGCTTGCTGAAGGTATGGTGTTCAATTCCCACCCAATGCCCAAACACGGATAAAATGGGAGGGTTCTGTCAGGTGTAAAACCTGGGTCAAGTTGTTGGATGGCTGTTCTTTGATGGGATCTGGCAAAAGACTATCAAAACACCCAGTAGATACTGTAACAGCCTGCTGTGTATGAGGCTTAATCAGGCAAAGATTTCAAGATTCCAAATTCCCCAGATCTCAATTTAATTGAGCATCACTGGGATGTGCTGGACAAACAAGTCTGGTCTATAGCAGCCTTGCAATTTACAGCACTTAAAGAATCTGTTTCTACAGTAATGTCCTGGTGACAGCACACCATCAGGGGTCTTATGGAGACCATACATCGAGGGGTCAGAGCTGTTTTGGGTGCACACTGCAAACCTCCACAACTTACACTTAATGTTTTAAGTTTTTAATAATGTTTTAATTTTGCAGCGCAGAGATGGCAACGTCAGACTCAAATTTGAGTAACTACAAAAATGGCTGACAAGAAGATCAACATACAGTGGTTACTAGGGCTGCACGATATATAGAAAAAATATCGTTATCGCGATAATGGCATGCGCGATAACCATATCGCAAATAAATACTTTATGGGCCAAGCATTTGTGTGTCCAAATTTGACCAATCAGATGGGCTCTTACTATGTTTATACCCGCTTATATATAATTTATATCTTTATACTTAATTCTGTCGCGAAGTAACCCGGGATGATCAGAAGACTTAGCGATTAGCCGTTAGTCTTTTGTAGCGTGGACGGTAAACCCAAACGCGGAAGCAAGCGAGTAGGCAGAATAACCACGCGAATTAGTTTAAGGACTCTCACAGAAGGGGAGCAAGGGAAAAACACACATTTAACCCGCGTCCTATAAACACACACTCGAATCAGAAAGTAAACAATCTGCACCGACATGTGTGAACACAGTGACTAAGCTCTATGCGGTGGTTTTGTTTACTCCTCTTATACTTCCGGGTTCGCGCCCGCATTACTTCCGGGTCCTATTGCCGGTCACGGAGCGTGCGTGTGTGTGTGTGTGTGAGACAAATAGTATTTTTTATTAAATTTTTGTTTAATAATATTTATTTTTATAAAAGAAAAAACAACAAAAAAAAAAACAGGCAAGCCAAAGAGAATATTTTGTTTAAAAGATGCTCTTGTTTTAAGACACTATTAATGAGTGTATGGTTACATGTAAATAAAAAGTAATGTTGGAAAGTAATTCATATTGTGCAACTATATCATAACACTCAGAAATACCTTTTATTTGGGGTTAAGTGACTGATGTGCCTAACATTTTTCAGCTGAGCCTCGTTTCACTGAATAATCCACCATTTTCATCAGTATGTAAGACCGGGACACCTCGCTCTCTCTCACACACACACACACACACACACAGCAGGCCGAGTCGTCCCTCCCCAAATTTAAAGAATACAAGCTGGTAGCGTGCGAGTTTGCTGTTTTTTCTATAGTATGCTGAGCAAAATTAAAATAAAACATTTTATTTTGTTTTATTAAAATTTTGCTATAATTAAAATAAAACAATTTTAAAACAGCATCACCCGGGAATCAAACCCGGATCTCCCGGCACAAAGGGCACGGACTTAACCGGTAAACCACTCGGACACTTAGAGACAACACGCCCCAGTCACATTAATAAGCCACTCGACTTCTTTGAAAGATAGCTCTAGATAAGTGACGAAGTAAGCCTGTTATAATAATTGCACGTGTATTTTATCTGTTTTCAACTTGGTGTTATTTGATCTTATTGGTTTAGAAATTGATATTTCAATAAATAGTAAACTGTCAAGGTGGACTAACCTGAGGTGACCAGAAGACGTAGCTTTAGCGGTTAGCCCAATGTAGCGTGGAGGATAAACCCAAACGCGGACAGAAGCGAGTAGGCAGGATAGCCATGCGATTTAGTCTAAGGCAGTGGTTCTCAAAGTGTGGGGCGCGCCCCACTAGTGGGGAATACAGACATGACAGGTGGGGCGCAATGAACGGGAGGAAAAACAGGAAAGTACCTATTCTAATTCATGCTTTTCTTTATTGATAATGAAGAGCGTACGCTCAAAGCTAAACAATCACACACAAATAAATGGATCAGTAATTCAAGTAAATTTAAAATAACATCAGTTGTGGGCCGGGAGAAAAAGTGGAACCATAGTGCAACAATAACGGTTTAACGTCGGACTACTTGAGCAGCGCTGCTCGAATCACAAACCTGCGCGAGCCACTGGGCAGCGTTGCGCGACTCTGACAGAAATAAACCGCGCGGACCATCAAAGTACATTTTACCCCGCTGGGATGCGCACGTACAATCCAGGCATGTCAAGGCAGAAACAATATTAAACAGTCCTGACATTTTAAATGAATTGTTTTTAAATAAAACACAGTGAGTCGCGCAGGTTTGTGAGTCGCGCAGGTTTGTGATTCGAGCGGCGCTGCGCGATCCACCGGGCTGCGCAAATAAACCAGATCATCACTGCGCTATCCAGATAGTCGTATTTGCTGTATTTGCGCAGATATTTGGTTCAATCGGGTGCCGCGGTTTCGTCCCACTTTTGATGTGTTTGGCTTCACATACACTTCGACAATGGAAGAAGACAGTGAGTTTACTTACATGTGACAAAACCAACAAAGAGGAGATTGTAAAGAAAAAAGCTGCATCGTCTGTGATGTGGAATTGGTTTGGGTAGAAGAAAAGTGATACGAATGAGACGAACGTGATTTGGAAGGTACGCAAGTGCACTGTTTTAACAAGTGGTGGAAACACATCAAACCTTTTCTATCATCTGAAATACAAATCGAATATGGCCAAAGTAAAAAAATGCGGCAAACCTCAACAATTCACAGTTTAAATAAAATTACATAAAAAAATTACATTATGTAAAACAGTTTCTTTGTGTTTTCATTTTTATTTATGCATTTTCAGATACAAATTGCTATATTTTGATATATATATCGTTATTGAGTTAGAAAATTGCTTCTACCGTGATAGAAGATTTTGGTTACAGTATATCGCCCACCCCTAATGAAGCCTATCTTCAGCTTGGATTCATGGTGGTGATGGTGGGGGCAGAGGAGAGGCACGTGTGTGTTTTGTGTCTTAAACCGCTGGCAGCAGACCGCATGAGACCCAACAAATTAGGAAGACACTTAGAGACAACACACTCCAGTCACGTTAATAGTCCACTCGACTCCTTTGAAAGAAAGCTGGCAGAATACAGACAGCAGGAGAATCGCATGGTAACATCTGAATCAGTGGACAGCAAAGCACAAATGGCTTCATTCAAAGTTGCATACAGAATTGGCCAGTGCAAAAAAACTACAAACGATTGCTGAGCAGCTAATAAACATGGGGTCAATTATGCAAAGATAATTGACAACGTAAGCCTTGTAACAATTGCACGTGTATTTTATCTTTTTTTAACTTGGTGGTGTTTGATTGTATTGGTTTAGGAATTGATATTTCAATAAACAGTAAACTTGGCCGATTTCGTTATTATTTTGTTGACAAGTGGGGCTTGAAAATTCGCTCACCCCCTTAAGTGGGGAATGACAGAAAAAGTTTGAGAACCACTGGTCTAAGGACTCTCACAAAACGGAGCAAGGGAAAAACACAAATTTAACCCGCGTCCTAAAGATACACACACAATAGCAAAAGACAACGGAACCAACATGTGAGTACTCACGGTTTGCTGAAACGACAACTGGAGCTGACATGGACCGAACTCAATGACTGGGCGGTAAGCCATCGTTTGTTTACCTCTTTTATACTTCCTGGTTTTGCGCCCGTCTTACTTCCGGGTCCTAGTGCCGGGCGCAGATTGAGTGTGTATGACATAAACTTGGCCGATTTCGTTATAATTTTGTTGACAAGTGGGGCTTGAAAATTCTCCCACCCCCTTAAGTGGGGAATGACAGAAATATGGTCATTTATTTCAGTTAATAAATCTACTATAAATTTAAAGAACATAAGAAATAAGATGACACAAAACCCTACACTCTTCTTTTCTAATTACACGTGATAAAATCTAAAGGCTCACTGTGTTAACATTTATTGTGCTTAAATTTGATCCTAATAAGATTTGATTTAATTTGAATTCTACATTTGTACTGTAATTTTAGTACTGTGATTATGAATTCGTTCAACTACAGTGTTTCACTTGATTTTATCGGCTACTACGTGCAGTTCTAAAGGAGCGCGTCTCCTTAATCCAGCAGAGAATGAACTAAGGCATGAGGCGTCAGTCTGTAGTTATATAGCGCCACTCAGTGGTAAAAGCTAGCAAACGCACAAACCCAAATGCTGTCGCCGAGCGCCGCAACGGTAAAACGAACGCTCCGATTAGGTGACCACTGTAAACTCTCATCTTTCATACACCCTAGCTGAAAACCCCTACATCAACAAAGAAGACATGAGTTTCTCTGTGCATTACCCTGGTATTGTACGCACCTCGTATACACGTTGCTGCTACTGTACAAATTTCACACTTCAGATAAAAGATGAAGACAAATCTGATTACAAAACCCATACTATTGAAATGATTATAACTTGTGAATAAATGTAATTTGACACAATTTTTTCACAAGATATAAAAAATCTATCTATCTAAAGAGATTATTATTATGCACAATAACATCATATGTCATATTAATAATTAATTGTAATATTAATGATTTTTGGCTAAAGCTATATATAGACTGTTTACAAATTATAACAAGTGATAATAACAAGTGGTTCAGAAAATTTATGTCAGGTCTCGTGTGAGCTCCATGTTTTGTTTTTTTTTGCACTCCAGTGAGGTGCAGTGACTGATGGGTAATCTCACTTATCCACATGATGAATTCACAGTGGTGAGTAATTGTTTAAAACCAGCAGTTTTGCTCCCTAGGGTTTGAAATCTTACTTAACATGACCGAACACCTTGTGCAGTCTACTTCATAGGGATCGCCTAGCAGATAGGAGGGCAGCTATTGTCATGTTCTCAATCCCTTTATGATTCATGATCACGCCGACACGAGTTGAATCAAATGCATATACGCACACTAATGCAATTGGAACAGAAATAAAAAAAGGTGAAGCACAAATTAGATAAAAAAAACAGGAAAACATGTCAAAGTAAAAGCCAGAATCAAAAAAATCAGGAAAACTCTACAGTAAGCAAAAAGATTAAATGTGACTGAACATGAAAATCAGTGTGAGTGATGAGGGGGGGAGTGGGTGGAGTGGTGTAGTCTGGACAGGCCATATTTGTAGGCAGGGGGTCCTATGGGAAATTGGGTTTGATGCTGATTTTGGCATTAATATGGCAGATATTAATGCGGAGAAGTTATTTTCTCTGACAGTACCTGTGCACTGATTATTCTTTTTATTAAAAATATCTCACATGGGAGTGTGTTTCTGAAGGAAGCAATGTAGCTAGAAATAAACTAATATTAAATACTGTTCAGAAATACAGTTTAATCCGTTTTGCGAACTGCATCCAGCTTTTTTTTCTCACTCCAGATATCAAGACCATGTAATATGTATGTTGTAGCTCTACATAACAGTAATAAAGACTCCAGGTTAGAAAAAGCAGCCAAGTAAATAAGCATACAACTGTTAAATCAGTCGAAGCAAATTTAAGATGCACAGTGGCAGACTGCTTCAAGGCCTACTTTTATGTTTGACCCTTAAAATCCTCTACAAGTTTTTATTACAGGGTCTTAAATCCTGTTGATCCCTAGTGATTGATCTTGTGCCTAAAACAGGCTAGGAAAACGATTAGAAATAGATCAGATGGCTGTTTCCTAAAGCCAGCGCGAGGTGGACGGGGTGCACCGAGCTCAGCGGTAGCTTTGTCTCTCCTCTAGGCAGGTCACATGGACTTGTGCAAATGTCACTAGGGCGACATTTAAAAGGGACGGGCTAAACGTTGCTTTGGAGAGGGAGAATCCTACCGCAGCGCTGCCTCTGAACAGCCCGCTGTCTCTAATGACCTCTTTTCCATAATGGAAACAGATCCCTTCTGCATCAGACGCAAGGGTGGAATGAAAGCAGTCTAAATAAAGCTAGATTCAAATATAACAGCAAGGATAAAAATGTATTCATGACGAACAGGAGACAGAGTGGGCGGTAGTTTAAAGATGTCAGACAACGAGACAGGCAAAACAGGTAAAACAAGGAATATTGGACAAGACAACGAATGATGATCTATTGGAGGCGCTGTAGTGGTAAAAAAAAAAGAAGAAGAGGGTAATCTATGAATTATGTGATCAAGGTAAAGCACACTACGGTATAAAATAAATATACAGACTATTTTTTGGACGAAAATTTGAATTGAAGCTGAAATTCATTTTTAACCAACAGCATAAAAGGAATAAACATTGCCATCCATGAAGTTCATTAATCACCCTTAAAACAATATAAAACAAAGAAAAATTTTAATATAATAAAAGAACTGAACAATCCATCAAGCGTTTGAATGACAAAAAAAAATTAATAAAAGAATAAAGGAATATTCACAACACAATTTAATTTAATATGTTGTGACGGCACGGTGGTTAACCTCTGGCCCGGCACCTCCAGGGTCGATGGTTTGATTCCAGCCTCAGGTCTGTGTGTGTGGAGTTTGAATGTTCTCCCCGTGCTAAGTGGGTTTCCTCTGTGTAATCCAAAGACATGCAAAGTAGGCTAATTGGTGTTTCCAAATTGCCAGTAGCATGTGAATGTTTATGTGTTTGTGCATGAGTGTGTATGTGCTTGTCTGCCCTGCAATGAATTGGCACCCCATCCAGTATCTACCCCACCTCATGCCCCGAATCCCAAAAGGGAAAGGCCTCCCATGACCCTGTACAGAATAAGGTTTTATGCTAAATGTGTTCGCGGTTTTTTGCTGGCATTCGCAGGAGGAGGCTTCAAAAATCCTTGTATATCCATGTATCAAACTTTTAGTGACAGTCACAAGAGACTATATTGTAATTACAGTAGACAGTGGACGTATCAAAAATATTGGTTAATATAGAATACACTACGGTTTGATCTGACAAAACAATATGAATAAACAGAGTTATTAAGAGGCCTTTTTAAGAATAACTTTAGCATATTTTAAAGCTGCATTAACGCTAGTCAAAGGTGTGTAAACGATATTTCAGAATTTTAGGAGGTAGGGAAATGACATTTATGTGCATTTAGCCTCCACTACAGCCCTGGCTCTCTCCATAGCCCCCATTTAAAAAGGGCCATCTGCCAATCATCCTGTCCTCAAGGGCTGGTGTGTGAGTGTGAGGCGCTCTGGTGTTTGTCCGAATGCGGCTCTTCAAAGCGGAATGAAATATGACAGGGCCTGCAACACATCCTCGTCTACCACAACAATTTGGCAACGATTAACAGTTATTATTTGTAAATGAACATTATGGTGCTGTGAATTATGCAACATCTGGGAGACAAGTTAGCTCCTGTTGCCATTTGTAAAAAATGAGAAGTGTTCTCTCACCAGCCACTCTTTCTCTCTCTCTCCCTCTCTTTTGAAGGGAATAAGACATAGACATATATAAGAGTATATATAAGATATATAAAAATATGAAAATATAATATGCGTAGCACTAACATTGAAGACTCATTCTTTCTTCTTTGTCCTTCGGCTGTTCCCTTTCAGGGGTCGCCACAGCGAATCATCTGCCTCCATCTAACCCTATCCTCTGCATCCTCTTCTCTCACACCAACTAACTTCATGTCCTCTCTCACTGCATCCATAAATCTCCTCTTTGGTCTTCCTCTAGACCTCCTGCCTGGCAGTTCCAACCTCAGCATCCTTCTACCGATATATTCACACTCTATCCTCTGAACATGTCCAAACCACCTCAATCTGGCCTCTCTGACTTTATCTCCAAAACATCTCACATGGGTTGTCCCTCTGATGAACTCATTCTTGATCATATCGATCTTTGTTACTCCCAAAGAGAACCTCAACATCTTCAGCTCTGCTACCTCCATCTCTGCCTGCTGTCTTTTCTTCCGTGCCACTGTCTCTAATCCGTAGAGCATTGCTGGTCTCACCACTGTGCTGTACACCTTTCCTTTCATTCTCGCTGATACTCTTTTATCGCACAACACACCTGACACTTTTCTCCACCCATTCCAACCTGCCTGTACTCGTCTCTTCACCTCCTTTGAACACTCTCCGTTGCTCTCGACCGTTGACCCTAAGTACTTAAAATCCTGCACCTTCTTTACCTCTGCTCCCTATAGCCTCACTGTTCCTCTTGGGTCCCGCTCATTCACACACATGTATTCCGTCTTGCTGCGGCTAACCTTCATTCCTCTGCTTTCCAGAGCGTACCTCCACCTCTCCAAATTTTCCTCCACCTGTTCCATGCTCTCGCTACAAAGCACAATGTCATCTGCAAACATCATAGTCCATGGAGACTCCTGTCTAACTTCATCTGTCATCCTGTCCATCACTAGAGCAAACAAAAAGGGGCTTAGAGCCGATCCTTGATGCAGACCCACCTCCACCTTGAACTCTTCTGTCACACCTACAGCACATCTCACCCCTGTCTTACAACTCTCATACATGTCCTGCACCACTCTAACATACTTCTCTGCCACTCCAGGCTTCCTCATACAACACCACAGCTCCTCTCTCGGCACCCTGTCGTACGCTTTCTCTAAATCTACAAAGACACAATGCAACTCTTTATTACCTTCTCTGTACTTCTCCATCAGCATCCTCAAACCAAATACTGCATCTGATGTACTCTTTCTAGGCATAAAACCATATTGCTGCTCACAAATTCTCACCTCTGCCCTTAACCTAGCTTCCACTACTCTTTCCCACAGCTTTGAAGACTCATTCCATAAATGTTAATAATAATATACATCTCACTTTAACAGAAAGCTATACTATATAATTTTCTTGTTATGTTTTGCTTTCATGATTTTTATAAGCTGTATCTTTTCTTTTTTTTAACACTATAGTATTTAATCACCATTCAGCATTTGTGACTGAAGGGTTACTATAGGACTGATAAAGTATTAGAACCTTAGTTAGTCAGTATTAGTGCATTACTATAAACCGCTTTTAAATTTGTAGTCAGTCCTGTTGTAACAAAACAGTAATAAAAACTTTAGTTATGCCCCTTAGAGGCATTTTACTAATATGTTTTGAGAGTATCGTTTCCTCTAGAGCTGTGCGATTTAATCGATTAAGCAATTGGAACAAAATGGATGACCAAAAAAAATCTATTAATTCAGTTAATTGAATCAGTGAATCAATTTTTGATTCAAAATCAATTCATAATTTTATTTACAAACAATGGATTTACTATGAAAAATAATCTTTTTTGAAAGCATCCTTCAAGATTAAGTCTTTTTACTGAGCTCACTGTTCACTGTTTATGTTTGTGCAGGAAAAACAGCTCCTCTTGTGTGTAATCCAAAAAAATAAAAAATATTTTTTATCTAGTAATTTTTTATATAATAGTATGTTTGCAATTGAATTCTGACATCTGAGATAATAAGTTAATAAGTAAAATCTTTAATGATATTATCTGATTTTTTGTAAAAACATAAACGGCCAAAACACAGCACTAGTTTTATTATTTATTAATTTTTTATGTTGGACATACAGTATAATACAGAAAATGTGTGTGGTCAAGAAGCTACTCCTGAAGATGTTATGCAACATGACCAATTTTGCTTCCCTGAAAATTTCAAGTTACTAACTTCAGCTGTTTTGGAGAGATTGTTTTTATATGTGCCCCAAAAATGGCCTATTTTCAGCATCATTCTGTTTCGTTTCAAACAATAATAAATTAATATGAACATTTAAATTATTCATATGTTTTAATGAATATTAATAGTAAAATTGGTGTAAGCTTCTAGAAGAATAAGACCTATAACAATTGTTGCTAAAAAAAAGTTAAAAAGAGATGGTTTTTGGTAAAAGTAAAAAAAAATCATGTCGAATTCATTTAACAATACTGTAACTTAACAATTTAGCATTTTTTGAAAAATACACTTTTTCAGGTTTTTGTCTTTTCATGTGAAATCTAAATTGGTCAAGTATCGTCTGAATGACAATTAAGATCAGTGAAAGATTTGAATTCTAAAAAGTTATGGACACCACAAAAATTGTGTGAAGTTGTACTATATTTAGCAAATGTGTTTCTTCTTATCTGATAAAAAGATTAGATACAAAAGCTTTGTTTTTTTGGATGCATATTTACAAAAAAACAAAGCGTGGGTTGGGAGATAAGCATTAAGTACGAGAAATGGTTTTATATGATTCTATCTGAAAATTCAGTTTTTCACCTACAGTAGGTGAGACACTTTTAACACCAATACCACTGGTATTAGTCACGGTATTGTGCCTGTTTTGTTATAGAATCTTTGCTGTTTTTCTGCATATTGGCATCATTTCCTGCATTTTGTCACACTGCACATTCTCTTACTGTATAGTGTACTGTCACTGCATTGGAGTGCTCATATGCGTGTTTTCCGATAGATGGACAGTATATTTTCTAAAAAATGGTATACATAAGGAAAGAACCCTTGGTCTAAAATTGAACTCAGACCTGTGGTTTACAGACTTTTATTCAGAAGCAAGACTGAAGTAGCTCTATTGAAAAAAAAAATCTCTGTAAAAAAAAAATCAGGGTTTCTAAAAAATATTATTTTACTTTGGGGTTATTAACCTCTTACCCTCATCCATCAAAAAATACGAAGGGAAGAAAAAGTGGTAGAGAAGAGAAATGCTGCTATCCAGAATGGGAAAATGGATTTGGAATGAAATGTCTTTAATATCGGACAGGTCGTGACAGAACGTCTTGCTGGTGGGAGAGCGAGGGAGCAAGAGAGAGAGAGAAGGGACTGTGAAATTAGGTCTGTCCATCTGTCTTTCCACCCTGTTGAGGACAGATTGACCAAAACTGAGAACATGAATCAGTCTTCCGCAGCACTCTCTCTCTCTCTCTCTCTCTCTCTCTCTCTTTAACTGCAAATTCAAATATAAAAGCTGTTCACCCATGATTTCTCAGAGACAAGTGTTTACTCAATCACCCAAATTATTAATGTTTGAGTGTGTGTGTGTGTGTGTGTGTGTGTGTGTGTGTGTGTTGTAAGAGACCACAAGATTTAGAGAGAGAATAAACTGTTGTTGTTGTTGTTGTTGTTGTTTTATCAGTTTATACGTATGTGTGTTAAAAACAATGAAACTATACTGTACCTGCATCTGTATCAGATAAAGGCATACGAGTGAACGAACCATGTGGAACCGAACGTCGGATAAGTTTAGTTTTAGGGGGGAATTTTTGCATTTTGTTGGGCTTTTGCATTTTTTGCAAGATTTAGAGAAGACATACAGTACAGTGGGGCAAAAAAGTATTTAGTCAGCCACCAATTGTGCAAGTTCTTCCATTTAAAAAGATGAGAGAGGTCTGTAATTTTCATCAAAATAAGAAAAAAAGATCCAGAATATCACATTGTAGGATTTTTTTATGAATTTATTGGTAAATTCCTCAGTAAAATAAGTATTTGATCACCTACAAACAAGCTAAATTTCTGGCTCTCACAGAACTTTAACCTCTTCTTTAAGAGGCTCCTCAGTCCTCCACCTTGTTACCTGTATTAATGGCATTTGTTAGAAATTGTTATCAGTATAAAAGACACCTGTCCAAAACCGCAAACAGTCACACTTCAAACTCCACTATGACTAAGACCAAAGAGCTGTCAAAGGTCTCCAGAAACAAAACTGTAGACCTGCACCAGGCTGCGAAGACTGAATCTGCAATAGGTAAGCAGCTTGGTGTGAAGAAATCAACTGTGGGAGCAATTTTAGAAAATGGAAGACATACAAGATCACTGATGATCTCAAAATGATCACAAGAACTGTGAGCGAAAATCCCAGAACCACACGTGGGGACCTAGTGAATGACCTGCAGAGAGCTGGGACCAAAGTAACAAACGCTACCATCAGTAACAACCTGCGCCGCCAGTGACTCAAATCCTACAGCGCCAGACGTGTCCCCCTGCTCAAGCCAGTACATGTCCAGGCCCATCTGAAGTTTGCTAGAGAGCATTTGGATGATCTAGGAAAATGTCATAGGATTAGGAAAATGTCATAATTTATGACATTAATTTATGTATATTGTTTAATTAAACATCTTAATAAATGAAATAACTCATGTCACAGACAAGCCCAAGATGTTCACTAATCCCTTTCAAAATATTAAACAGATTTAATTAGAGGGAAGAAGAATGTTTGCCGCGAGTAATTCAGGCAGAGTATGAAGGGTTTACTGACCGGACCAGTGCTAAGAAAGTACTAAATAAACCCATAAATAAACAAGTAACACAAACCCACTGACTCCAATCATGAAAACTAAAGAGAGCAACAGAGATTAGTTGCAGTTGAAGCTGAGGGATTTAAAGGTGAGTACAGAGCAGGATGGTTTAGCCAAGTGTAACAAATAACATGGCTTTGAAATGAACAGTCATCAATCTTCCTGTTACAGTACTGAGCCACAAAACCCACCACGCACTTTCAGAAAACAATAAGTTCCTTAGGGGCTCTGACAGAAAAACACTGGTGTAGGATTTCTATATGGGACCTTTAATGGTTTATGCATTGGGACACTTAAATAATGCTTTTCTTAAGATTTAAGGTTTACCATTTTTTCTAACAGTAAAGTTGGCTTCACCAGGGGTTGTTTGGAAACCTTTCTGAGAGGAAACCACTTTGGTATTGTTTCTCCCTGAAAATGTTAGTAGTTCCCACGGTGGGGCACTTAAGGAACCCTTACAGTTTCTAACATAGACTTAAAGGTTGTCAGCTTCCCATAGGAGCCAGGAGCCCTGACTGATATCAAACCTCTATCATTATATTTGCATAGTTGTACATAGAACCTTTAATTAGAACAAAAAAGTGACAAAAATAGGTCATGTGGTTTTTCCTTAGTCTCTGAAAGGAAAAGACCTTTGCTATGTTGAAGGCTTTTACATAGAACCATTAAATGTTGACCAACCTCTTCAAGATTTTAAATTGAAGATTAGAATTTAATATATAATTGACTTTGTTTTCTTAAAATGAAGAAATAAAAAAGTTGTTCTTAGGAAAGTTTTAAGGAAACTACCTATAATTTTGGGTTCTATCTATACCTTTAATAATACCTGAAGAAACAAAATGAGGAAAACGATTCACTTGTCAATTCACTGTGTGTAGACCGTCGTATTATCATCAATTTAAAAAATATAAAATTTATAAACTATAATATTTAACCCTTCAAATTTTTAGGCTAGGGTTGAATTTCGTGGACATTGATAAAATAGGAAAATAATATCAAACAAAAAGAGCAAGAAAAAAATTATGTTTTACCATGTTTTCTATGCAGAAAGCTTTTAAATGTACAAAAGTCAAACGTGACAATAAACACAAAACCAGGGACAAATGGTTTATTATATATATATGGGATATGATAGTGGTTAGCACTGTCGCCTTGCACCTCCAGGGCCCGGGTTCGATTCCCCGGCCAGGCTTGATTCCCGTCTCTGTGTGCATGGAGTTTGCATGTTCTTCCCGTGTTTGGTGGGTTTCCTCCGGGTACTCCGGTTTCCTCCCACAGTCCAAAGATATGCAGGTTAGGCTAATTGACGTTCCTGAATTGCCCGTAGTGTGTGATTGGGTGTGTGAGTGTGTGTATGTGTGTGTGCCCTGCGATGGATTGGCACCCTGTCCAGGGTGTACCCCGCCTAGTGCCCGAAGTCTCCTGGGATAGGCTCCAGGCCCCCCGCGACCCTGAACACAGGATTAAGCGGTATAGAAAATGAATGAATGAATGAATATATATAAAGATTATGTGAAAAAAAAAATCCTCCTTTGAATTCTGGGTTGAATTAAGAGCAGGTGTTGTGATGCAGGACTACATCCCAGATGGGATGCCAGTCAATTTCAGGGCATCATGCACTCAAAGATATAAAAGCATTCATTAATATACTGAAAGTTTTTAGGAGTTTGGAAGAAACTTGAGAACTAGAAGAAAACCCATGTAGACAAGTGGTGCATGAGTAACACTCCAAGTGGTAATACTAAACTAAAATGAAGCTGACCAAATCCATGTTTGTCCAGAGGCTAAGGCTAGCCACCAGCAGACAAGTTGCAGCCATGCGAAAAGAAACGGCATGGTGGCTGGTGTTCCAGTCTGTGTGCTTGTGTTAATGTATGTTTGCCCGCATGTACAAAGCATAAACACCCAATTACATGACCATTTCAGTACAAACATTTACCCCCTATTGCAAGACAGTGGTGTACTGGTTAGCACTGTCGCCTTGTACCTCCTGGGTCGAGAGTTCGATTCCTGCTTTGCATCTGTGTGTGTGGAGTTTGCATGTTCTCCTCGTTCTTGATTGGTTTCCTCCAGGTTGTCCGGTTTACTCCCAAAGTCCAAAGACCTGCATACTAGGCTAATAGGCATATCCAAATTTCCCATTGTGTATATATGTGCCCTGTCATGGATTGGTACCATGTCCAGGGTGTACCCCACCTTGTGCCCAAAGTCTCCTTGGATAGGGTCTAGGACCCCCGCAACCCTGTATAAAAGCGATATAGAATACGAATGAATGAACCGAAAGAAGACGAATGTGACCAGATAGCTCTCTGTGAGTTACCTGCCAAAGGGAAAATCTACCCACATTTGGCACTTGGTAGGAGTTAATTCTGGATCCTGCATCAGAGGCAACAATCTCACTGGAACTTAATTGGATCAGGGTAATACTACATGAATTAATCACTCTTACTTTAATTGAAAAAGTCCTCGCTCTCTCATCTGGAGATCATGAGTTTGGATCTTGAAGAATCATGGTTGTCTGGAAGCTCTTACAAATGGAGGTGGGTGATTACGCGTTTCTCCAAATGTGTTACGCCACCCCTGAAGTTGCACGAGCAAAAGTTTGGAAATATTCGATTGAATGTCCTCACATGTGACACTAAGCCTTGCTCTTCCTGGTTAGAAGCTGCTGTGTGATAAGTGAGACATGCCAGTTGGGATGTCTAACCCACACAAATACAGTAATACAATCTGACTATGAAGTGAATATTTCAAAGTAGATAATTTATAATATATTTTCTTAAGTTTGACGGTGACAGTCCCTTTTTTATTGTAATCTTTGAACTACAGTTCTACCCATTTTTATAAACGCATAACCCAAACACATGCCAGATTAACTGCGCCTTTTGAAGTACTCCGCCTGCCAGTACATTTGTAGCCCTGACAAATAAAAATCGGAAATGCGACGTGATTTAGCACCCATAACGTACAGTATTTCCCATGTGATCCTCTTGAAATGAAAGTTTATTATCCGTTATGACAGGCCTGGAAGTGTCAATAAAATAAAGCTGGAGAAGAAGCCTCAGCTAATTATGACAGGCGTTTCAATCTTCTAGAGAGGGTCCGGATTTACAATTCAAATTCAGGCACATGAGGTGAATATTTACATTTGCATATTGGTCTAGCCACTAGAGTTTCATTCCTTTATAAAGAGGTTAAGTGTCATATTCCTGACTTTCTCTCTAACAGAGGATTGTACTTATAAAAAAGAATAAGCCTTGGTATTGTTGAGTGGACTACAGCAAGGCATTAATCTTAATTTGAATTAACCCAGCATTAATAACTATTGAGCCAGCATGTAATTGAAATTCTTAACAAGGAAAGTTAAATGAAAAGACTATTGTAACAGCAGGAGCGTTGATCACGAGAAGGTCTTGGTCAGGATACACACTGTGTAAGTGTGACAGAATTGAAAGCATGGAGTAGGCGAAGGAGTAATGTCCTGCTTTATGAACGAACAGGAAGAAAGCAAGAGGGGTGAAAGAACTGACAGAGAGAAAGGAGGGAGAAACGTGGCTATTTCAAAATGGTAAAAATGGATTTGTAAAAAAAAATTCCTTTAATATCCCACAGGTCGTGACAGAACGTCCTGCAGTGTGTGGGAGAGAGAGAATGAGGCAGAGAAAGCGAGAGAGTCTGTGTGAAATCTGGGCTGTCTTTCCACCCTGTTGAGGAACAGATTGACCAAAACTGAGAGCACATATTACTCTTTCACTGCTGTGCTCTGAATGGTAAGAGCAAAACTAATCCTCGGCTATACAGCGGCACTAGAACTGCTCAACAAGCAGATTAATCCGTGTAAAGTTCTGCAAAGGAGAAAAACTAATTGCAAACAAAAGCAAATTCATTCCTGGAGAAAATAATCTGCTGGAACAAGTTACATGACAACTTTCATAGGCAATCATCACTCACACGTTGGTAAGATCATTCTCAGCGGTAAATCAATAAATGAAAATAAATAAATAGTACGTGTTCTACTACTCTTGTTTGCTTTCAGTCGGCCTTAACCTGCTCTAATTGCTGTGCCAAAGATACTCCCCCCCTACGCTACCCTCCGCTATCCGCTATCTGATCACCAGGATGGAAAAAACATCTTATCTGTTGGAGTCTTCTGATTTCTGTATGTCTACCCCTTATTGTACTGTATCTTTCAGACATTTATTTCCACCCAATCATGTACCTGTGATAACTCAGCAAAGGATTATACGAGAGCAAGGCAGAGTGGAAATCCGGGGAAGATTGAACAGATCTAGTTCAATTCTAGAAAAACAAAATCATAATTACGATGTATCTTATGATGCACTGACAATATTCTTTGGCATCACACTGTGCCTGTTGTCGCTGCTGTTTTTCTTCATTTTAAATGTATGATGTTGTTGCTCTTGACTTTTGCTTTATCGTTTTTAATATTTTTAGCTGTTTGTCGAATTTGTCAGCCGGCTGCCGGTTGTGGTGAAGCTCCAGACCCAAGCATGAGCAGCAGATTTCACCCAGCGTTAATCCTCCATGCACTATTAATCTATTATACCATTTAGGGACACTGAAGAACAGAAGAAATGTGAAGAAATTCAGAAATGAAGGTGGCTTTAGGGGAATTTGTGCTGATTGTCATAGAAATAGCACGATTATGAGACTTGGTCATTCATATGCAAATTACTCAGCAGACATAAAGTAAGTTGAATGAAGACATACTTTAAAGCTCAGATGTTTAAAGCGGAAAAACTACAGATGTGGGATCTTTTGACGGATCATGTTGAGTGTCAGAGGGCAACTACTGTATAAGCAATGTAAATGTGCGCATCCTGGTAAAATACTTACGTAATAGAAAGCTAGAACATGACTATTACATTTACAGTACAGTGCACTTAACCTGGTTTTGCCGCATGGTACATGCAAATGAAGGGCAAATCTTAGGCGCATTACCTCACACTGTCAGGAAGCAGTGTGGATGCAAATGCAAGTAAATGACTTTTAATAAAATCATAACAACCAAAATAAGCATGAGGTACAGAAGCTTGGAGTCCAGGGCGTAACAATCTGTAGTATAATTATTGCCGAGACTACTGTATGTAGCCAAAAGGTGAGGAGAATAAACCATGGAGGTACAGGACAGTCATGCACATCTGTCTTTTCATTAGTAGGAGCTCTCTGGGTTTTTCATTGCCATTTTCAAAAACAACAATTTTCCCCCCCAAATTCCCATTTTTCCAATTTGGGAATGAGCAGCCGTAAATATTGCACGAAATTTATAGCGAAACGTTTGGCTGAGTCTCTCAAGCACAATAGAAGAATCTTCACCTCGTTGCAAAATTCACTTTTTTGAGGGTCTGTTTGGTACCCATGTCGACCCACTTTGTTGATCATTCCACGCTGCTGGGAATGGTGTGCTATTACTTTTCTAAGGAATCTGACTTAAGGTTTTCTGAAAATGTCTGTTTTTCTGATTCAGGACTGGGCAGCCATGTTGACCTGAATTTCTGACATCTACTGTATACTAATCATACCATTTTTGAATTACGAGGAACTGTTTGGTACCCATGCCGAACCGCTTTGGTCCTCTGGCTCCTAGCTTGATTGTTTCTGGTACAATCAGAAAGCATGGCACGGCACGTCGAATGGCTGAAGATGGGGTGGATGAAAAAAAAAATGGACCCCTTCAAAAACAGTCCTGAGTCCATTGCAAAATTCACTCCATAGATTAGAATAGGGTTTTGTAGTGTGGACACACATTTTTTAAATACACACATGAAGCTTGACATCCAACAACCTGAAAGACATTTATGCTGGATACATTCTCTATCCCTGAGAGATTTCCGTACAGAGGGGAGGGCCGGATGCAGCGGGTAGCCCAAATCACACCTTCTTGACTCACACACAAGCCCTGGAATCACAGGCAGTATATAGACTTATAGATTTGTAACCATATGGGCTAAGAATGAGCACTTTTCACAGCATTTTTAATCCAGGAAAAGTATTTTGCCATTGTACCCCTACTTTAATAAATTCAAATTCAAATTTTATTTGTCACATACAGTCATAAACAGTATGATATGCAGTGAAATGCTTATATGACTGCCAGTGACGTTAAAAAGAGAATTAAAGCTTATAATAAGAAATAAATATGAATAAAAGAAATACGATAGAAAATTTTAATTTAACTAGAATAAAAATATAAATAAAAATATAAATATACTGTACATAAAATATAAATAAAAATATACTGTACAATAAAAAAAAATTAATTTGGTGAAAGAAAGATGGTGTGCAAATATGCATAAAAAGTATCTTATTAAGGTGCCTTATTAAAGTGTCTTGGTCCAGAATGTAAACATAAACATGTAAGTGTAGATGTGCGTGATAGTAAATAAACATTTAATAAAAATTATTTTCTGGTTCCATTTATTCCACTTTAAAATATCAGCTAACGAACTGTTCTTGGATTGGATCCCAAATCGGGTTAAATGGAAAGCTAGTGTGTATGTATTGTACAGTGTGGAGTCCCTTCACTTGTTCCACACACCAAGGAGTTACAAAGGGATTTGGGGTGTTGCCCTTTATTAGGAGCTAGCTTTGTAGCTGTTGTTGGCCATGAATTAAGCAGTGAAGTGAGTCATGAACCTATCATCACATTGCCAGAAGTTCTTGTAGTAGTTAACTAGCAGTAATGAAAGATCCTAACATAACACGGACAGTTCAGAAGCAATTCCAAATGACTTAGAATCAAATATTAATACAGGGTGACAATCCTACGCTGGGCACACATACTAGAGATGCTCCAATCAGCATTTTTGGGTCCGATCACCGATTACCGATCACCCAGATCATGATCTGCCAATTGCCGATCACAGAATTGCAGGGGAAAGTGAATCTTTTATCTATAATCTAGCAGAGTTTGCACCATTTGTAGAAATTAAACTAACTGTATGGTTCACGTCGTTTAAATGCATCACTCACAGTTGAGGGTTGAGGGATGGGGATGTTGTTGGCTTTGACTGGTTTAGTTTCTCATACTCTGCATATTCAGTTGTATGGCGTGTTCTAAGATGCCTAATCATGTTAGTGGTGTTAAAATACCGTTGCTTGCTTCCACCTCGAGGGATTTCATCATGACATACAGTACAGTACATTGCAAACGGCTAACTTTACGTCTTTATCGGACACTTTGAAAAACGTCCAGACGGGAGAACTCATGTTGCCACTGGTAAACTCTGCTCTGCTGTTGTTTACCTGTGCATCGTGCATGCATGTGTGAAAAAGTCGTGCAAGTAATTTCCGTGATCATGTTTTTTAATCTGTGTTTTTGGGGTTCGCCGATCAAGCTATTTTTAGCCAATATCGGCCAATCATGATCGGTGGCCGATCAATCGGAGCATCACTAACATACACACACATGATGGGCAATTTGGGAACGCCAATGAGGCTAAAAATAAACACACAAACGTACATCAATATTACATGTAAACATTGAAAAATAAACTCTTATGTAGACACTCTGTCATGCACACTCAATCTGCGCCCGGCACTAGGACCCGGAAGTAAGGCGGGCGCCAAACCAGGAAGTATAAAAGAGGTAAACAAACGTTGGCTTACCGCTCAGTCATTGAGTTCGGCCCATGTCGGTTCAGGTTGACGTTCATCAAACCGTGAGTACTCACTATCCTTTGGTTGTTGCTTCCTATCGTTGTGTGTGTATTTTAGGACGCGGGTTAAATTTGTGTTTTTCCCTTGCTCCGTTTTCGGGAGAGTCCTTAGAATAAATCGCGTGGTTATCCTGCCTGCTCGCTGTTACTCCGCGTTTGGGTTTACCATCCACGCTACATTGGGCTAACCGCTAAGCTACGTCTTCTGGTCACCGAGGTTAGTTCATGACAGAAGGACTGAGCCCCTGACGGTGAACCCAGCGGATCACGTGCGCCTCTGCGGCGTGGTGGATCGGCATACCGTGCTGGTTAATAGACTAACCGAGGAGGTCGCTACTCTTCGCCGGAGCGTCCAAGACATCGCGGCCTAGCGCCGCGAGGTTGCGGATCTCAGGCGGGAGAACGCAGATCTTCGGGCGGCTGTTGCTAGCGCGGCTAACCGGCCTCCTGTCGTGGCGGCCGCGGCACCGCATCCCCCTTCCCCCCCCTCTTCTGACATCTTTATATCATTACCAGAGAAATGGAATGGCACGGACGGGAGATGCAGTGTGTTTTTGATGGCACTCGACCTGGTGTTTGAGTTCAATCCCATCAAGTACTCCACCGATCGGATACGCATTGCTCTCCTCGTTTCGTTGCTCACAGGGCAGGCAGCTGAGTGGGCCACGGCAGTTCTCCAAGCAGACACAGACACCGCCCACTCATACAATGAGTTTACACATCAACTCCGGCTCACTTTTGAACACCCTGCGGGCGAGGTGGAGACCAACACCAAACTTTACCACCTGCGGCAGGGAGGGTCGTCTGTAAGTCGCTACACCGCCGAGTTCCGCACTCTCGCCGTTCAGACCACCTGGGGCGACGCAGCGCTCCGGACCTCCTACTATGAGGGACTGACTTCGGAGATTAAGGACGAATTAGCCGGGCGAGAGCTTCCTGCCACGCTGGAGGGAGTGATCCAACTCGCCCTTCGGATCGACCAACGCCTCCTCTCTCGTCCGAAGCCGGCCCCTGGGACCCTGCCGCCAACACCCACTTTCACCCCCACCACTTCACGCCCACCGAAATCAGCTACCTACACTACCCAGGGACATGTTGGTTCTCCATCTACTGCAGTGGTTTACACCGGAGCCGGGGAACCCATGCAATTAGGGCGCGCATCCCTGACCGCAGAAGAACGAGAACGACGCTTTAAAAAAGGACTTTGTGCTTATTGTGGGTCGGCAGAGCACCACAGAGCCATCTGCCCACGTCGCCAGGGAAACGCCCAGGCCCGGTGAGCGTTGGGAGCAGCTCACCGGGCCATCTCCACCTCTCTGCTACCACACCTAGCGTCTCTCGTCTCACGGTCCAGGTACACCTCCAGATTGGCCACAAACGGGTCAGAAGTAGCGCATTCATCGACTCCGGGGCTGCAGGTAACTTCATTGACTCATCTTATGCCAAAAGTCTGGAGGTGGAATTTGAAGCGTTATCCCAGCCTGTTAAAATTACATCAGTCGATGGTCGGCCTCTCTCCTCCAGCCCCATTACCACCCAGACTCAACCCATCACCCTCATCATTGGTCAGCATCACGAATCAATCCAGTTTCACCTCACCTCCGTCTCATCACCACCTATCATACTTGGACACCCGTGGCTTCTCCAGCACGATCCGCTTATTTCCTGGAACCAAAACAGGATCTTACAGTGGGGCCCGACCTGTTCAGAACTCTGCCTACGGGCTTCGGCTGGGACGTGCTCTAGGGAGTCCGAGGCCCCCGACGTCGACACCAACGCCATTCCCGCCGCCTATCAGGACCTGGCTGAAGCATTTTGTAAGCGACGGGCGACTCACCTACCGCCTCACCGCCCCTACGACCTGGCGATTGACCTTCAGCCGGGTTCCACTCCTCCCCGCGGCCATCTCTACTCCCTCTCCACCTCCGAGACTCAGGCGATGGAGGAATATGTATCTTCGGCCCTACGTAACGGCACCATCCGACCATCCTCATCGCCTGCCGCCGCGGGGTTCTTCTTCGTGAAGAAAAAAGGCGGTGACCTACGCCCATGTGTCGACTATCGGGGTCTCAACAACATAACCATTAAGAACCGACATCCGTTGCCGCTTACCAACTCTGCCCTGGACGCCCTCTCTGGTGCCACCATTTTCACTAAGTTGGACCTCCGGAGTGCCTACAACTTGGTGCGTATCAGAGAGGGCGATGAGTGGAAAACGGCCTTCATCACCCCCACAGGACACTACGAAAGCCTGGTAATACCTTTTGGACTTTGCAACGCACCAGCAGCTTTCCAACAGTTCATTAATGATGTCTTCAGAGATATGCTCGGCAGATGGGTATTCGTCTATCTAGACGACATACTCATCTACTCACACAGCCTCACCGAACACATTCAACACGTCAGAGCGGTATTAAAGAGATTAGTCGCCCACCAACTGTACTGTAAGTTGGAAAAGTGTGCTTTCCACGAGCACTCCACCACGTTCCTGGGTTTTGTTATCTCGCCCCAGGGTGTGGCCATGGACCCGCAGAAGCTAGAGGCTGTGCGTCATTGGCCCCTACCCAAGACCCTCAAGCAGCTTCAACGGTTTCTCGGGTTTGCGAACTTCTACCGTCGCTTTATCCGGGGCTACAGTACAGTTGCGGCCCCCTTAACCGCTCTGACCCGACTCTCGCCCCATCACTTCCAGCTCAACCCTACGGCCATATCCGCTTTCCATGAACTCTGCCACCGATTTACCACCGCCCCCATTCTCCTTCATCCGGATGCAGATCAACCGTTCGTTGTGGAGGTGGACGCCTCGGATGTGGGCGCCGGGGCGGTCCTCTCACAACGAGGTCCAGATCAGAAGCTGCACCCATGCAGTTTCTTTTCCAAAAAATTTGATTCCACTCAGCAGCGATACGGGGTAGGGGACCGCGAGCTGCTGGCCATAAAGTGGGCATTGGAAGAATGGCGACACTGGCTCCAGGGCGCCAGAGAACCATTCCTCATCTGGACCGATCATCAGAACCTCATCACCATCCGCAACATTAAGCAGCTGAACCCTCGACAGGCGCGGTGGGCATTGTTCTTCGAGCAATATAATTTCCATCTGTCCTACCGCCCGGGGTCCAAGAACATCAAAGCTGACGCCCTCTCGCGACAACATGAAGAGGACAGCCACCGGGCGGACCCCGCGCCTGTCCTGCCATCATCAAAGATTATCGCCCCACTCCGTTGGGAACTGGAGACCAGGGTTCGCCAGGCACAGACTGCGGAGGACGAACCGGCAGGTGTGCCGCCTGGACGACTCTATGTTCCAGAGACCCTTCGAACGGAGGTCATCCAGTGGGGTCACTCAACTCCCATCTCCGGACATCCAGGCACCCAACGCACCCTCCAGTTCATCCGCCGTGCCTTCTGGTGGCCTTCCATAGCCAAGGACGTCAATGAGTTCGTTCAGGCGTGCCCAGTGTGCGCCCGGGCCAAGGACACAAACCAACCAACACCCGGGGAACTCCACCCGCTCCCAGTTCCCCGAAGACCCTGGACGCACATTGCCGTTGATTTCATCACGGGCCTGCCGGCTTCAGAAGATAAGGACACCATTTTAACCATTGTGGATCGTTTCTCCAAAGCTGTGCACCTGGTGGCCCTTTCCGGACTCCCGTCAGCTAAACAGACAGCCGAGCTGATATTAGAGCACGTAGTCCGACTGCATGGGTTCCCCAAGGACATCGTCTCGGACAGGGGGCCCCAGTTCACTGCCCGGTTCTGGAAAGCCTTCTGCCGTCTGATCAACTCCACTTGTAGTCTCTCATCTGGCTACCACCCTCAGACCAATGGTCAGACGGAGCGGACCAACCAACAACTGGAGCGCTACTTGAGGTGTTTCGTGGCAGATCGTCAGCGCTCCTGGGCCCGCCACCTCACTTGGGCGGAGCTTTCCCACAACCTTCACATCTCCACCGCCACCAAGCTAAGCCCATTTGAGGTGTGCCATGGTTTCCAACCTCCGATGTTCGAACACCAAGAACCGGAGGTTGATGTACCCTCGGCCCAACAGTTGGTCCGCAGGTGTCGACGGATATGGCGCCTCGCCAACGCAGCCATCCAACGAGCTAACACCCGCTACGCCATCCAACATCGCCGTCGACACCCATCGGGACGATTGTACCACGTAGGTGACAAAGTCTGGCTGTCTACAAGAAACCTGCACCTCCGCACAGAATCCAGAAAACTCTCCCCCAGATTCGTCGGACCATATCGCATCACTCATTGCATCAACCCTGTCACCTACCGGCTCCAGCTGCCTGCGGCACTCCGGATCCATCCAGTATTCCATATCTCTCAATTCAAACCATTCATCACATCACCCATGATTCCACCCACCCCCCCAGCTCCTCCTCCCCGGACCATCGACGGCGGTCTCGCCTACACCGTACGCCGAATCCTCGACTCGCGCCCTCGGGGCAGAGGTACGCAGTACCTTGTTGACTGGGAGGGCTACGGCCCCGAGGAGCGGTCTTGGATCCCGGCCCGGTTCATTCTCGACCCCGAACTGATTCGAGACTACCGTCGCCGGGTATCCTCCACCCCAGGACCGTCAGGAGCCAGTCCTGGACAGGGGGGTACTGTCATGCACACTCAATCTGCGCCCGGCACTAGGACCCGGAAGTAAGGCGGGCGCCAAACCAGGAAGTATAAAAGAGGTAAACAAACGTTGGCTTACCGCTCAGTCATTGAGTTCGGCCCATGTCGGTTCAGGTTGACGTTCATCAAACCGTGAGTACTCACTATCCTTTGGTTGTTGCTTCCTATCGTTGTGTGTGTATTTTAGGACGCGGGTTAAATTTGTGTTTTTCCCTTGCTCCGTTTTCGGGAGAGTCCTTAGAATAAATCGCGTGGTTATCCTGCCTGCTCGCTGTTACTCCGCGTTTGGGTTTACCATCCACGCTACATTGGGCTAACCGCTAAGCTACGTCTTCTGGTCACCGAGGTTAGTTCATGACACACTCACACACTTGCGGACACTCAACAACCATGGCTTCCTCTAAGCAGCTGTGTAAGTTAAGTTGTTGTAATGTGTAATGTAAGTTATTGATGCTCACAATGCAGGAGAAGGCTCCTAGAAGATACTGTAGCAAAGCGGTATCAGATTGCAGTTTCCACAGTCAGAAAAGTAATTAAGAGACGGCAGTTCAAGGAAACTGTGGAGGTCAAGATGAGATCTGGAAGACCAAGAAAACTCTCAGAGAGAACTGCTTGTATGCTGGTCAGAAAGACAAAACAAAACCCCCATTTGACGGCAAAAAACCTGCAGGAAGATTTAGCATACTCAGGAGTGGTGGTGAACCGTTCCACAAGACCTTCATAGAACTCTATGGCCACAATCAGCAAAGGCATGTTTGGGAAAAAAAAGGAGCAGCATTTCATGAAAAGAACACCTTGCCAACTATTAGGCATGGCGGTGGATCTATCATGCTTTGGGGTTGTGTTGCAGCCAGTAAAGGAAACATTGCATGGGTGGAGGGAAGAATGGATTCCACTAAATACCAGCAAATTCTGGAAGCAAACATCACACCATCTGTAAAAAAGCTGAAGCTGAAAAGAGGATGGCTTCTACAACAGAACAATGAACCTAAACATACCTCGAAATCCACTATGGAATACCTCAAGAGACGCAAACTGAAGCTTTTGGAATGGCCATCACAGTCCCCTGATTTAAACATCATTGAAAATGTGTGGGTAGATCTGAAAAAAGCTGTGCATGCAAGACGACCAAAGAATATTACAGAACTTTGCATAAGACTGTACACAACGGGCAATTTGGGAATGCCAATTAGGCTAATCTGCAGGTCTTTGAACTGTGAGAGGAAACTGGAGAATATTTAATAAACCATAAATACTTTAATTTAAAGTGTCTTCTTTAAAAAATAACCCTTATGTAGACAGTTTTATTATTATTTACAATTGATATGAATAAATATCTTGGTGGGTAGTTACCAACATCTTTGCACAACTTTGTCTCATATGTGCTTTGGTATATCAGACATCCTCTGTGATCTTTCTTTCTTTCTTCCTTCTCTTCCTTTTTAACCGGACTGGTTTAAAGGTAAAGATGAAGCAGTTATATGTCTAATAAAATGTCAAATGTTCTGTGTGTATACATCAGACATAATATAGTGAACTGAAAATATTACATGTTTACTGTGCATGGGTATTAAAGAGTGACAGAGAGAAAAGATGTGTCACTCCACTTCTATCAGGAACAGAACGAGCAGTTGGTTTGCGTGAGCTCTCAGAAGCGTTAGGGGAGTGTGCATAGGCAAGCACTAAATCCCCAAATGTGAGCTGCTATTTTGGGTTGAGCCAGACGATCTGCGATTAAAGTCAGTGAAGTCCAGCGGTGCACAGGCACACACACACACACACACACACACATGCACACACATGAAAACATATATACCATCAATGCAGCTGGAGTGTTATGAATGACAAAGCGCACACTGACCACACTTTCGCCCTGTCGTTCTCACACACCATTTCAATCAAGCCCTGACTTTTTTTGAACGGTGTTGTGTACTTTTGTTGCTTGGCAACTAAAGCCAGAGGGAAAAGAGCTCATACACGCTTTACGGAATCAGGAGCCTGAAATCGCTTGAGGGTTTTCTGATCCTTACAGCTTCACATCGCTGTGCAGACGCTTCTGTAATGCCAGCTGGAGCAGTCACGCATTTAAATCTTCGATAGGGAACATCGCTGCAGTTCAACATAATAAAGACAATCCACTTATAGCTCGGAATAACTTTGTTAGATAGCTCTTGACACTGGAGACAGGACCATATTATCAGGATTTGATTTGTTTGTAGAAGTTGATAGAGGATAAAGTTAAGAGCAAAGACGTGCCCTAAATTCTACAATAACTAACTAAATTCTAAATTCTACAACTCTTAGGCAAATCATTCTTTCTCTTGAAACTCTACAATAAGCTGGAAATAGAATTACAGTTGCAGTTTAGACCATATCTTAAGAAGGACACAGCTGACACTGGTTGTCAGGTGTGTATAAGATGACTGCGGATTCACACGTATGTGTCTATGGGTTGAAAACCAATTACAGCAATGTAAACACCTCTAGCACACCTGCTCATTTTTCCCATAGTGGTGCATGTATGTGAACTCTCAGACGTCCCCTTGGGAAAGCTGTGACTGTCACAGTGAAACATTAAAGGCCTATTTATCAAACCACAAAGAACCACCACAGAATATCACCAGAAGACAAGAAGCACATACAAAGAAAGTTAGTGGAAAGTTTTGGAAATTTTAAACATTAATATTAAACACATAAATGAAATAGAATTGTATACAGTATATGTACTCAAAAATTATCCACGACATAGTGGTGTGATGCAGTCTAACACAATCCACTCACTCTCTCACTCATTGTCGTTTATACCGCTTTATTCTGCATTTAGGGTTGCAGAGGGCCTGGAGCCTATCCCAGGAGACTAAGGGCATGAGGCGGGGTACACCCTGGACAGGGTGCCAATCCATCACAAGGCACACACATACACACTCATTCACACATTATGGGCAATTCTTTGGGAACACCAGTTAGGCTAACCTGCATATCTTTGGACTGTGTTAGGAAAACTGGAGTACCCGGAGGAAACCCATTAAGCACGGGGAGAACATGCAAACTCCATGCACACAGAGACGGGAATTTAACCTGGCCGGGAATCGAACCCGGACCCTGGAGGTGCAAGGCGACAGTGCTAACCACTACACTATTGAATTAAACGTTTGGTGAAGTTTCATTGTAAAAAAAAATATTAAACTTTACAGTTACAGTATGTTTATTTCTGAAATTATGATAATTTTCACGTGCTCAGAGCAAGAAGAAGTCATAGATTTGGTACTAAAGTGTACAAGCCTCAGGCGGCAAGTGTTATGATCAACAAAATGAATTTAGCTGACTACCTGGATGTTATGAATGACCAGGTTATCCAAAGTGTACTTTCTTTAAGATTGTGTAATTTAATTACATTTTTGTTAGATGATTGATTGGTCTACAATTTGCGAACTCCTTTAATATATACCACAGCTGTTGCAGAAAATAGAAACACCTTGCATTTTCCACAAATACTCGCGTTTTGTAAGAGTATTGCTTCTTTTTCTTTTAATTTTATGGGCAGTTGGTGAAAAACAGCCAGCTACTGGCCTGGAAATTTGGGAGGAAAACAAGGTCATAATAAACATTACACTTAAATAATCAACAACACAAGTTATACATCATTTCAATGGTTATTAGACATTTTGGTAGTTTTAATTATTTAACACCTACTGTATAAGAAATATAGCTGTTTACTACAGTACATATCAGACAGTGCTACTGAAGCAATTCGAATCGCATGAACAGTCCATCTCACAGCTGTAGCATATTCCAGAACACAAACTGTGAGAGAGCAGAAACACTCTTTGAGTATGAGATATACTTTTCACACATGGATTAGCCATCAACACTGCACACCATAATCATAGCTACAGTACGACGGGTCAAATATGTGTCTGGCCAAGGCTCTGATCTGACTGACTTATTAAACCACAAACTTACTAATTTATTTATACTAATCCAACCCCGAAATCAAGAAATACCAATAATATTAAATACCCCAATGGATTATGTTTGGAAGTTAATGGCAGAATAGCTGCACGGTGGCTTATTACTAAAGTTGGCACCATCACCAAGCACCTTCAGTGTCTTCAGTGTCTGGGTTCAATTCCCGAGCAGATTCGATTCCCACCTCTGTGGACATGGAGTATGTATGTTCTCCCTGTGCTTGGTGGGTTTATTCCTAGTGCTCTGGTTTCCTCTCAAAGTCCATAGACATGCAGATTAGGCTAGCTGGCATTCTCAAATTGCCTGTAGTGTATGAATACAGTAGGTGTGTGGTCTGTGACAGATTGCCACCCAGTCCAATGTGTACCTTTTGCTCTATGTCTCCTGGGATAGGCTTCAGGCACCCCATGGCCCTGTATACAGGATAGAGCAGTGTAATGTGTGGGTATTGAAGGCCGGATGCAGGCACGTAAACACAGCAAGATAATTATCATGGACAATCCGAAAAGCATTTAGAATCAAGTGAGTTATATGTGCATGATGAAACTTCACATAACGACTATGAAACAGCAGCGTATACAGAGACAAACTAATTAAGCTGTTAATTAAACTGAGCGCATTGGCACAATCGAGTGCCACACCTAACAGAGGGCAGGTGCAGGGTCAAGGCTAGAGCTTAAACAAAACACCATGGTATGTGATGTGAAATAAAAAAAATAAAAAAAGCAAGCAAGACTTGTACTGCTTGGAATCTGTGACAAATGAGCCTCAGCAGGTAACCACAGATGCCTGGAAGTGCATCTCTCTATGTTAACTTTCACAGAGATCAGAGATGTCTGTTTGGCTGTGTGGGTGTTTCTTTATATTCACACCAACCGATGACTCAGACTGACAAAAGTTTTGCTAGTGCTGCTTTTACATAAGTCTTAAACATGAAGCCGATTCCCAGAATCGCTCTTTTGTAAAAACAGAAAAAGTCAGATCGGCAGCGAGCACAGGACTATTCATAAAGCCTGACCTTCAATTCTAGACCGTTCATAAATATTTCTACAGAATCAAAGTCAATTCAGCTTTATTTGAGCGATCTCCGTCAGATACTGACACAAAGAGTTCTAGGATCTCAATAAGCGAAGAGGAGACCTTGAGAAGCCTGAACAGAGAAACGTTTACTCCTGTTACCAATAGCAGGCAGGCAGACATGGCTGATAAGAACATAAAAAAAAACACAGATCATGAAGCTATACTATTATGCACTGCTACGGATCAAACAAGCAGCCTATATCTCTTCACATCACATACCCATTGGATGTCTGCCATCAGTCAGCCTGCATTGTCTTCCTTTGATGGATATCCATATAGAGAGGATTCATTTTTCATTACTGACTATGGGAGAGCCTGTGATTGAATAACATGATAAGAAGAAAGAAAGAAAGGAAGAAGAAGAAAAAAACCCTGAATCTGTCTCCGAAATTTATTGCACCACAAAGCTAGATGTGTGTAGTGTGCATCAGATACTTAAGGCTCACTCAGCAGGAGCATAAGCTAAGTAAAACAACACAGCTGATATATACAACACCGTGACAGCCTGAATACATAGTGTATTTTCTAGCCGAGGGACTGGGGAGAGCCATACGGGCCCCTTCTGCTAGCTCAGTAAAGACCGCTATTATATAACGCATGTGAGATTCTCTCCCCACACAGAAGCACGGAGTTGGACTCTATTCTTCACAGTCAGTGAGAATCTTGTGGTGTTGCAAAACCGTTCTACTAAATCTCTACCCATTCTGAACAGTTTCACTCTTTCCTTTCTCTCTTTTTCTCAAAACCATGGATCTGTGTTCACGCAAGTGTTTTATGTACCTGCTTGTATGAACAATGCAGACAAAACTGAGGAAAGCTACCCACATTGACTGCCTACACACACATATAGTACACACACACAAAACAATATAAACTTACAACATGGTTTTATAACAAGCTGATGTTTGAGAGGAGTGATAATATATTTCCGAATCAGAATGTGCCATTCAAGTCAAACCAGGACTTTTGGTTGTGCAGAATAACAGAATACACTTATGAGACTAAAACTACCTTTATTTTTCAATTTAATCCCCTGCACTAAACGCAAATGCACTAAACCCAGTCTTCTCAGTATACTGTGGAGTTTCACGTCTGAAATGCTGGTCTCCCAGGAACTCCTACTGTATAATGGCCC
Source organism: Channallabes apus (assembly GCA_030522415.1). Taxonomy (NCBI): domain Eukaryota; kingdom Metazoa; phylum Chordata; class Actinopteri; order Siluriformes; family Clariidae; genus Channallabes; species Channallabes apus. Next base: position 13,997,969 of record CM060129.1, on the reverse strand, counting down.
AAACATATGAATATGGGGCGACGTCAGAACTATACAGGGACGTGGCAATCACTCCTTGTAATGTAGAAGTGGTGTTCGTGAATGATTGTGTACACAGTTCCTATAGACAGGTTGGTCTCTTTTGCAAGTTGGTGACAGGACATCCATCAATTTTCAAGGATCTGGCGTTCCCCTTGCTGAATGTACGCGGGAACTACATCAGTAGGCTCGGAGCCATCTCGGCCGACATCATCATTCATAGACGTGTGACCTTCTTTGACATTCAAATGTTTTACTGAGATATTTTAAGATTCTCATCGACTTTATTCCTTCATTCACAGGAAATGTCATCACAAGTCCCGGTTTGACTTGAAATATCTACAGTAATATAAATAAATCATTTACAAGACAATATCATCAACCGATAGATTAAAAATTGTAATCTTGTTACAGGGAATTTTGTACCTGGAGGAAACCTACCAAGCATTGTGAGAACAAGCAATCTCACAGTTCCAAAGGCGGGACTCAAATACTCGATACTGGAGGGGCGAGGTCATAACGCTAACAACTAAACCACTGTACATAAACTATAGGGAAAAAATACGTAGAATAAATGATCCATCTATCCACTTTGGAAACTCTGTGGTTTACCCAGGGACCATGAAGGCCAGTGGTGACCATGGTATTCATTACCATTTTGTACGACCTCCAGTCAACACTTACACACCATGGGAAAATTGGGAACGCCAATCAGCATGTCTTTGGACTGTGGGAGGAAACCCACCAAGCACGAGGAGAACAAGCAATCTCTATGCACGCAGATTCAACGCAGTAATCGAACCCAGGACGTGGAGGTGCAAGACGACAGGGCTATAACATCTAAGCCACCATGCTGGCAGTATAATTTATATGATTTAAATATGTAAAATTTCATCACACACAAATTGTTAAAGCTTAAGAGAGACTGGGATAGTGTGACACTAAATAAATTGGACAGAGAGAGTCTGATACTGCACTATACAAAGGAAAAGCATTCAGGACTGAAGGATCTTCTTTTTTTTTTTTGCTGAACTCATAAGGCATTGATTTGTTCTCTAATTCAATGAGAAGCTGGTGAATGCTACAGTATAGTATTCAGTTGATTTGTCCTGGTTCATCTGTGAACTTGTACTGTATGTTCTTAGTTTTAGCTAGTTTGCTAATACTATCTGGTTCCAGAGGTGTCAAGTAACGAAGCACAAAGACTTCGTTACCTTACTTAAGTAGAAATTTTGGGTATCTATACTTTACTGGAGTAATTATTTTTCATTCTGACAGCTATAATGTTTATTGTAGACAGCCATACAAGGGTAATTGTTACTAAGCCTGCCCTGGGTACACTAATTTTCTTGTATGTTGTCCTCACAGATTCCTGGAGCTAAGCTTGGATGTACATTTACATTCCAATAAACGTTACTGATGACACGCCTCTGAAGTTTGCACCATTAAAATACTTATAGGCAACTAGTTATCATATCTTCTTCTCCATAAAACATGTTAATGCTCAGTAGTACACATATATGGTTCTTTAATGTATTTGCATTGTACTAAAATGCATTCTTTTTCAATTGCCATATACAGTACAGTATCACAAAACACTATGGCCGTTTAAAAGTACAACACATTTTTATTTTTTTTATTTTTTTTTTAATCAGTATATAGGCCCGTAGCACAGCATTTATCCTTAATGCTTTTTTCCCCCCTCACGTTACTTTTACTTTTATATATACTTTAAGTAGTTTTGAAACCAGTACTTTTACACTTTTACTTGAGTAAAAAGCTTGAGTTGATACTTCAACTACTAAAGAAGTCTTTTTAAACCCTAGTATCTATACTTCTACTCAAGTAATGAATGTGAATACTTTTGACACCACTGTCTGATTCATGCATACATTTTTGGACAGGCTTGAAGAACAAAATAAGCATATTAGATAGGAAAACTGTATTGTAGAAGAAGAAAACAGGTAAAACACTAACAATTCTCTACACTTTATTTTAGCTAGGCAGTTTATGTTCACCCTAATGATGCATGCGTAAGTCCTTCACATTTAGCACATGGTTTAGCTCACTGCAGAAACTATTCCTTTTTTAACCACCACTTACTGTAGGTTTATCCAACATTATGCAAGGAGTTCATTCTTCTGTTTATGGTAACACAAAATTACATACACATAATCCAGTGTTTAACCCAGGGTCATAATCCATCCCTGTTTTAATGAGTATCACGTGGCAAAGTGAGGCATGAGATAATTGAATACTTTTTGTCTATTTACATGTGTATATGTATTTGAATTATACAGTATACATGCTTTAACATTAGGATTAAATGGTCAGCCTTGAATGACTTCAGGATACAGAAATCTACCATGACTAATGAGAGAGCATTGATCTTTGAAACCCAGCTTCATAAATAACAATATATTTTTTGCATCAAAGTTGCACGTTTCTGATAAGATAATTCATTATAAACACTCATATGAAATTCCATTCACCACTAAAGCCCAGACACCTACAGTACAGTATAGGCAATTATCTTGGACACCGCTCAGTGTATGCGTATGTGAGAAGCGTTCGTCAGGGAGTTGACAGTCAGCAGAGAAAGTTGTTGAAGCGTAAATCAGTGTACATGATTGCACTGTCACCATCTATCCGTTTTATGGCTTGGCGACATACCCTTATAAACAACTGACTTGTATGCATGTGTGTGTTTGTGTGCACCTTCCCCCTTTTGCGGTGTAATCAATAAAGTCCTGCTTGATAAATGACTTCGGTCCCTCCATGTTGGCTTTTGCATCATGGCTTTTGTGTTATTTAAATCAGCTGGATGGTTCCTGTGCTGCACGCTGAACTCGTTCACTGATCTCATTCCTGCTTGTCATCCTTCAGCGTTCCTATCCATGTCCAGTCTGAAATGAAGTGTAATTACCTGCATTGTTTGGTAATTAATCAAAACTTTTAAGTGATTTAAACTGATGAGCCAAAGCTTATACTGTACAAGTGACTGAGGTTTTTTTTTTTATTATTATTATTCTGTAATCCCAGGAAACCTAAATACATAATTGTGTTGGTCTTATGGGCACACAGTACACAGCACAAGATATGAATAATTAGTAATGTTCTAATGACTACATGGACCAGAAACCCTTAGCTTTTCATGCAAAGTGGTGGTCTTAATCTTGAACAAATTGCTAGACTGATTTTGCTTGGAAATCCCACTAGCAAACCCTACAGGGATAATGGGATTCAAATAAACAAGGCTGAAAAATCCTGATCTTCCTTGTTGGTGTTTGGGTTGCCAGATTTTAGTCATGGCAAAAAAGGAAAGATACATGTAGTCATTGCTGCAAAAAAAAACAGTCAAAATCCTAACTGCTAACTTTAATCCATACAACAGGAAACAAGGAGTTCCTGAAATGAGACAGGTCATGGACAGGGGAAAGGCAACAAGCATCTGTCACCAGCATGAAAAGAAACTATTATATTATTACTGTCAGGTTTCCATCTAAATTAGTGCACAAATAACTGTGACTTGGAGACTATTACACACTACCACCTAGTATGTAAGCCCTCGCTAAGAGTCCCCTACTGCATTGGACAGTACAATATACTGTATGCTCTGCTTTTCCAATTGTTAGTAAGCCATTTGCGTGTGATCCTATTTCAGTTTTGCTGTTTACATGATCGCTTGGCCCGGTCTATGCCTGTTTGCCCATCGCTCACCTACAGTATCGCTCACCCACCCTTTGCATGTTTACTCAATCCTGAGCTTGTGTACTAATGTTTACTCTGGTTGCTTGGATTTTATTACAACTCATTTACCTGAATTTGCATCCACATGCTTCCTGACAATTACGTTGAAAGCATGTGATGAAATAAATTACAGCTTTTTATGCTACAGTACAGTACATGACTCCCACCAGTTAATATCTACTGTGAATTTGAAATGAAATTTAGACAGTAATAAAAAATATACACCGATCAGCCACAATATTAAAACCATCAAGGTTTTTGGTTCCCTTGTGCCCCCGGGGTGGGGAGAGGGATCTGGCCCCTCGGGGTGTGTCTCGGCAGGGCCTCTGGTGGTGTGGTGTATGGCACCAGGACGTTGATAGCAGATTCTTGGGGTGCTGTGGAGTGTTGCAGGTTGGGTCCTCCATGGATCTGTCTTTTTCGTGCAACACAAGCATGGGTGTTTGATCAAATTGGGATCTGGGGTGTTGGAGGCCAGGTCGGTGCTGGACCCTGTGTGTGGTGCTCTGGATATTATGGGATTCTTGGCCAGATGCTCATGATCCTGTCAGCAGTTTGCTGGTGTATAGTTAGTTGGTAATAAATGTTGTTCAGTTTGGCAATTCCAGCCCAATCTTCATCAAGCTGCTACTGTTAGGCCCTTCATTAAGGCCCTTAACCCCGTCTGCTCCACAGACAGGGAGCAGTGACCCCAGATTACTAACAGGCAGGGATATATGAAGTTAATAATTTCACAGTGCTGTAATGCATATATGTCAAAAAAGGCTTCTTCTTCTTACTATTCTTATTTTTCACCTGGTGGTAATGTTAATGTTATGGCTGATCAGTGTATAGTCTTTTTTTTCTTTTACAAGAAACAGGTCTTTTTTTTTTTTACCAATTAAGTTTAAGTACTTGGTACATGAAGATCTAATAATCAGGTTTTCTTTTCTAAAATACCAACATGCTGTGTCATCTTTAGCCTGGAGCAGCTCAGTGGTTAAGGATTGAACAACATTTCAGAAGGTCCTGGGTCCTGGTTCAACCAAAACCACCAAGTTGCTACTGTTGGGCCCTTGAGCACGGCCCTTAACCCACAAATACTCAGATGTCTAATGATACTAAAAACACAAGTCGTTCTGGATAAGGCGTCTGTCAAATGCTGTGAATGTCATTAAATAATAATATAATATCAAATAAACAGACTGGATACCCTTCAAGTTTACAACAAACTCAACTGTGGAACATGAAGATACTATGGCACTCAGTGCTGAAGATTCATTTGTATTCTGCAGGGCTAATGCTGTTACTATTGCAAGATCAAAATGCACTCAGAGAAGTGTCTTTGCAACATCTGAGCTGTTTTGTAGAGTTGAGTGATTTTCGTTAGTGTGAACACTGAGGCGTGTGTTTGACTTTCATCGGTATGTCAGCTCAAGGTTTTGCATGTATATTTGACATGCTCACTCACTGGCCACTTTAATGGGAACACCTCTACAGTACCTCTGCTCATTTTAAGCAGTTATACAAACATTCAATCATGTGCCTGGAGTGCAATGCATAAAATCATGCAGATACAGATAAAGACCTGGTAACATTCAACATCCAATATCGGACAAGTGTGATCACTATGAAATTCAGCATGGCATGGTGCAAGATGGGCTGGTTTGAATATTTCAGAAGCTGGTGAAGATAAAAGCATCTCAATAGGCACAAAACGTTAAATGTTGAGGTAGATGAGTTACAACAGTAGAATACCACATCAGACTCCACTCTAGTCAGCCAAGAACATGAATCCAGTGCTCCCATGCACACGTAATCATTATGAACCTTACTAAGGATGTGCAAATGTTCCTTAAATGACCAAATAATATTAATATTAATAAATGCTTCTTATGTTTGTCAATGCACATTGCACTGTGCGGTTTAACCAAGAATTCAAACAGACTGAAAAGCAATGGGCGGCGCGGTGGTGTAGTGGTTAGCACTGTCGCCTTGCACCTCCATGGTCTGGGTTCGATTCCCGTCTCTGTGTGCATGGAGTTTGCATGTTCTCTCTGTGCTTGTTGGGTTTCCTCCGGGTACTCCGGTTTCCTCCCACAGTCCAAAGTCATGCAGATTAGGCTAATTGGCGTTCCCAAATTGACCATAGTGTGTGAATGAGTGTGTGTGTGTATGTGCTCTGCGATGGATTGGCATGCTGTCCAGGGTGTACCCTGCCTCGTGCCCTGAGTCTCCTGGGATAGGCTCCAGGTCCCCGCAACCCTAATACAGGATAAAGCGGTATAGAAGATGAATGAATGAAAAGCAATGCAAGGCAATGTTTCACAGATATTCAGAGAAAGATTACAATATAATTGGACAATTTAAAAGAAACAGGCATAGTTGAACAATATTGCAAATAAATCTAGTGTGGAGAAAAAAAAGTACGAGATATTTTTGAGTTGAAAGAGCCAGCTTTTATAGTTTAGACAATCAAAATGATGCGTCTCTTGAAAAATAAAAACTGAAATTCCCATCATAGTTTTGGACAAAAGAACATCAAATTAGTTGAAACAGACTTACAGCTTCACACCCACCACCGTACATCAGTGTTTGTAATATTTCATTTGAATTGGCTCAAGCGAGTTATTACAAATATACAACTGTAGGCCACGTCTTTGACGAAATCCTTTAAATCAAACCATGAAAGCGGCCGTGATGCAACACAAAGTAATTTAAGTGTCACTTCATCTTCACGCAAGTGAAGGATCTGTGATATTGCTCTATACAATTCAAAATCTGGTTCACTTTATTTAATAATGCCCTGGCTTATTTTATATACCAGTGTTCTACGTGATGTTCACTGAGAGCAGGCTGAATTTAAAAAAGAAATAAAGAAAACCCTCACAGAAACTGGAATCAAAGCACCGAGAAGCCAACGGTCAAACATTCATGTAGCGTGAGAGGAGCATAGCACCTGAATAATACATGCAGCTTGAACTTTTACATTCAGAATCAGTTACATCAGTTACATTCTCCCTCCGACCCGATCTCATAAAGGATTCATAGGAGGTCTACCATAACAGAGATTTAATTGGATTTCATACAGGGGAAGACATAATGAAAGCTACAACCACTAACCCTGACCCTAGACCCGATTTGGGCGATATGCCTCATAATATAAAGTTGATACTTGGAGGCAATTTAAATGAACCCGTGTCGGTAGAGAGTGCCGATTTTCACGTACTTGTAAATAATTGTTCCTGTGAGAGGCTCTTAATGCATCACCACCCATTATTATTATTATTATTATTATTATTATCAGTGGCTATCACTGTGGCCTTACACCTCCTTGGTTGAGGATTCACAGAGTTTCGTGTGTTCTCCCTGTGCTTGGTGGGTTTCCGCGGGGTAATGTGGTTTCCTTCCACAGTCTAAAGACATGCAGATTAGGATAAGTGGTATTCCCAAAGTACCTGTAGTGTATGAATGTGTGTGTGTGTGTGTGTGTGTGTGTGTCCTCTGATGGATTGGCACCCTGATTGGCACATCTGCATCCACTCAGGTGTATTACAGACTTACATTATCACAGTTATGACAATCCTGTATACTGCATTATACAGTTTTGCATTATACATTATACTGCATTATGAGTTTCTGAGGTTGATGATAATTGTTTTTGTGGTTGGGGGTTCTGTTTTGCTACAGTATATGGGACCAGGGACACTGAGGTTTAATGACAGTGAGGCTAGTTTAGCCAGCTACAAGGAAATTTGTAAAAAGTTGAATGATGTTGAGATGTTGAGCAAAACGCCAGCATTGAGGATCAGTGGAAGGTTCAGAGAAGAGGAGAGCAGCAGGTGGCATCTTTAGCGATGAAGCAGAACGTGAGAGCAGCAGGAACAGTTAGGCTACGTTTCCACTGCCAGGTCTCGATGCTTAATTCCGATTTGTTGTCTATATCAGATTTTTTTGACCGTCTGTTTACACGTTCTTTTAACTATGACTCATATCCGATTCACGTGTTTACACTTGCCATACCATCTGAAACATCGCGCATACTTAAAGGAGGGTACTTGCGCTACACACTAGCCAAGAAAGATGAAGGTGAAATATGCTTAACGCTATTTCTGCTATATATGCAAAGTTCACGCACCATGGTTTTAAAACGGAGGAGGAGGGAAAAAACGCCATAATTGCAGCCTGCACATATGCTTCATTCATCAAATACTGATTTAATGTTATTTAGCCCAAATAAGCATTAACACAAGGCGTGTGTGTTGGGGGGGGGGGGGGGGCGTTGTTCTTTTCCTCTTCACGTGCGATGTTGTAATTCAACATGTGCTTCCACCGGAGAACATTACGTCATTAAACCGCGAAGAAGTCGCAGTTTTAATGACGTACAGAACACAATGCCTCAGGAAATCCGATCTGTCTGTTTACACGGCAATCACATTAGCACATATCTGATTTATATCCGATTTATTTCCACATATGAAGGAGGCCTGAAACCGATCTCAAAATATCGGAATGCATGCGTTTTTTTTCCTGTTTACACGGACACAGAACATATCCGATATGTGTCACATATGAGCAAAAAATCGGAATTGGGTCGCATTTACCTGGCAGTGTAAACGTAGCCTTAGTGAGAAACACATTAACATGAAGATAGCAAGGTGAAGGGAGAAGCTGACTATAGTGTACTTAGTAAGGTTTTTTTTATATATATATACAGTATATATATATATATATATATATATATATATATATATATATATATATATATATATCACTCCAATATTGGTTTTGAAATGTTAGAAGTAGAAGTTTACCCTTAAATTTGTGTTCTGCCGTCTTTACTGACTGTAGCAAATGCATTCCATCTTAATGTTTGCCCTTTTAAAGTTGCAGGAGGAATTTGGACTCAATAGAAAGAACAGCTAATTGTTGATTTTAATGAACTGAAGTGAGAACGCCTGAGAAGACATGTTAACAACAAGAGGAGCAGATGGCAGTGACTGAGGGATTCAGGAGTACTGCGATACCAATGAGGTGAAATTAAAAAGGGACAGTAAAACGTTTATAACGCAAATTCTGTTTCACAGCGATTCTTTCCAGACCATTGTGTTTCATTAGTTCAGTCTTGAAAAATCACAGCAATTCACATTCAAGACATCTTGTTTATATCCTCCACCTCAGGATATCCAGCCTCCTGCCATGCCGGATCCAGTAGCTGGTCGAAGAGGGATGCTTATGTGAGCCTGCCTGCTTTGTGTGACCCCTGCCCGCTTGTTTTTATGATTATGGATCATTTAGATATCTTTAATTTGATTACTTATCTTAATATAGAACTTTGGAAGCGTGTCTGGGAGGTGGACACACTCGGTCAGTTTAAATCTAGACTAAAGACTCATCTATTGAGCATTGTATACGCTTAGTCCTATGGTTCTACTTTATATAATGTACTATATGGTGGTTCTACTTCATGTTTATGGTTCTATTTCGGTTAAAATATAAAGCAATATAATCTTAAATTTGTACTGGTATATAGTCTATGTATAGGGGCCAGGGGTAGCTCAGTGGTTAAGGCATTGGACTACGGTTCGGAAGATCCCAGGTTCAAACCCCACAACCCCCAAGTTGCCACTGTTGGGCCCTTGAGCAAGGCCCTTAACCCTCAACTGCTCAGATGTGTAATGAGATAAAAATGTAAGTTGCTCTGGATAAGAGCGTCTGCTAAATGCCTAAATGTATATCTACTTCCTGTTTACAGCAGTGTGAGTTATAGATGCAATCAGTAACACTGTGTTTCTGTTGTTGTTTTTAAATCCCCTGCTTGCTTTCCGGGATACTGCTGTTATTAGCTTTTATCTTAACTTAGAGTTTTTCTGTGTATTACATTAATACTGCTTTCACTATTATGCTTATATTATTAAGCTATTTTTCTGTGTTTTATTCGTCTTTATTCAGTGTAAAGCTGCTTTGTGAAAAGCACTATGTAAATGAATTAGAATTTGAATTATACATTGTTTCAGTTCATGAAATGATTTGTTTGAATTTCAAAGTATATTTATATTTTCCACCATAACAATTTTCCACCAAATTATGAACACATTGTTTGTAGTGATCCAAGTTCACAATGTAATGTTGGTTTTTGGTATTTACTGCAAGATTTGAAGAATTATTAATAAATTGTCTAACTGTTGCATACTGTAGACCCCTTTGTATATTTTGTTAAAAGATTTCAGGAAAAGTTAAGAAAATATTTTGTCTTCTGATGCCTATTGATAGGTGTGGATAAAGAAAAAGTGTATTTTGATAAAAGGAATGTAAAAGTTCCATTTATAAATGTTAAATAAAGGTTAATAATAGTGAAAAAAAAGCCATTATTAAAAAAGAAATCAGGAAATATGAATAGAAGCAATAATGTATTATTGTCACATCTCTGCTATACCAGAACTATAAATGTTGTTTTGCAGAGAAATAAGGGAAACATTGTAATACCGAGTTTTGCCATGGCAAGCATTGGCAAACATTTTCTTCAGAAAATTTACCTCTCTAGTTATTATTATTATTTTCATAGAACTCATTTCTATTCTAGTTCTAAGAATCTCAGCTCAAGGAAAACTATTTGTGTGTCTGTGTGTGTCGGTGCATATGTGTGTGTGTGTGTGTGTGTGTGTGTGTCGGTGCATATGTGTGTGTGTGTGTGTGTGTGTGTGTGTGTCAGTCATTAGCTGATCAACAAGTGAGCTGAGCACTTGTCTCTATTCATATTTAATGAGCATTGGGGTAAACCTGTCTCCATTAATAGAGCATTAGAAATGACCAGTCATACACACGGAACACTGCTGCTTCTACATTGCTCTCGCTCTCTCTCACTCACACACACACACACACACACGCACACACACACACACACACACACACACACACTCTCTCTCTCTCTCTCCCTCTTACACACATGTCCCTGTTTCTCACTTTTTCTCTCTCATTATCCCTCTTCTGGTTAATGACTGTTCTCTTTGACTCAAAAAGAACAGTTTGAGAAAAGGTACCGTGGTTTTCTTTACAAAGAGCCGCACGACTTAATTAAAAGTTACACAACCTCTCTTTGCTCCGAATGCTACTCTACTGTACTTAGACCTGATATTTTCTGTAGTTTTTGAAGTCTTTCCACATGCATAAAGCCATACAGTATGACCACATTCTCTTAATAAAGCCAGAATTTGTGCTTCATGCTGACACATTGGTGAAAAAAGTACAGTACACATCTGCAAGTGCAGCGTGTTTGCTTTGAAATTGTTTTTGTGTCTTTACTTTAACTTAGATTACTGTACTGTAGGTAACCTAAGTAAAAAAAAAAAGAAAAAAAATGTTAAAATCATATACACATAATCTCATATGAACTTTAGCTTTGATTATGACACACGATGTAGTGCCCAGTTCACATCTGAAAATTATTCCTCATGCTCCCAGAGCCATTTCACAATTTGAGTCCTGGAACAAAAAAAAATAATAAAAAAATGCATTGCTGTGAAATACAGTACTGGTCAGCAACCCACAGATCATATCTCTGCCTCCAGAGGCTTGTACAGTGGCCAATATATATGATGGGCACATCGCTTCATGAGCTCTCCTTCTAACCTTGACACACCCATTGCTCTAGTATAGGGTCTGGCCTATAACCAGACCACTTGATTATTTTCCATTTTTTATGCTCCTTAATAAACTGAAGCCTTTTTTCTTATTAGCCTCAATAACAAGGGCTTTTCTTATGGCCAAATAGCTGTTTAGTCCCAACCTTGTGCACATGGAAAGACTCTTACTTTTACTATTAAACATAGCTGTTGATTTCTACTGTTGATTTTTTAAAACTAAATTCAGTTTTGCATGTACGGTACCAGTCAAACTTTTGACTGGAAGTGTATGCATCTCAACCACAAGTAAATTCTGCTTAACCTAAAGATTTAATTCCAAATTTGCTGATAGAAAACACTGCTCATAAGCATCATCATCCTCTCTCATCTACCAAAGGAAAAAACGCGAAAGCTGGCATTTGATAAATCATGACTCATCATTGTTCTTGACTTGATTGATCAGTTCACTCTCATCACTGATGATGCTCAGTTAGATCTCTCATGTTGGCTAAATTTCCTATGTTGTGCCTTCTTCTCTAAATGTCACTGACAGTATGTGTGCTTATTTCAACTGTGTCAAAAGTGGACTAACCTGAGGTGACCAGAAGACGTAGCTTTAGCGGTTAGCCCAATGTAGCGTGGAGGATAAACCCAAACGTGGAAAGAAGCGAGTAGGCAGGATAGCCACGCGATTTAGTTTAAGGACTCTCACAAAAACGGAGCAAGGGAAAAACACAAATTTAACCCGCGTCCTATAGATACACACACAATAGCAAAAGACAACGGAACCAACTGGTGAGTACTCACGGTTTGCTGAAACAACAACTGGAACTGACATGGGCCGAACTCAATGACTGAGCGGTGAGCCATCGTTTGTTTACCTCTTTTATACTTCCTGGTTAGGCGCCCGGCTTACTTCCGGGTCCTAGTGCCGGGCGCAGATTGAGTGTGCATGACAGTACCCCCCTGTCCAGGACTGGCTCCTGACGGTCCTGGGGTGGAGGATACCCTGTGACGGTAGTCCCGAATTAGGTTGGGGTCGAGAATGGCTGGGATCCAAGATCGCTCCTCGGGGCCATAGCCCTCCCAGTCCATCAGGTATTGAGTACCTTTGCCCCGAGGGCGCGAGTCGAGGATTCGGCGCACGGTGTAGGCGGGACCGCCGTCAATGATCCGGGGAGGAGAAGCTGGGGGGGTGGGTGGAATCATGGGTGAGGTGATGAAGGGCTTGAACTGGGATAGGTGAAATACTGGGTGGATCCGGAGCGTCGCAGGCAGCTGGAGCCGGTAGGTGACAGGATTGATTCTGTGGGTGATGCGGTATGGTCTGATGAACCTGGGGGAGAGCTTTTTTGACTCGGTGTGGAGGTGGAGGTTTTTCGAGGAAAGCCATACCTTGTCACCTACATGGTACAGTCGTCCCGGGGGATGTCGACGGCGGTGTTGGTGAGTGTAGCGGGCGTTGGCACGTTGAATGGCCCGGTTGGTCGTGATCCAGAGCCGCCGACATCTGCGGACCAACTGTTGGGCCAACGGTACATCAACCTCCGGTTCTGGGTGGTTGAACACGGAAGGTTGGAAACCGTGACATACCTCAAATGGGCTTAGGTTGGTGGCTGAGGAGATGTGAAGGTTATGTGACAACTCAGCCCAGATGAGGTAGCGGGCCCAGGAGCGCTGACGGTCTGCTACGAAACATCTCAGATAGCGCTCCAGTTGTTGGTTGGTCCGCTCCGTCTGACCATTAGTCTGTGGGTGGTATCCGGAGGACAGACTGCAGGTGGAGTCGATCAGACGGCAGAAGGCCTTCCAGAACCGGGCTGTGAACTGGGGCCCTCTGTCCGAGACGATGCCCTTGGGGAACCCATGTAGACGGACTACGTGCTCTAATATCAACTCTGCTGTCTCCTTTGCTGACGGGAGTCTGGCGAGAGCCACCAGTTTTAGAGAACCGGTCCACGATTGTGAGGATGGTGTCCTTTCCTTCGGAGGCCGGCAGGCCCGTGATGAATTCGACGGCGATGTGCGTCCAGGGCCGTCGAGGAACTGGGAGTGGTTGCAGTTCTCCTGGGGTTGGTTGGTTGGTGCTTTTGGCCCTGGCGCACACTGGGCATGCCTGAACGAACTCTCGGAAGTCCCTCGTCATGGATGGCCACCAGAAATCGCGCTGAAGGAATTGGAAGGATCGTCGGGTGCCCGGATGTCCTGAGATGGGTGATGAGTGTCCCCATTGGAGGACCTCTGGTCTTATCACCTCGGGCACGAAGAGTCGTCCAAGTGGCACACCTGCCGGTTCGGTCTCTGTACCTTGTGCCTGGCGGACTCTCGTTTCCAGGTCCAGTTGGAGGGGGGCGATGATCCTGGAAGATGGCAGGACAGACGCGGGGTCCGCCCGGGGAAGGTCCACCTCTAGCTGTCGTGAGAGGGCGTCCGCTTTGGTGTTCTTGGATCCCGGGCGGTATGAGAGGTGAAAGTTGTAGCTTTCGAAAAAGAGAGCCCACCGCGCCTGTCGTGGGTTTAGCTGCTTGATGGTTTAAATGGTCTGTCCAGATTATGAATGGCTCGCTGACGCCCTGGAGCCAGTGACGCCATTCCTCCAGAGCCCACTTTATGGCCAGCAGTTCGCGGTCCCCTACCCCGTATCGCTGCTGAGTGGGATAAAATTTTCTGGAGAAAAAGCTACATGGGTGTAGCTTTTGATCTGGACCTCGTTGTGAGAGGATAGCCCCAGCACCCACATCTGAAGCATCCACCTCTACAACGAATGGTTTACTGGCATCTGGATGGTGGAGAATCGGTGAAGTGGTGAAACGGTGACACAGTGACCGGAAGGCAGATATGGCGGCCGGGTTGAGGTGAAAAGGGGTGAAGGACGGGTCAGAGCGGTTAGGGGGGTGGCAACTGTACTGTAGCCCCGGATAAAGCGACGATAGAAGTTCGCAAACCCGAGAAACCGTTGAAGCTGCTTGAGGGTCTTGGGTAGGGGCCAATGACGCACAACCTCTAGTTTCTGCGGGTCCATGGCCACACCCTGGGGCGAGATGACAAAACCCAGGAACGTGGTGGAGCGCTCGTGAAAAGCGCACTTTTCCAACTTACAGTACAGTTGGTGGGCGAGTAATCTCTTGAGAACCGCTCTGACGTGCTGGGTGTGTTCTTCCATAGTGCGTGAATAGATTAAGATATCATCCAGGTAAGCGAATGCCCACCGGCCGAGCATGTCACGAAGGACATCGTTGATCAGGTGTTGAAATGCGGCGGGGGCATTGCACAGTCCGAACGGCATGACGAGGGTTTCGTAGTGTCCGGTGGTTGTGATGAAGGCCGTCTTCCACTCATCGCCCTCTCTGATGCGCACCAAGTTGTAGGCGCTCCGGAGGTTCAACTTCGTAAAGATGGTGGCGCCAGAGAGAGCGTCCAGGGCTGAGTTGGTAAGAGGCAGGGGATGTCGGTTTTTGATGGTGATGTTGTTGAGCCCCCGATAGTCGACCCAAGGGCGAAGTTCACCGCCTTTTTTCTTCACGAAGAAGAACCCCGCGGCGGCAGGTGAGGAGGATGGTCTGATGGTGCCTTGGCGCAGGGCGTTGGTTACGTATTCCTCCATCACCTTAGTCTCGGTGGAGGTGAGCGAATAGAGGTGGCCGCGGGGTGGGGCCATACCAGGTTGGAGGTCAATGGCGAGGTCGTAGGGACGATGTGGCGGAAGATGGGTGGCTCGCCGTTTACAGAAGACCTCCGCCAGGTCCCGATATGGTTCGGGGACAGCGTTGGTGTCGACGTCGGGGGCCTCGGACTCCCTAGAGCACGTCCCAGCCGCTGCCCGTAGGCATAGTTCGTTACAGGTCGCGCCCCACTGGAGGATCCGATTTTGGGTCCAGGAGATTAGAGGGTCATGTTGGAGCAGCCAGGGATGACCAAGGATGATGGGAGATGACGAGATGGGGGTGACGAAAAATCTTAACTGTTCATGGTGCTGGTCGATGGAGATAGTGATGGGTTCGGTTTGGGTGCTGATTGGGCTGGTGGATAGGGGGCGACCGTCGACAGATGTGATACGAACGGGCTGGGATAACGCCTCGAGTTTTACCCCCAGTTTTTTGGCGTATGAGGAGTCAATGAAGTTACCTGCTGCCCCGGAGTCGATGAACGCAGCACTTCAGACTCGTTTGTGGCCAACCTGGAGGTGTACCTGAACCGTGAGACGGGAGGAGTTGGTGTTGATGGCGGAGAGACGGAGGTGACCCGGCGAGTGTCTCTCCCTTCTCACCGGGCCTGTGCGTTTCCCGGTCTGAGAGGACAGGCTGCCCGGTGATGTGTGGCTGACCCGCAATAGGCGCAGAGTCCTTCGCGGAAGCGTCTCTCCCGTTCTGCAGCGGTCAAGGAGGCGCGTCCTAATTGCATGGGTTCCCCGGCTCCTGTGTCAACCACGGCAGGAGGTGGAGAACCAACATGTCCGGGGGTGGAGTAGATGATGGAGTCTGCGGGTCGTGGGGTGGTGACGGTGAAGGTGGGTGCAGGCGGCAGGGTGCGAGGGGCTGGCCTCGGGCGAGAGAGAAGGCGCTGATCGATCCGGAGAGCGAGTTGGATCAGGCCCTCCAAGGTCGCAGGAAGCTCTCGTCCGGCTAGTTCATCCTTGATTCGAGACGCCAGGCCCTCGTAGTAGGACGTCCGGAGCGCTGCATCGCCCCACGTGGTCTGTACGGCGAGGGTATGAAACTCCGCTGTGTAGCGGCTCACGGGGGATCCTCCCTGCCTCAGGTGGTAGAGTCTGGTGTCGGTCTCCACCTCGCCCGCTGGGTGCTCGAAGGTGAGTCGGAGTTGGTGGGTGAACTCATTGTATGAGTGGGCGGTGTCCGTGTCTGCTTGGAGAACTGCCGTGGCCCACTCAGCTGCCTGCCCTTTAAGCAACGAGACGAGAAGAGCAATGCGGAGGCGATCGGTGGAGTACTTGGTGGCATTGAACTCAAACACCAGATCGAGAGCTGTCAGAAATACACTGCACTTCCCATCCGTGCCGTTCCACTTCTCTGGTAGAGAAAGAAAAACATCAGAAGGGGGGGGGAAGGGGTGATGATGCGGCGCCGCGGCCTCCGCGGCGTGCGATCGAGCAGTGACGCCATCAACAGCCGCGCGGAGATCCGCATTCTCCCGCCGGAGCTCAGCGACCTCGCGGCGGAGAGAAGCGAGATCCCCGGTTAGCTGATTGATTAGCGCGGCATGCTGATCCACAACGTCGCAAAGACTCGCATAATCCGCTGGGTTCACCGCGGAGGGCTCAGTCATTCTGTCAAAGGTGGACTAACCTGAGGTGACCAGAAGACGTAGCTTTAGCGGTTAGCCCAATGTAGCGTGGAGGATAAACCCAAACGCGGAAAGAAGCGAGTAGGCAGGATAGCCACGCGATTTAGTTTAAGGACTCTCACAAAAACGGAGCAAGGGAAAAACACAAATTTAACCCGCGTCCTATAGATACACACACAATAGCAAAAGACAACGGAACCAACTGGTGAGTACTCACGGTTTGCTGAAACGACAACTGGAACTGACATGGGCCGAACTCAATGACTGAGCGGTGAGCCATCGTTTGTTTACCTTTTATATTTCCTGGTTTGGCGCCCGGCTTACTTCCGGGTCCTAGTGCCGGGCGCAGATTGAGTGTGCATGACAAACTGTTTACAACTTGATCAAAGCACGATCTTCAATAAAGTCGAAAAAGTATGCTCAGCTAGCAAACAAAACAAACGTGCCTTTTTACAGACATGTCTAGTCTTAAATTACTAGATCAAATGAACCTTAAGATTTTGTATGAATGTATGTATGTATGTAAAGTATGTATGTATTTTGTGCCTAAAATATTGCTGCTGTTTACAAGAATATACACAAAGACATCTGGCCATCTTTTCCAGACATCACACTGATATCTAGTCAAAACAATAAACAAAAGAAAAAGAAAATAAATAAACAACATTATTATTACAATTAATATTGTTATTTAGATATACTTTCTGTTTCTCAAACAAGCAAAAATGTCATGTCCCGGTTTACAATAAATATTTTTTGTTTTAGAAAAATATTAGTCACTGTTGCAGTTTTCTACTGTGCTCAAACACCATGCTACAATACATACAGTAAAAGCAAAAACCTTCAAACTAAAGGCAAAACAAACAAATAAAATAAAAATCCACAGAGCTACTGTATCATAGCCTGCTGCACATTTTACTATTTAATTCCCACATCACACAAATATAACAGCTTGGAATTGATTTAATATATCCTTTGTGTTTCTATTAGATTCTCCTGCAACAGTTTTCCCAACTGTATTAGGTATTCTATTTTAGACAAAAAAACCCCTCTGACGATGCCGTACGACTCAGAGACAACCCAAGCCTGCATGTCCTTTGAGATTATTTTTAACACAGGGAAATTGAAGACTCAATATATTCCTGCTTATATCTCGTTTCCCCTCCATAGCATTATCTATTCTGTAGTTACTGCACATATTGACTGCATAGTCATATTACATACAATAATATTTACTGCATTTACTATATATAAAATGCTATTATTTACACTAATGTATATACTCATCTATCTATCTATCTATCTATCTATCTATCTATCTATCTATCTATCTATCTATCTATCTATCTATCTATCCATCCATCCATCCATCCATCCATCCATCCATCCTCCCTCAGCATCACCTCAACAGAATCAGGAAGGTACTCTGTTATGTTAGAGACATGACATCACAATGCTTTTACGCAGCTGCTAAAAACCACGATACATTGTAGGAATGGCAATATGTTTAATTTGAAAAAGTTTGTTTAGTTTCATGTTATAAGTGTCCAAATTTAACTTTAATCTTTCATACAAATTCAGTTGTACAGTTTGCTATGACTTTGCAGATGTGAGATTACATTATGAAACCATGCTAAATAAACTTATACAGTACACTGCTCGGCCAAAAAGATTTAATCAATTGTGTTTGGCTGCCCTTAGCTTTGGTTAGCATTGTTGCCTCCATGTTTGGCTGTTATTCATGTGTTTCCTTCGGGAACTCCAGTTTCCCCCAAGAACAAGTATTGTAGACTGAATGGTATTTAATGGTATTTTTTAGAGTGTGATTGGATGTGTGTGTGTGTGTGCTTGTATCTTGAGTAACTGGTAACTTTTAGGGATTTCATTGACATACAGTACTACAAGCATGGTGCAGATGGGAAAGATGGAATACATCCTATATTCCATTTTGACCCCATTCCCACTGCATTCTGAATTTGCACACTGAATTTATATACCTAATGCATATTGATGTTAATAAATGTTCCAGTACATACTGTAAGGAACTGATTGGAAATTAATTGATACTGGCGCTTTAATACCGGATAATTTCCTCGCACAGTCCAAAAACATGCAGATCAGGCTAATTGGCTTTCCCAAATTACCCGTAATGTGTGAATGAGCGTGTGTGTGTGTGTGTGTGTGTGTGTGTGTGTGTGTGTGTGTGTGTGTGTGTGTGTGTGTGTGCATGCGTGTGTGCGTGCGGGCGTGTGTTTGTGTGTGTCCTGTGATAGATTGGGACCCCATCCAGGGTGTACCCCAACTCATGTCCCGAATCTCCTGGGATGGAGGTAGATATAGATACAAATAGAGATTGTTGTTATCAAGGTTAGGAAGAATTAAGGATGCAGGTGCAAGCTTTATTGCACCGCATTATGAACCACATTTTATTCCAGTACCTTCTGAACACAAAGCTGGAAGAAACAGTCTAGAACTAAATACTAAAGATAATGCAAAGACTAACACAAGGCAAATATGACCCAGACTACCAACCAATCAGAAACCAAAAACAAAAATACACAAGTCATGTCATTAATTGCATACAGAAGATAGCTGAACACTTGTGAGCAAATTCACACAAACGATAAGATAAAATGTCTTACTTAAAAATGATTAGCATCACTTGGGGACCCGACTTTAAACCCACAAATTACTTTACTACGAAGAGTTTGAAACTGGTATCTGGTTTGCATATCACAAAATGCAGTTGTGTCCTCTACCTTGGGATTGTCGTACAATAATGTACTTTTCCAGTGCTGCTGAAAAAAAATGCTGAAAAAGTTAACAATTACTGAAGCACAGCACTTCAGCAACTCTCAACATACAGTCCATCTGTTGTAAAGAGCACACTCGGGAGCTGAAATCACATCAGTGTTTGATGTGGGCTGGATTTCGAATGACAGTGTATAGGTCTGGATGGCCCAAAGAGATTACAGGATTAATTTTTCCTAAAACGACCTGAGAACCACCTCAACTCTGTGAACGATGAGGCCAGTAATCGCTCATTCACTGTGTGCAAGTGGACTGTAGCTGGATCAGACAAATACATACAGTAGCATTTGATCCACACTGTGGTTTTAACACACACACACACACACACACACTCACACACAGAGCCCATGGCCCAGTGATCAGTCATATTCATTATTATATATAGCACGAAAATAAAGCAGCCGGAGGGACCCGAGCTGCTGCCTGGATGCATAATGACAGTTATTTACTGAGTGTTCTTCTAATCAAATCATAAAATCTGCACTGCCTGACAGATGGCTTAAGATCACTAAAGTGAGCATCAATATGTCAGAGAGAGAGAGCATTTTCCCCTCGCTCTCTCTCTCTCTCTCTCTCTCTCTCTCTCACTCCAACCCAGGAGTTATCATATTTTTGTAACATTTCCTAAAAAACCTTAATATAATACATTTTAAATACATGTTGTGTGCCATGAATATGTTACATCTGGTAAATATTTTTACTGGAAAAATCTGTCAAAGCACAACAAAGCACAGAAAGTAGAGAGACTGCACAACATTCAGTACTACTCTGTATGGCATATATAATGCTTCTGGGTCACAGATAGTTATGTTCATTATTAGCATTATGTTTATAAGAAGTATAACTAAAATGAGCATAAACGCACTGCCTAGCCAAGAACAAAAGGTGCCATTTGGATTTACATAATGATATGAATAACTTAATACAGTGGAACCTCGGATTACGAGCATAATTCGTTCCGGAAGCGGGCTCATGTTCCAAAACACTCGTAAACCAAATTAAATTTTCCCATAGGAAATAATGGAAACTCAAATTATTCATTCTACAGCCCAAAAAAATAAATACATAAAAATAATTAACACAAAATATAAAGTACAAATAAAGCAAATTAACCTGCACATTACCTTAAAAAAAACCTTAAAAATAAATCCAGACAGATAAGTGTTTCCGTTTGTGCGCGCAGGCGCTGTGTGTGTGTATGTGTGTGTGTGTGTGTGTGTGTGTGTGTGTGTGTGTGTGTGTGTGTGTGTGTGTGTGTGTGTGTATAATGTGCGTGCACACTCGTGTGAGCGCATACTAACGAAATCACTGCTATAAAGTAAATCAACAAAAACAAAAACAAATTAACCAGCACCTTATCTTTTAGAATCGCGACAGAGCAGAGATTGTTTGGGAATCTGAGAGGAGGGGGGGTTATAAAGCCGAGAGAGAGTGTGTGTGTGTGTGTGTGTGTGTGTGTGTGTGTGTGTGTGTTGGTATAAGTGAATGAATGCACACACACACACACACACACACACACACACACACACACACACACACACACTCGCCTTTACAGCCCCCCTCCTCTCAGGTTCCCAAACAAACACACACACTCTCTGCCTTACACAGACACACACACACGCACGCACACAAACACACACGCACACTCAGAAACTCTGCAAGCACTACGACCCAGCAGGGGAGATGACAGTCGTTTGTTTGTGTGTTTATGTGTGTATGTGTGTGTGTGTGTGTGTGTGTGTGCATTCACCCAGCAGGGGAGACGATTACCTACAATTCCGCAGTGCAAAAGAGAAAAAACTGTTGGCTCAGTTGTGATGGCGTGGCGCTCGGTGTCAAAACAAGAAGCGCATGTGTGATACATGATACTCGGTGCTCGTAAACCAAGACGATGCTCGTTTTTCAAGTAAAAATTTATTAAAAATCATAACTTGTAAACCGTGTTACTCGTAATCCGAGGTTCCACTGTACTTAATAACCTTTAAATGGTTAATTACTGCAGTAATTTATATATTGTAGCTGGCAACAATTGTTTTAAACTTACGGAGCTCCTCTGGTGACATTATGGGAAAAATATTATCTATGGGCATGACTTACTAAGACGTTGGAATGAGATAATATGTTATGGCACAATTTATTAAAGTGTGAGAACAAGAACGTATGTTGTAGCCACGACTTACTAAGGAATGGGAACAAAAGAGTATGTTGTGACCATGACATACTAAGGCAAGGGAATGAGATAATATGTTGTGGCCACGACTTACTAAGGTGTGGGAACAAGAACGTATGTTGTGTCCATGTCTTACTAAGGCATGGAAACAAGAGAGTATGCTGTTACCATGACTTAAGGCATGGGAATGAGATCCTTTGTTTTGGCCACAACTTACTGTACTAAAGCTTGAAAACAAGGTAGTATGTGCATTTCCTTTAAACAACCATGTCAGAAGATGTTGCTGTCTTTTCAGAAGAGTCAAAAATGTGGCCTGCGTCAAGCAAAGAAAACAACTAAAGTAAATGCTGAGATTATGTGGGATTATTGAATTTTATGGAATTAGGATTAAAAACTGTCCAATGCATTATTAACACTTGGAAAGATAGTGCTGAACTGTCAAATTCACAGTGGTAATGTGGTCGGACAAATTCATGAACAGAGATCATTTAAACACTTAGTTAGGTTTCATGACAGAAAATAGACAGTTGAAATTATAGCCATGCTTAATATTGAGAGTAAGAACATTTGCAGGACTGAGACTAATATGAAAAAATGGTTTCAATTTGCTAGGGAGCATAAAAGTCTTTGGAGCAATGAAAAAAGGTCATGAGTGCACATGAAGCAATGCATCCCCAACGCATCAAGCCCACTCTACAATGTTCAGGGTTATGATCATGGGATGCTTCAGTTGGGCAGGTCTAGGCTTAGGAATATTATGTGGCGATAAAATGAAGTCATCTTACTACCTGAATGCACTAAATGGCCAGGTTTTCCAACCAATGTATAATTTTCTTTCCTGACAGCGAGGCATATTCCAGGACATTCCCATTTGAAAGTCTTGAAGTAGACTTTATGGAGTGGTTCATCATTACAAGATCTCAGATGAAAATGAATGCAACTCTGGACATAAATAAATGTTTTGATGTTCCAATGTTGGTAAAACAATGTCATGGCAATCACTGCTAATGGTGGTCTAGGAAGATATTAGAATAGGTGACTTTTTGGGGGGCTGGACAGTTTATAACCTTTATAACTGCACTATGTATACCTGTATAATGTCCATAACTATATTATACAGTACTATAATGTATAGAACTATTACTATTATAGAACCTCGCCCATAGTTAATGAAATACATTCTTTGAGAAGTTATGAAAAATGAATGACTGATTAATGACTTGTACATTCAGTTTTGCTTAAATTATTTTAAAATAACTTATTTTTATACCTCATATTTTTTGTCTCACAACATACCATTTGTGCACTTTTCAATGCATTGTATGCAAGGACATGAGCTCTTTTCTGATGTATTACAACACTTTTATGACGGTTTTATGTCTTATACTCTGTGTTATAAATGCATTTATAATCTATTGTGTGTATGACCAATAGGAAGTGTTGCACATATTTTCATGATAGAAAAAAGGACGTTTTTATACCATGCCTGACGCTGACCATAAATAGCTTTCAGGTCAGAAAGAGAAAGAGAGAGAGAGGAATTGTGAGTTATGGCTATCTCTTCTGGCAGTGGTTTCTAGGTTGTAAATAAACACATTTTTCTATAATAATGTCATCGAGGCACACACACCTCATCACAACCTTTTACTGCAGAC
Source organism: Channallabes apus (assembly GCA_030522415.1). Classification (NCBI taxonomy): domain Eukaryota; kingdom Metazoa; phylum Chordata; class Actinopteri; order Siluriformes; family Clariidae; genus Channallabes; species Channallabes apus. The sequence continues at coordinate 13,974,663 of CM060129.1, read as the reverse complement.
TAATACACCCAGGAAGGCCAACAAGGGCAGGCTGTTTCCTGCTCATACCTCTAGTGACTGACCTGAGAAATGTTTTAGCTCACTCTGAAGAGCAGCAGCAATAGTTTGGACAGGGATGCTCGACACCACATCCAGATATAACAGCATGAAGCACTTGAAGCACTGTTTTGGGCTCATGGTGTACCGCTAAAGAAAAAATGCTTGGAGGTTTGAACAGATTACCTTGATGTGGAGTGCTATTATAGGAATGTAATCAGCAATGGGATGGCTTGATGCGGCTTGATTTGTATACTGTAGGAATTACATTTATGTGTATGTGTGTGTGCCCTGCAATGGATTGGCACCCTGTCCAGGGTGTACCCTGCCTCGTGCCCTAAGCCTCCTGGGATAGGCTCCAGGTCCCCGTGACCCTGAATACAGGATAAAGCGGTAAAGAAGATGAGTGAGAGTGAGTGAGTTCCACTTGAAGGTAGCTCGAGCACACAACTGTGGTTTTATCCAAACGTCTATCTATAAACTTCCTATAATGAATCTTACTATTGAGCACCCCTGGTGATGTTTCCTCAGTCACCTTATTATCCGCATTAAACGTGGCATTATCACTCACAGCCGGATCTCTGCTCTGTAATTATGGGAAGCCAGCAGGATCAAATTCTAGCATTGAAATTTCTGGATTAATCATGTGTTAATGTGTTAATATTGTCAAGACCTAAAAAAATATTTTAGCCTTGCGTAGCTGATATAATGGTGATGCTAATACAACATTAAGTGTGTTTAACGAGATTTTATTTAACGAGATTCCCATAAAACTACCATTATTATCTGGTTTATTTTTGTTCAACCAGTAGTGGAAATCTTGATCTGTAATTTCTTTTCAGTGTAAAGACTACAGAGATCTTTCCAAAATGTTAACTTAAACATATCCTAAAAAGAACAATTACATACATAAGGGGCATTCACCACGCTGCACCAGTCCCTGTACAACATTCTTATTACAGAAATCATAATGTGTTAGAATTAGCACATTGATATACTGCAAACCTACTGCCTGAGCTGCTATTACAGCAATTAATGAACCTTCTGCATAATCAGAATCATACTACATTCTTCCTCATTCCCTTAGGGGCTACTGCAGTGTACAAGTGTAAGACCGGTCATTAATGCTACAGGATGGGGTCAGACCTTTTCTAGAGATCATGCTATTATTAGCAATAAGACTGAGAGAAGTGCCTCAGACCTCTGCAAGCACTATGATCTTTCATCTCTCTAGGATTAAATTGCAAATTTTATATCCATAAGGTGCTCTGACACCGTCATTTCACTTGCCATTATTATGCATAAATGTTGGTCCTTTCACATTAATCAAATTTGTCCGTATTAACTGTATTTCCATGCCATTAGGAATAAAGAAATAAAGCTGAGTAGAACAACAAGCAATTGATAATAATCAAGCAAAGGAAAATCGCTGACATCAGGAACAATATCCGGAACAAAGAATTGATCGTCTTTATATGTCCTTGTGTTCTATCCTCTACTGAAAAATCTCCAAAAATGTCATGGAAATGTATAAAAAGGCACAAAGTTTTTGTTTTATTATGACTCAATGATTTCCCATTCACTTTTTTAGTGTGATGTACATGAACCTATGTACCATAATTGCCTTGAACCTATGCAGTACAGGACATCAGATGTAGCCACAAACACCTGTAAAGAAAAAACAGTATTATAAGTTTATGGGAAAAAATGTTTAGGATTGGTTTTACCCAAAAGTTGGACCGTAACTTCAAGGAAACAACAAGGAAATTAGCCTTCTAATTAACATATATTCATTAATGACATCGGATTTACGTTATAAGGCCATATTATGGTTTTTTAGCAACAAGGTTTTTTTTCTTCTTTGATTAATTGCTGCCTAGATTATACACAATACATTTCGATGTATTAATGTTTTCAATAGGATTAAGCTTGCTTCAGTGCTACCTACTGTACCAAAACTGCCCTCACTGTATTTTTAATAACATGTTTCAGCAGACCTTTTTACATACATTAACAGTTTAATAAATAGTGTAATAAAAATCTCACCCAACTTATCTGGCATGACCTCAGAAAATCCTACTCATGCAGTACATATTCACTGCCCAGAGTCAAGACCTGAAATCTGGTTTAGGCACAAAGGCACGAAAGCAACCTTAAACTCAAATTCCTACATGAGTCTTACATGTGGACTGCACACTAGCAGTAGTGAGTCATTCTATTTTGTATCTATGCAACAGATGTCCTTCGTATTCTGATCGACTCCCAAGCCTCTGCACACTCGCTGATCTCACAATTAGCCTGCTGACGTCAATCAGCCCCTAACTCAGGCTACGGGAAACTCATCACCCCCCACTTCCTCTCTGCATTCCCTCTTGCTACGCTCTCCATTTTGCTCCTTTTTCCTGTCATCCTCACATGCTTGACCCCTGCATTCTTTCCTTTTGTCCAGTATGTCTAAAATCAGATTTCAGATTTTTGCGATTTCAAGACCGCTCGTCACATCGTAGCACATGATCTCAATAATATTTTGGCTGAATTCTATAGCAGACTGTATGATGTATTTTGCATTTCAAATTATATGGTAATGATCCTCTGACTATAAGCCTGTGATTAAACATCATCAACAAGCAGAAAATAGAACAGCATAAACAGAGATGTTCTTCAATATTATTATCTTAAGTAAGCTTATGTTAATAAGCTCCATAAATATATTCAGTTTATGTTGTTTCCACTGCTGTATTGGTAACTGTGAGTTTTGCATTATCCTTCCTATTGCTTGCTTTTAGATGACTGTCATACTGTACGCGTGGTGTCAATGTGAGATTTAAATAAACAACTGACTATGTCTGGTGGTGGCTGCTTTTGATTGCAGTGAGCATGTAAGAAATAATACACAAAGCTAATAGGAGACTTTGTTTGGGTTGGGTGGTAACAACCATCTGCTTTGCATAAGTGTTTTTTTTTCTACATACACCTCAGTAGTTTTACAACAATTCTTTTATCCCAATTCTTTTATTATTTTAATCCCAAATAGCGTAAAATGGAAAACTAGCCTGCTATATACTGTATGGTGCATAATACCTTGTTCCACACACCAAGTAGTGCCCTTCTTCAGGGGGTAATGATTAGTAGACGCAGAATGATACCTATTGATAAATGTCCTGATGCTGTTATACTATTCATCACCACCATGGAATGCCTCCTGTCCAGTCAAATTGCTAATCACCTGTTAATGATCTTAACTGCCATGCATCTCCTTTTCTCGAGTTTGTATGTTTAAAAAAATGAAAACTTTCACAGAGCAACAGGAAAGCATAAACGTTTCTATCCTGAAGACTTTTCCAAGGTGGGAAACTTCATAAAACCCTATGAATGTTACCATAAGCATGGAGAAGGCCACTAATTTTACATTTATGTAAACATCTTAACAAAACTTCGCATTAAATGTAATAGTAGTTAGGTAATTAGGATAGTTAGGGTAGCTATTTCGTAACTAATAGTAGTTCGTATTTTACTCCTGACATGTTTAAAAATAAATAATATTGCTATACTTAGACAAATGTTGATTGGTGGTTCCACCACGACGCTTAAAGTAAAAGGAATACAATGGTAATCACCATTGGCCTCCACTATCCTTCCTTGGACTACAGAGATTCCTAGATGGATAGATGGAAACTTAGATAGCCATTCAAGTCATTGTGTAATGGGGACAATGGTGCATTAAACTGAGAATATTAATATAAACCACATGCTCATGCTACAACTGCCTTTCTGCTACATGAAATGAATGCAAAGCGTCTGACCAATCAGATTCAAGAATTCCACAGTAGCACTGTAGTACAAGTCACAACAGTGCATTACGAAGATCTCAGCACAATACCGCAGAATTCTTTTATGGCATTCGATTTTTATCTGAAGATGCAAAATTGAGCTGAAGAGTGCACAGCGTAAAAACCAGCTAAAGGCTGTGTACCAAGTAATGGCGTCCTCCTCCTCTCTCTCAATCGCTCTCACTCTCTCTTTATCGTTTTTCCCCTTTATTTCTTATTCACTCTAGTTTTGTTTTCAGGACTAATAAAAATCTGCTGAACTCCATAAGCCACATCCATGTCCTTCTGCACAACCTCAGTGTTAACCTTGAAGGGTTATCTCAGAGAAACACAAAACCCAGTTTGACGATAATAGACTTCCATTCCCATCCACTCATCTTCACAGGAGCTTAACATGTTGAATGAACTTCAATTGTATGCTCAGAGGAGCTGATTATATATCAGTGGTTCTGTGTACTCAGTTGGATGTCCCGGTCAGTCTATTCTAACCTTCAACAGACATACAGTATGCATGGACAGGAACACCGCTGTAGGCGTGTGGACTCTTCTCTTTATTCTCATTATTATTATTATTTTTCACAAAAATAACTAAAAATGGATGAATAGTAGAATGGAATAGTACACATTATGCTACATTGTGCGCACTTTCTTTCCCCCATTCTCTCTCTCTCATTGCTCTCTCAGTGCTGTAGATGAGAGGACATTAAAGTTGCATGCAAAGGAAATTGAAAAATCCCATTTTGGTGCATACAAATGAAGCCCTTTTATTTGGCTCTGGAAGAACACAAAAGAAAGCAGTGGCAAAAGAGGACAAATGCACCATTACATAGCTCCGTCACCGCCAGTCACTAAATCAAGCCTGTGAATGAAGGAATCATTCAATGATTCCAGATAATTTCCTCCAGGAGACTTTGTAGAGTAACTACCTAACTACGCACAACTGAGAACTAGAGTATAGTACCTAACATCTCTTACGGGTCATTCCAAATTAAGCACACATAGACGTGTACACAAAGCCTGGGACGAATTTAGTCAAAAGGTCACCGCCCATTCTTGACTTTAATCTACTGTAGGGATTAGCTCATTTCTTTTTTCTTTTTTTTTTTTGCCATTCTCTACTTCCACCTGCACCTCATTTTCTGTCACTCTTTCTTCTGAAAGATTGCTGTCAGTTCCCTTGAGCTGACAGGATCAGTGGTCACATCATGTAATTAACCTCACCTGCATTTGCCGCCTGCGCCGACAGAAGGAGCGAGCTGACACACAGAGACAGACACAGATGGATATAAACGATGAGAATGAGGTGAGTAAAAGGTAGGGAGATAGAACTGTCATGTCATGTTTCTTCACAGTTATGTGTTGTATTGTTGTATCACTGTTCAGTTTTATTCCAGCAACAAATGGAGATGTACGACAGTACATACAGTATACTGTATACTCACTCACTCACTCTATACCGCTTAGTCCTGTATACAGGGTCGCGGGGGGGCTGGAACCTATCTCAGGAAATTTAGGGCATGAGGCCTACAGTACGTTAGAGCACCGTGGACAGGGTGCCAATCCATCGCAGGGCACATACACACACTCATACACTCATGAGTGTCACTATTGGCATTTTGGGAACACCAATTAGCCTAATCTGCATTTCTTTGGACTGTGGGAGGAAACCGCAGTACCGGTGGAAACCCAACAAGCACTGGCCGGGAATTAAGCCAGGGCCCTGGAGGTGAAAGACGACAGTGCTAATTAGTGATGGGTCGTTCATGAACAAATCATACTTTTTGAACGAGTCTTTAATATGACTCAGTACAACAAGTAATCTCAGAGAGTGATTCGTTCATTTTATACTGGGCGCGCATGCGAGTAGTTACCTTTGAGTATTTTGTTTCGAAAGATTAATTCTTTTGTCACATGACTCTCATAGACGCTATGCAGTGCAGTACACAGGAAACAGAACTGAACAGTTCTTCTCAATGAGTCTTCTAGCCCGAGTCGTTGGTCTTTTGTCACGTGACTGCCATAAACGCTATGCAGTGCAATACATTCAAAAGAACGAACAACTCAGACCATAAGATATGAGAGGTGAGCTGCTCCTTCTGTTTATCATAATATGTCCTTAGCTGCATTGTAATATTTGCATTACTGAAACTATAGCCAAAATGTATTTTTGTATGCAGACATGTGGTGGGTCTGTCTATTGAAAATTTAACATGATCAAAAGTCTGAAATGAACTAAATGACTCGAAAAAAGATTTGTTCATTTTGATGAACGAGATTTAAAGAACCGAGTCACTTGTACTAATCACTAGGCCACCATGCCACCACTACACTGTATACCAGCAGCTTTATTAGAAGCCACTATACCTGCTCATCAAATCATGTAGCAGCATTTACCTAATGCAAGGCATAAACACATTAAAGATCAGAATAGCATGGCTCCTGGTGTCTAGTGTATGTCTGAAAATTTTGTGGATAGGATTTCTATCCACAGTGCTCACTAGCGGTTACACACATGGTGCAGAAAACAAAACCTATCAGTAAGCAACAATTATAAAGGGAGAAAATGTCTTGCTAATGAGAGAGATCAAAGGGTAATGGCCTAAGTGTTTCGATTTAAACCAAAGAACTCAACTGAAGATGCGGCCTTGAACAACAGTACAAGGCCAAGTCTGGATTCACTCCTGTCTCCAACAACATGAATCTAAGGCTACATTGGATACAGACTCGACTGGACAGAGGAAAATTGGAAAAACATAATCATATCTGATTAATACATTTTTCGTGCTACAAAACGCAGATGGTAGGGTCAGAATTTGGCATCCACAGCATGAATCTTTGGTACCAGCTGCCTTGTGTCAACAGTTCACACTGCTGCTGGTGTGAGAGTGTAGGAAAAGTTTTCTTGGCACATACTGGGCACTTAAAGCCAACTGAGAATTGTGTAAATGCCACAACATGTAATATATTGGTGCAGTTCCCATGTAGCCCTTTATGGCCATAATTTATCCATCTTATAACGTATACTTCCAGCACAATAATGCGCATGGTCTCAAAGCACATCATGGTTAGATGAACAGTGGTCTCCCCAGTCACCAAGACCTGAGATAGACCTGAGGTAGAACAGGGAATTTGCAGAATGAAAGTTCAGCTGACAACTTTTGAGGAAAAAAGTGATGCATTCAGAACAACATGGATTGGAATATAAAGTGTGTAACTCCAACACCTTATGAAATCCTTGCCTCAAACAACTGAGGCTGGAAAAATTATGTTCCTAACAGTTTTTACTGTATACATATTCTTAAAGATAATTGTGCCCTCTTTGTCTTCAGGCACATTGTGGTGGAAATAAACATCCGCTGTTAACATGCTGCGCCTTCATGTTGATTTATCCCAGAAAATCCCATATGTTATTCCATATGTACAGTATAGATACTGTACAGCCTGACAAATTAAAGGAAAAGTACAGAACAAATGAACCCCATCTTTACCTTAATCACAGTTTTGATAAGGGTGCTGAAGAACGTGTCTGCCATTTCAGTCCCAAATCTTCCACAGGTGTTCACTTAGGTTGAAAAGGGCATAGCATATGATTTACATAATTTTCACACTCACCAAATCCATTCACTGAGCCCTTGTAAAGAGTAAATGGGGGCACTGGCATCCTGGAATGTTTCCATAGTCTTTTGGAGAGCGCTGGGTTGATAATTAGTCTATAGCCGAAGGGGTGTTATTATTTTTAATGATGTTAGTGGGGGGACTTACCATGAATTACAGAATAAGGTACATTATAGCTCACTGAGCTCAATCACTTTCAGTAGCCACTTTATTCTGATCCAGAACCTGTGCCAGGAACGCTGGGTTGGATATGGGAATGCACCCTGGATGGGATGTTAGTCCACTGCAGGGCATCATGAACAGAGACATACATACTGTACTGTACCCAGAGGCAATTATCTTTACCAGTCCACCTACTGGCATGTTTAAAGGAAGTATGAGAAACTGGGTACATGGTGGTAAATTACATGTAAGAGTTGTCCCAAACTGGGACGTTTGATTGTGCAGAAATACAGTTATGGGAGTAAAAGTCTTCATTTGTCTTTATGATCCCCTGCTACACTAATGCACTAATGCACTTATCTTACTGTTGCATTAGTGCATGGATACTATCAAGGTAAAACGTTTTCACAGTAAAACTTAACCCATATTTCAAATCTGAAATGCTGGCCTCCCAGGACATCCTTTCAACAACCAAACATGTGGAAATGGTTTGGAGTTGTGTCAGGACTGTACAGGAAATGTGGCAGTAACACCCAGCTGAGTTCCTGTAACGTGCAAGTGGTGTTTGTGATTGATTATGTGTACAGTTCCCACAAACAGATGCGTCTCTTCTGTAAGATATCCGTTGATTTTCAAGGATCAGCCATTCCACTAGTTTAATGTTCATGGAAATGACTGCAGTGGGCTCCGAGCCACCTTAGACGGGATCATCATTCATGGACATATGGCCTTCTTCAAAACATTTGCACCATTCTAATGCTTTACTGCAGCAAAGAGGCTCATCACCATATTGTGCTTGAAATATTCTGTAAACGTCAATCGATTTTATGCCTTCATTCACGATAAATTGCGTCACAAGTCTCAGTTTGTTTTGAACAACCCTCATACGAAGAAAGAACAGGCACAGAAATCCAGGACTCAGAAGCTGTGAGACGCCAACGCTACAGATTGCACTGCCCTACAGTATTTCTCATAGCTGCTTATTATTACAGTTTTTTATTGTTTATTACTTAGAACGCTAATAATTATTAACCTGTTACTTTAGTTAACATAAGTGTTATTTAATCTTTTATTACTCACAGTAAACAAATATTCATAAAATTTAAATCCAGTGTATGTTTAATTAATTTAGTTAGTTTATAAGTTTAATTATTTACACAATGTTCTCAAATTATAGTACATCTTCCTAATTTGCCAAATATTATGGAAATGATTGTGTATAATGTTCAGAAAATAAACTGCATGCAATAAAATAAATATAATTTTATAACAATAATAATAATAATAATAATAATAATAATAATAATAAGGGGGGGGCACAAGCAGGAAACAGGAAACTATTTTCTAAAGAATGTATTAGAGATTTCACAGTGAGTTCGAAAAGCGTTTTGTACAGAATACAATATGTAGAATTGGTTAAAAAGTATTTATTGAACTAGCCTTGATTAGTTGTCTAAAAGTAGGAGGATTCAACAGCTCAAAGATGAACAGGCTTGACTTTTTCTCAAGGACTGTGTGCCATTTGCCGCATCGGATTCTACCATTTGTCTGTTTTTATCAGAGCTTGAAATAAGATGTGTAACAAAAGACAGAGCGAAGACTTTAACACAAACACTCAGGTATCCATCATCACATCACTGCTGTCTGAAGTGTCAGTTTCATGGCTCACTGTCTGAGTTTGTGTAACTCTAGCCTGTGAATTTTCAGCGATGCATAAACAATAAGCACTGGCCCCATATTCATTAAAATTCCATAGGCACAAGTGCAGATTTGAGCACATGTAAGGACACGTCAGTGAAATTGTATCTCATTTATGAAACGGTAAAAAAACATGCAGGGATTTGTGTTTGTGAATTAAATCACAACTGTGTAGAAAAAGCTCTCACCCACTAATCCTTTATTTATACATCATATGCATACTGAACATCTCAATTTACTTGCATATGTAGATCTCTTTTGAAATGAAACTTGTCCTTATTTATGCATGTGCCATATAAGGAAAGCATTTACAGTGGCAGAGGAAAGAAAGAGCAGTCGAAGATTCCAGAAAAAGCACAGAGAGAGAGGACATGCTTTTGACTAACGATAAGTGCAAATAAAACGTCAATTATGGACAATTACTAATCTGTTTAACGCTATAATCAGGTAGAAAATTTAACCATATTACAAACTCACCTGATCTTATTTATAGCTTGAGTGGCACAGTGATACAGCGTGCAGTGTTGCTGTCTCACAGCTCCAGGTTTTTATATGTCCTCCCAGTGGACTGGCTACTCTGAATTGGCCCTAGGTGTGAATGTGTGTGGGGTCTGGCATCCTGTTCAGGATGACTGAAAATCCGCAAATGGATATTTATAGCTAGCTCGAATAGATCCAATTTACATACTTCGCCTGCCCAAACCCCTGCATTCTCTTGCACAGTGCTGTGAAAAGTCTTTGCCTTGTTGAACTTTTTTTTTTTTGCATACTGTATTTGTCACACGTAAATGACTGAGATCATTAAACAAATTTGAATATTACAAAAAGATATATGTGTAAAGATATTGTAGATGAGTAGATATTAATGATGATTTCATTTATTAAGGGAAATCCAGTAGCTGTCCAAACCTACCTGGCTCTACGTGAAAAAGTAATTGCCCTCCTGCTAAATCAGGAATAAACTTTTATTTTTGGACAGCAGAGTTAAATTTCATTTGCCACACCCGGGCCTGATTACTACCAGACTTGTTGAATCCAGATGTGAAAGACTCACTGGCAGTTATTGCAAACACTTGATCGCAACTATTGCATAACGGGTTATTAGGTTTATTATTTAGGTTTTTATTTTTTCCCAATAACTTTTTTTTTTTACTTTTAAGGTTTGGGGGTTTTCTCAGGTTATGTTTGTGTAATATAAAAATAAGTTTGATGATCTGAATCCATTAAGTGTGACAAATATGCAAAAAAACAAACAGAATAATTTATATTAACATTTAAAATAAATTTTATTTTAAATACTTTTTCAAAGCACTGTAAATGCATCTACAGGGTATCCCAAAAGTCCCCATACTGTAAATTCTAACTACTGCTTTTTACAAAATGTACTGTAACTTTATTAACAAAACAGCCTATACATGCTCGCCATTGTGTCTCGCTCACACATGATGAACTCGTGTTAACAGCTTTGGTGTTAACATGCACATATTTTCCTGGTACATCATAACCTTCACGTGGCGGGTGGACTTAGACCTGCGGATCTGATGTAAAATAAGTTTGAGGACACTTTGTTAAAATGCTAATTTACATTTACAAATCATAGTTTAACACTCAACCCCATTACCTACAGTGTATATTATTAAATAAGGGCACAAGTTCTTCACATTTATGTGTATCTAGTGCATCCAAATGTACCGTAAAAATAGTTTAATTTACATAATTAGACCTTAAGGACCACTGTTGCCTTTAATTAGATTTACCCTCCTCTATTTTCTTGGCCAATTCCCAACCATCTGCCAGTATTCCCTTAAAGAGCAGCTGAATACATTCACTATCTACCATTTTCTGCATACATGAGCTCACAGACACAGGTGATTGGTCAGTATTGCATTTCTACATTCTGCAAACGATGTAACCTTAAGGTTATACTTTCTTTGTTGCAACCAACAAGGAAAGAAAATGTTGTTTTCTTTGCCTTTACTTATCTGAGTTTAAGGGCAAAGCAGACGTTTACCAATTTGGTAAAAGTATTACTGAAAAAGATGATGAACACGGGAACTGTTGGTGTACCATAAGTTTGCAACTTTGAGGAAAAAGGAGCCAATGTGTTCCTGACAAAGATCCTGTCAAAACTTTGTGTGATCGCGTGGGCGCAGAGTGTTTTGTTATTGTTATTATGCTTTAGGTTCTCTATAAGAAATCATCTAACCCAGTTAGCAGTGAATCTAAACACAAGAGCCTAAGGGCACACAGCCAATCAGTGCCAGTGCGGTTGACTCGGAGTATTACATCATCGGAATGAGACGTATAGTGGGAATGCCGAGGTGCTGAATAATGCATCAGTGGCCTGCGTACCTTCAATGAACGAGAGAGGGCAAGAAAGATAAACGAGTGCGAACGTCTGTATAATCCATCAACGTTATTGTGCTGGTGGCAGGATGGCGAAAGCAGGAATGTGAAAATGTTTCTACTGTCAGCTCAAATATGCACAGGATGATCTCTGACTCTGCCATGGCAATGAGCAAAGCCACATGCAGTTCACTGAATGTTTTTTTCTTAAATAGGTGTTTCTGACATTGTGTGAACTTTCCCATGCTTCAATCTCTTACCTCTCTTTTTGTTCTCTGTCACATATCTGGAAAAAAAAAAAAAAAAAAAAAGTACCCCCACCCCACTCCAGATATTTATGCAATTTCCTCCCTCTTTGTTTCCATAGAACTTAACCAGAACATACAGTATTAATTACTTTTTTGTTCTTTTAGAAACAAATGTGCAGTACTGTTTAAAAGGTTTAGGCACCATACTGTATTATCTTTAGTGCAAATTTGGTTATATATGTTTTTTCATGTCAGCATTATTATCTATATTTCAAAACATAGCCTACATGTTAAGAAATAAATAACATTACAGAAGAATATTGTAATGCATGCCTGTAAAGAAACAAAACTATTACATGACAGACCATTTTTCAGATGTAAAATAAAAAAAGTATTGCAGGCTCCTGGGTTTTGCATGAAAAGAGAAAGTGTGACAAAGTTTCCAGTATATTCTCCAGCACACTCAGTAAAACTGTCTAGTTGTTTTACTTATGAAACTGCACAAATCTATAGCTAGGATTATTTTCAAGAAAAGAGTTTTCATGCCAAATACTGGCTTTCACACTTGGCTCCATATATATATATATATATATATATATAATTTTATTTATTTATTTTTTTGGCAAAATCCAGGGACCTTACATTATAATTTTTTTTTCCCATCTGAAAACTGGTGCTGTGTGATGTTGTTTTCTTTACAGGCAGGCAATTATTCTTCCTCAATGTTATTTATTTATTCATTTTTATGCTATGTTTGGGAATGGATTGAATGGTTTTGTACATACAGCAATAATTTCAGACCAGAATGTGACACAAGGTGTTTGGCTCAAAACTTAAATACTCTATGCTGTTAATAAACCAAAGAGAACATTTAGACACTATCATGTGTGCTGTGTGTATGTGTACAGTATGCATTTGTATATACAGTATGTGTGTGTCTCTCTCTCTTTCTCTCTCCTCCAGCTGGCAAGAGGCATAGCCGGTCGGCAAGCGTATTGAGGTGCGGGGGACACATCGTCTGGTCTTACCTCATTTTAAAACTAACAATGATAGAGCTCCAGTCTAGTTCTGTCATTTTTATACTTAACAATTAGGCCATGTTTGATGATCATAAAATGTAGCGTGAATGTTATCTCAGTTAGAAGTGAATCTGTGATAATAATCGTTGTACCGTTATTCGTCCAAAAGCTAGACCAGTGACAAAGTGCACATTTTAAATGGGTTCAGAGCTATATTTTGTTAACTCATCTTCTCCTTTAGCTGACATTTACATAATCATTTCACACACAGTTACAGTAAAATGAGTAATTTCCATGCTGTTACATCATGAAGCAATAAAAAACATGGTTTTACAAGGAACTTTGTGTTTCTTGTAGTTAAAGCTATAATTAAAACAGAGTATCAGGGGTAAACAGGGTTGTTTACTTTAATAATTTACATTGGCTCTCTGATGTAAACAGTTTTTATTGCTCTCTGAAGAGTCTTTTATGGTGCTTTTTATTCTAAGTGTACTTTAAAATAGTTTAGACTGTGTTACGTGATTGACATGCAACACAGTTCAAATAAGGCCATATGATGATTGCTCTGGTTATAGGCAAATTTTAAAATGAAAGGTGTCGTACTGAAGGTCTGTTTGCTTTGTTTCACTCAGCCTGCACAACTTTGCACAAAAACGTGTTGAAATCTAAAATCCAATCGAGATCCGTATACGTTTTGTACGCGCCGCTGTACAGTGCACGTGGGTTCATGCACATACGTAGAATTTGACTTCCCTGGTGTTCTACACAATATTCCTCATAATAGTATGATGAATAGTATGCATTATGTGAAAATGATAACTTGGTTTACTGCAGTCATGTGATAATGTGTTATTCAAACTGACTTACAACATTCTGCATTTTTGGCTTTGCGTACTTTTGCAACACAAAGATGGCTAGCCATAATTATAGAACGGGAATATTTGGGAACAGGACTAGGTTATGGGCATAAATGATAAATACATAGGATTACATTGGCATGGTACTGGAAACAAAAAGTTGCTGCTTAAGAAGAATCAAATACTTGATCTTCATCAAGAATAAGAGCATTTACATATGAGAACATACAGTGATTAGGATTAAGCCTGCGGAGATGATGTTACGATCCGTGGATGCCTCACATAGTCAGGTCTTGGTTCAGTAACATTATGTTGCAATAAAATTAAATCAGCTGATGACCTGAATGTACGGAATGACCAGGAATTCTATATATGGAGGTTTTCCATCCCTGACGACACAGTCACATTGTAGGACTCAACATGTAAAAGAGTGTTTCTGGGAGCAAAAGGAATCTTTTTCACACAGGAATTGGAGGCAACATTGCCAATGCTAAAGGCAGTTACTGTAAGTTCAAGATCAAAGTGTGTGACCTTTTTGGCCAGGTCATGTAAATGAGTATTTTGTAACATGAATGAAACGGTTACCAGTTATTATAAAATATGAAATAAATTTGTTAATAAACTTCAACAACAAAAAAGGGACTAAAACATTCAATATAACATACTCTCTGAAAAAGATCTTATTAATATAAAATACAGTTTTCTCTTGACACACCAGTGTGTTCTCTGAGAATGAAAAGAGTGGTTTAAAAATAGAATTTCCATCGCACTAACTGTGAGACGGTGGATGTAAATATTCCGGCTACTTTCAAAAGTTATTTGATAGAACAGTTAATCAATTACAGCCTGTGCATAAATCAAAACTAATTGGCTGAGAGAATTGCGTTTGGACAGAAAATTTCTGCAGGCTCTGTTTTCTTCTGTTCGCCGTGTCTGATGGACGCAATGGTGCGTGCATGTGTGGATGTGGTTGGGGAGATGAAGGGTATGTGTGTATTTGTGTGTGTGTGTGTGTGTGTGTGTGTGTGTGTGTGTGTGTGTGTGTGTGTGTGGCATTGTTATGGGCAGGCAGGAACATGACCTGCACATCTTCTCAAATGAGTGTAAATTGGTTTGGCTATTTGAGAGACTGTGAGATTATTATTATTATTATTATTATTATTATTATTATTATTATTCCTTTTATTTATTAAAGTTTTATTAGGCACGACTGTTCCATTTGAGTGACACAGGTTTCAAAATATCACACACTTGCTGGTGCCTTACAGCCACACCTCTGTACACAAAATTAGCACTGCACATCTGCTCATGAGTGCACACACACATTCACACACTTCCTTTATCTTTAAAAAATAGCTCTAACACATTGTTTAATAAGCACTCATGTATCCAATCACTTTTACTAGTTAGACTGGTTAGAACTGAGGATTTGGACTATCCTGGAAATGCCGAACACGAACCCTACTATAAATGTGTTACCTTTGGCACTAATTGAACACATACTATTCACATATAGGGACAATTTAGAATAGTCAGTTCACCCTCTGGCACGCTTCTGAACATTTGAATGGACACCAGGGAACCTACACGTAAAACACAATAAGTTTAGAATCGAACCAGATTTTCATCACAACCCGCCACACTGCTGTGCTCCTTATTAATACACTAAGTAAATTTTATTTATTTATTAATTTGTTTATTTTATTGGCCTTATTTAGAAAAAGTCTTAAACAAAATAGATTTAAATTAGTAGTCTATTTCTAATACTTCTCCTACTTAATAGCTTAGAAAACTCCTCTTATTTAATAAAAAGACAGATACGAAAACAAAAACTAGTATCGCCTCACTTAAAACCAATTCTTTTATTGCACTTTTAATGAAACCC